>JAVIAB010000160.1:4615500-5148059 GCA_032433765.1 Megaustenia siamemsis
AATCTCATTGAGGAGCCGATTCCTGCTGACCTCTTGCCTCTCTCATCAATGTTCTTCTCAGGTCTCCCTGGGTCTTCTCTTTTTCTTTTACCTGTTTTTTCCCATATGAGGGCTTGCTTTGCTATTCGATTATTATCTCTTCCATCACATGTCCAACGTATGGACCATCGTCTTTCTTTATTACTGAAGATATTAGTGGTTGATTGGCGATTTCTCTAATTTCCTCGTTGTTTTGAATGCGTTCCATTCTATACCAAGTATTTTCCTTAGACATTTATTTTCGAATGCGTTCAACTTTGTTCTATATCTCTTGTTGTTTTCCAGCTTTCACACGCATACGTAAGGGTTGATAGTACATTTGATTTGAATAGCCTAAGTTTTGTGTTTGTGCTAATGAGTTTTGATTTCCACAACTTTTCAAGGCTTCTGAAAGACATTGCTGCTTTAGCCAGTCTGATTCTAATTTCTTGCTCGTATCCCCTTCTCGATCAATGTGACTTCCAAGATAGATGAAGTGATCGATCTCTTCTACTGGTTTGTTTTCCATGTATATTTTGTCACTTGTTGGAATTAAACTTTTCATGACTTTAGTCTTTTCATGATTGACCTCAAGCCAATTTTGCTGGCTATGATGATAGTTCATTTGTGTTTTCCTGCATCGTTTTATTGATGCTGCTGATGAGAACTATGTCATCAGCAAAGTCCAGGTCCTCCAAATGGTCTCCTTGTATCCATTCGATGCCTTTATTACCAGTGCAGCATTTCTTCATTATGAAGTCCATAACAATTCCAAATAACAAGGGCGATAAAATACATCCTTGTTTAACCCCAGTTTCTATTGGGAAACATTCGCTCAGTCCTTCCTCTGTTCGAACTGCACATGTGTAACCATCATACATGTCTTTGATAATATTTATGATTTTTGATGGTAAGCCATATTGCTTCAGAATTTTCCACAAAGAATCTCTATGAATACTATCAAATGCTTTTTTGAAGTCGATGAAGTTAAGTACAAAAGGTTTTTGCTTTTCAATGTGTTCCTCCAATATAAGTCGTAGAGTGAAAATGTGGTCAAGACAGCTTCTCCCTTTTCTAAACCCAGCCTGTTCTTCACGCATTACTGTATCTATTGAATCCTTTATTCTATTTAGGATGATTTTACAGAATAATTTTGAGGCAACTGACAAAAGTGTCACGCCTCTCCAATTGTTACAATCTCTAAGATTGCCCTTTTTTGGGATCTTGACAATGATTCCTTTTTTCCATTTATGAGGCGTCTTCTCTGTTTTCCAAATGATGTTGAACATTTTTTGGAGATGTATTAAATTATGGCTATCAATTGCCTTGAGGATCTCAGCTGTTAACTTATCCTCTCCAGCAGCCTTGTTATTGGTCATTAGCTTTAAGGTGGTTTCTATTTCACTCAGGTGAAGTCATCTAAATTTACATCTAATTCTGCTGCTGGTGTTTCAGCTTCAAAATCTATTAAACTGTGAGGTAGTGGACGGTTAAGAATTTCTTTGAAGTGTTCGCCCAACGGGCTTTTATGTCTGCGCTTGTTGTTAGCATTAATCCAGATTTGTCTAGAATTGGTGTTCCACTGGATGTATAGGTGTTTGTCAGCATCTTTTGTACAGTATAAAGAGTTCTGCTGTCTCCTGTAATTGCAGCTGTCTCTGCTTTCTCTGCCAAGTTGTCTATATAAGCTCTTGTATCTCTTCTTGCCGAACTTTTCACTTTGTTGTCTAATTCTTTGTATGTTGCTTTTGCCAGAACCTTTCCAAGATCTGTCTTTACATTAGTCATGGCTCTCTTCGCTTCTCTTCTTTCTTTGATGTATTTCCATGTGGTGTCTGAGATCCAAGCTCGTTTTTCCATTTTCTTCAGTCCAGCACTTGCTTCTGCTGCTGTCATTAGTATTTTGCTCTGTGAGTCCCACATTTCATTGATATCTAAGTCTATTTCACCAAGTGCTGAATAACAATTACTTAGCTCTATGTTAAACTTTTCCTTTATTGCTTCATCTTTCAGTTTATGACTATCAATTTTATGTGTAATTGACCTCTTCTGTTGGTTTCTAAATTTTAATCTTATTTTCCCAATGCACAGGTTGTGGTCACTATTAACATCAGCACCTCTGTATGCTCTTACATCTATTAATGATGATCTGAATTGTTGTTTAATACATAGGTGGTCAATTTGATTTGATGTTCTATCATCAGGAGATATCCATGTTGTTTTGTGGATATTTTTATGTGGAAATAATGTCCCACCTATAACTAAATTTTCTATTAAACATAATTCTATTAATCTTTCTCCATTCTGACTTGTTGTATTACAGCCTTCTCTCCCCATCACATGTTCCACTCCTGCGTTATCTTGTCCTACTTTGGCGTTGAAGTCTCCCATTACAATTAAAAGATCGTGTTTTGGTATTTTGTTTATAAGTTGTTGCAGTTGGTTATAAAAAATCCTTAACTTCATCATCAGCTTCGTTAGTAGGCGCATAACATTGAATAATTGAAAGTCTTCCATGTTTTGTTTTGTATCGTGTTCGTATCAGACGGCTATTTACCGGTTCCCATTCTAATAAACTTCTTGCAGCTTTGTCTGTCATCATTATGCCTACTCCTTCACGGTGTTTTCCATCTTCCCTTCCAGAAAAAACTACTATTTTATTATCAATAGATCTCCTACCTATTCCAGGCCAGCGCATTTCGCTTAATCCTAAAATATCTAGATCGTATCTGTCCATCTCGCTCGCGACCTGTGCATGTTTCGTCGGAGCGGCCATTGTTCGCACATTCCAGAATCCTATTTTTGTTGTTGTTTTAGGGCCGAAAAAACTATCACTACTATCTACTGCTAATTTACACATTCTGTATCAGGTCTACGTTTCATTAACAACATCGTTTTTACGATAGCGGCTTGTTAAACCTCTGATCAACGGTTCTATACCAAGCCGGAGAAAAATAATTCCTCCATTTGGAAACAACCGGAGTTGGTATAACAAAGAGTTATTTGCGAATGTTGAGTTGGTATAACAAAGAGTTATTTGTAAATGTTGAGTTGGTATAACAAAGAGTTATTTGTAAATGTTGAGTTGGTATAACAAAGAGTTATTTGCGAATGTTGAGTTGGTATAACAAAGAGTTTTTTGTAAATGTTGAGTTGGTATAACAAAGATTTATTTGCGAATGTTGAGTTGGTATAACAAAGAGTTATTTGCGAATGTTGAGTTGGTATAACAAAGATTTATTTGCGAATGTTGAGTTGGTATAACAAAGAGTTATTTGTAAATGTTGAGTTGGTATAACAAAGATTTATTTGCGAATGTTGAGTTGGTATAACAAAGAGTTATTTGCGAATGTTGAGTTGGTATAACAAAGAGTTATTTGCGAATGTTGAGTTGGTATAACAAAGAGTTATTTGTATATGTTGTGTTGGTATAACAAAAAGTTATTTGTATATGTTGTGTTGGTATAACAAAAAGTTATTTGTATATGTTGTGTTGTATAACAAAGAGTTATTTGCGAATGTTTGTTAATTATTATAAATGTTGTTGATACATCACTTAGATACTTTTCAACATTGCGTAATTATATGAACAACGTTTGGGCACCACTTATATCTGAATGGTAATTTACGAGTTCAGATACATAAAATATTTCTTTTTAAGAGTCATCTCCACTTAGTTGACGTTATCTTTGTTCATGATTAACTATTGTCCGCAGGTGTTTGGATTTATCAATTGCTTCTTTTTGTGCCGAACATATAGTGCAAGAGGCAATGCAGCAGGATGTCGACGCCTGGGAGTAATGACCCAGGTGGGCCAACCTCTCTGGGAGTCATGAAGCTGAAGGACCGAAAAACTTGCTCGACGGTGGGGGGGGGGGTGGGGTTTACCCCTTCTGATGATCAGATTACATAATGCTGCAAAGCTCTGTACAAAGAGTTTCCTCTTCCTTATTGTCCATGTATTTTTATATTTGCAGCAAGAGTTAGTTTTAGAGACCCTATAGTTGTGGGGTCGGCTAATGACAGAGATGCTGGGGACGTTACTCTTTCCACAGGAAATGTAAATGTTAAGGAAACACAAGAGGCGTACAGAGATCGGATGTCAGGCCTCAAGAGAGGTTCATAACGGAGGCTCATTTCTCTGTGTAGATGTGAAGAGATAATCATGACGGAGGCTCATTTCTCTGTGTTGATGAGAAGAGAGAATCATGACGGAGGCTCATTTCTCTGTGTTGATGACAAGAGAGAATCATGACGGAGGCTCATTTCTCTGTGTTGATGAGAAGAGAGATTCAGGACGGAGGCTCATTTCTCTGTATAGATGTGAAGAGATAATCATAACGGAGGCTCATTTCTCTGTGTAGATGTGAAGAGAGAATCATGACGGAGGCTCATTTCTCTGTGTTGATGAGAAGAGAGAATCACGTGAAGGCTCATTTCTCTGTGTTGATGAGAAGAGAGAATCATGACGGAGGCTCATTTCTCTCTGTTGATGACAAGAGAGAATCATGACAGAGGCTCATTTCTCTGTGTTGATGAGAAGAGAGAATCATGACGGAGGCTCATTTCTCTCTGTTGATGACAAGAGAGAATCATGACGGAGGCTCATTTCTCTGTGTTGATGAGAAGAGAAGGCTGAACGCAGCAGAGAAAGAAGAATGGGGAGGCTCGGGACAACACAAGTGTTGAGTAATTATAATAGAAGATGTGTGGACGCATCAAAGTAATTTGTAAATGTTGAGTAATTATAATAGAAGATGTGTGGACGTATCACTGAGTAATTTATGAATGTTGAGTAATTATAATAAACGATGTCTGGACATGAGTTGTACTTCATGGTTGGAATAGGTTCAAACAAACATTGGAATGAAACAGGACTTCAGGGCGTTGTTCGACATTCTCAAGCACGATCAAACTTGCTAGATTTATTCAAAAAGACACAAAATAAATACAACACCGGACCAAAAGCATGGTGGAAATAAATATCCCCCACCCTGAAAGGGAGACAAGAAATAAATACCTTCCGTGCTGAAATAGAATAAGGTAATTCTTTACACTATGGTTAAAGGACAAGAGGTAGAGTTCAATCCCAACCTACAGCTTCCGGGTTCACCAAGCCTTTAATGGGTACCGGATCTTTTTTTACAGGAAAGTAAAGCGGCACGGGCGTAATACCGACCACATTACCCCAAAAATCATGTGCTGAAAGTCTGTAAAATTTATGATCACTAACACCATATTACCATAACAAGGGTGTTAGATAAGGTTGTGTGCTGTCACCAGATTTGTTTAATATTTATAGTGAGATTATTTTAAGATTCATAAGGGGCATGCCTGGAATAACAATTGGAGGATATAATATAAATAATCTAAGGTATGCTGATGATACAGAATTATTCGCTAAGAGTGAAAAAGAGTTACAAGAAATGTTGGACATTGTAGTGAAAGAACCAAAAATAAAGGACTCGGCCTTAATAGCAAAAAGACAGAGGTAAAGGTAACAAGAAAGAAAAAGACATTACCTCAGTGCAAAATAAAGACAAGTGGAACAATATTAAAACAGATAAATGAATTTAAATATTTGGGAACTTTGTTAACCTCAGATGGAAGATGTACAAAAGAGGTGAGATGTAGAATGGTTCAGGCAAAAGCAGCTTTCCAAAAAATGAGGAAGATACTATGCAATCCGTTTTTGACAATAGAAACAAGAAAAAGAGTTCTTAAATGTTACGTAGAGCCAGTCTTAACATACGGATGCGAGCCATGGACAATAGAACAACAGACAAGAAAATCACTGGAGTCTGTAGAAATGTGGTTTTACAGAAGAATGTTGAGAGTACCATGGACAGCTAAGAAGAGTAATGAAAATGTTCTGAAAGAGGCCAAAGCAAAAAGAGAGCTAATTTCCAATATTAGGAAGAGACAAACATCATTTTTTGGCCACGTAATGAGAAGAGAACAACTTGAATATATTGTAACAACTGGGAAAATTGAGGGACGAAGAGATAGAGGGAAGCGAAGAGAAAAAATAATAACAGACAGCTTAAGAGAATGGCTTGGCAGAAGGTCAACAACAGAAAGGATAAATAGCTGACGAGATCGAAAGTTGTGGAGAGAAATGATCACCTACGAAATTAGGCCCGGTTCTTGAGATGATGATGATGATGAACACCATGTTCCGTTTACGCCACTTGGCGTGACTTTACTTTTTTTTTTTTTACTTTCAGGTTTCCATCTGATGCCCATTGACTGGCTTTGATGAAATATATTTTTGTTTGCGCTCGTCAGCTTTTACCTCTGGCCAACTCCCTAGAGTCTAGGATCTACATTCTGCGTGTTAGTCCGTTTTTTGTTTGTTTTTTTATTATTATTTGTTAAGCACAGAAATAGTTGAATTTATGAAGAAAAGGAATATACAATAGGATTAGCAGACACAAGAAAGAGAGGTAAAATCATGAAAGAAATACACCAAAGCTACACACTCGTCACGAGCGGAATTAACAACATGGTGGAAGTAAACAAACACGGGGTCGGTTTTATTATTGAAAGCAATACTGCCAAAAACATACTAGAAATAGATTAGATCTCGGAAAGAATAATAAGTATCAAATTAGCAGAAAAAGGAGGAAATACCACTTATATTCAAACATATGCTCCATGCAACGACACATATAGTGAGGACAGCAAACAAGAATATTTTGATGAACTCTCAGCCACAATAAATAAAGTCAAAGACACAGAGAAATTATTTGTGCTAGGAGATTTCAAAGGTAGAGTAGGACAAAGGAGAACACCATGGGAATTATACCTAGGACCATTTAGTGACATTAGAACAGAGTGTAACAGTAACGGTGAACACCTACTAAATATTTGTGCAGAACATGATCTTTATATAACAAACACGTTTAATCAGCACAATCGTAACCAAATACTTACTTGGTATAAATGGAATGACATGGACAAGGCCTCCCAAATCGATTTTATTTTGACTAGAAGACATCAAAGGAGGGACATAACAGACTCAAGATCTATACCAATGCAATATTAGATACAGACCATAAGTCTGTTTTACTATGGCAGAAAAATGGGTTAGGAAACTACAGATGACAAGACCTCAAGCACAAAGAATAGATCTAAAAGCAATAAAAAAGTAAATATACAAAAAGAAATAGAAGAATCCGTAACCAACAAATATCTAACCCGAATACAACCTACAAACATAGAGGAAGCATGGAAACAGTTTAAAGAAGGTCTAATAGAGTCAACACAAGAAAAATGCGGTCTGAAAAATATAGGAAAGAGCAGAAAGAAACTTACAAGATGGTGGAATGAAGTAGTAAAATCAGCAGTGAAACACAAGAAAGAAAAGTATAAAACGTGGCAGAAGACAAAAACAACAGAAGACTACAATCACTATAGACAAGCCAGAAATGTTAGCAAAAAGATCCTAGAACAAACAAAAGCAGACTCATGGAAAGCATTTGGTGAAGAATTAGCAAAAACATGTAGAGAAGAACCCAGAGAATTTGTCAAAAGTGTAAAAGCAATGAGAGTAAGAAATAATGATTATAACCCAACCACTATAATAAGCGAAAAGAACGGTAAACCAATCAGCAGCAGGAAAACATAATAATCAGATGGAGAGAATTATTATTATTATTATTATTATTAGTTATGGAAGGCCTCGGTATCACTGCAAACGAATTAAAATCCATAATTGCTCAACCGCCCGTGCCAGTGGAATCATCCGAATTACCAACTCATCTCCCAAACAAAGAAAGGTAACTGTAGTCCCCATCGTAGCAGTCTCAGCACACGCCAAAAGACATAAGGTGAAACCGCGCAGAAAGTGAACACAGCCAACTGTTCCCTGTCATACGATATCATCATTCATCGTAAACAAGCGGGATATCGAAACAGGGTCAAAACGGATGAGACACACAGCTCACGGTGTGCACAGAGCACTTAACTCAGATGGAGAGAATACTTTAAGGAACTATTAAATCAGGGAAATACAAACGGAAATACAGAGTTTAAACATAGGCAGTATGATGAACCGGAACCAAATATACTTAAAGCAGAAGTAGAATGGGCTTTGAAGCAGAATACAAAGAACAAAGCAGCTGGTATAGATGGAATAACAACAGAAATGCTACTAGCCTGTAAGGAAACAGCTATAGATTGGCTTACTATCATATTCAATATGGCTTGGAAGAAAGAAAAGTCCCAGACGATTGGCAAAAAGCTATCATTGTCCCATTTTGGAAGAATAAAGGAAGCAAAAGGGAGTGTGAAATGTACAGAGGAATATCCCTATTGAGTCAAGTTGGTAAAATGTTTGCTAAAATATTAGAGAGGAGAGTAAGATACATAATAGAACCTCAATTAAATAATAATCAATTCGGATTCAGAAAAGGCAAAAGCTGTACTGATGCTATATTTACATTGAGACAACTTTGTGAAAAAACAATACAATATGACAGAAACCTAAATATAGTGTTTATAGATCAGGAAAAAGCGTTTGATCGTGTGGACAGGAACAGACTTTGGCAAACTTTAGAAACCGACGGGGTAGCAGGACAACTACTAGAAAATATAATAGCACTATATAAAAACAGTCAAAGTGCCGTTAGAACATCGGAAGGTCTGTCAGAATGGTTTCAGGTTACAACAGGAGTAAGACAAGGATGTGTCCTCTCACCACTCCTCTTCATCATATATATGGACAAAATAAATCAGGAAACAACCAACAATAAGCAAAAATCAAATAATAATATAGAGGTAGGAAACTCCAACACCAACGAGCTACTATTCGCAGATGACCAATGCCTAATATATGAGGACGAAAACCTGCTACAACAACATATAAAAAAACATCTCTAGATAAAAGTTGAACAAACTAGAGTATGAAAATTAACACAGCAAAATCAGAGGCTATGAGAATAAGCAAATTAGGACACCCATTAAACATTAAGATCAAAGATAAAGAAATAAAACAAGTAGAAGAATTCAAGTATTTGGGCACAATGTTCACAGAAGATGGAAAACTAGACAGAGAAATTGATATGAGAATACAAAAAGCAAATGCTGTCACATACCAGCTTTCACCATTGCTAAGACATCCAAACATTTCTATGCCAGCTAAACAACAAATGATAAATAGCATTTTCATACCAACTTTGTGCTATGAAAGTCAAACATGGACCCTTTCTAAATCACATTTAAGAAAGATCAATACATGTGAGATGCAATGCTTGAGAAAAGTAACAAACAACACAAAAAGAGATAGAATACCAAAATGAAACCATAAGAAAAATGGTAGGAACAAAACCCTGCCAAGAATATATAGAACAACAACTTAAATGGTTTGGCCACCTGGTCAGAATGAATCCTCACCAATCACCATCAAGGGCGTTCTTCTCGAGAATGCATGTAAAAAGACCAAGAGGAAGACCCAGAAGAAGATGGATAGATGCAGTGACAGAGACATGTAACAACAAAGGAAAATCACTAATTCAGACAGTTCGAGCAGCTCAAGAACGACAAATGATATAAACCACGACACCTTTTAGGTATCAGTGAAAAGAGAAAAGAAGAAAAAAGAATCCGTTTTTCCCTGGCAGCCGTGAGCACAGGGGTCCATCGCCGCATAGGAAACTCCGTCTTTGGCGGTACTCATACATTTCCCGTCGATGAGTAATTGATGTTTCTATCCGGGCCTTGTTGCTGAGACCAGGGGTGGTTGCCAAAGAGATAAATCATCATCATTGAGTGCCATCTTCGCAACGAAGGTTGGCTGCCGTGGAGCGCCATTCTGCTCTGTTTCTTGCTTTGATGGTGCAGGTTGTCATAGGCTGACTTGTCCATCTTTTGATGTTACTCGTCCATGTTAGTCTTGGTCTGCCTCTGAATCTTTTTACCTTGTATTTTCCCCTCCAGGATTACTTTTAGTAGGCTGTTGTGTCTTTTAACATGGCCCAAAAATTGCATTCGTCTTGTTTGAATTGTATTATGTTTACTAGTTCTCTTTTCATTTTTAGTTGTTTTAAGACTTAATCGTTTGTTTTCTTTTCCTTCTATCCAGTTCTACCTATTATTCTATATATCCACATTTCAAAGGCTTCAATTTTCTGTCTGTTTTCTTGTCTGATGTCCATGTTTCTGCACCATATGGGAATGCTGAGAAGATATAACATTTTGCTATTCTTTGTTTCAGCCCTGGTGTTATTTGTTTTGATGTTAGTATATTTTTCATGACATTAAAATTACTTTTTGCCATTCCTATTCTTTTGTTTATTTCAGTTTTACATTTTCCATCACTGGTTATAGTATGTCCAAGGTAGTTATAGTTCTGAACTGTCTCCAGGTCTATTCCTTCAATTTTGATATCCACTTGAGGGTTTTGAGTATTTCCTTTGTTTATGATCATAGTTTTAGTCTTTTTGATATTCATATCTAGTCCATATTTTTTGCCCGTCATGATTATTTTATTAAGTAATTGTTGTAGATCTTTAGGATTTTCTGCTAGTAGTACAGTATCATCAGCTAGTAGTACAGTATCATCAGCTAGTAGTACAGTATCATCAGCTAGTAGTACAGTATCATCAGCTAGTAGTACAGTATCATCAGCATATCTTAGGTTATCGATTATCTTAGAGAAAAATCACAAATAAACATCCCAACTGGTGCAGCCGAGATTTGAACCCATAATCTCTCTGCCTCGAGACCGGCATCATACCTCGAGACCACCAATCCCCTGGCAGATTAAATGAACAGGTTGGGGGTACAAGTTTGGGTAACATCGTCGCTGTGTGAATGCTCTGTGCGAATGCTCTGTGTGAATGCTCTATGGGAATGCTCTGTGTGAATGCTCTGTGTGAATGCTGTGTGTGAATGCTCTGTGTGAATGCTGTGTGTAAATGCTTTGTGTGAATGCTCTGTGTGAATGCTCTGTGCGAATCCTCTGTGCTATTGCTCTGTGCTATTGCTCTGTGCGAATGCTCTTTGTGAATACTCGGTGGCTCCTATTTGATCCTGAAAGCGAGGAGCTAATATATTCTTATATAATGTACCTGGAGACAAAGGCGCCTCACAGCAGCAGAGCTGGAAGCTGTCAGCCACCTACAGCTGATGGCTTGTACCAGGATCGGTGATCCAATACCATTCAGACCCTGCTCCACCTCTTCATGGTGCCTCCAGAAACAGACTAACCTGTCTGGTCTGGCCAAGTGAATAGGGATCGAAGAAGGAAGACAACCCGGTACTCAAAAATAACGTGCTGAAGTCGGATGTGTTGGGCTGAAAGGCTCAAATAGCACAGTTCTACTGCAAACTACAAGACAACATATCTACAACAACTGAATGTCCTTCTAGGGACGGATGATGAAGATGTCATTTCCTTTAGTGGTCATCGGGTGAACGGTAGAACGTTCTTGATGATAATGTTCTTGTTAGTAATGTTCTTGTTTATAATGTTCTTGTTGATAATGTTCTTGTTAATAATGCACTTGCTGAAAAATGATCTAGTTGATAATGTTCTTGTTGATAATGTTCTGGCTGATAATATTCTTGTTGATAATATTCTGGCTGATAATGTTCTAGCTGATAATCTTCTGGCTGATAATGTTCTAGCTGATAATCTTCTGGCTGATAATGTTCTTGCTGATAATGTTCTGGCTGATAATGTTCTAGCTGATAATCTTCTGGCTGATAATGTTCTTGTTGATAATCTTCTGGCTGATAATGTTCTAGCTGATAATGTTTGTTGATAATGTTCTTGTTGATAATCTTCTGGCTGATAATGTTCTTGTTGATAATGTTCCGGCTGATAATCTTCATGTAACAGTTTCCATAAGCTGATAATCTTCATGTAACAGTTTCCATAAGCTGATAATCTTCATGTAACAGTTTCCATAAGCTGATAATCTTCATGTAACAGTTTCCATAAGCTGATAATCTTCATGTAACAGTTTCCATAAGCTGATAATCTTCATGTAACAGTTTCCATAAGCTGATAATCTTCATGTAACAGTTTCCATAAGCTGATAATCTTCATGTAACAGTTTCCATAAGCTGATAATCTTCATGTAACAGTTTCCATAAGCTGATAATCTTCATGTAACAGTTTCCATAAGCTGATAATCTTCATGTAACAGTTTCCATAAGCTGATAATCTTCATGTAACAGTTTCCATAAACTGATAAGAACTGTTTACCATAACCCTCACAATGATGTTTTTGTATTGATCTCCAACCCAAAGATGGTAGAGGACAAGACGACATGACAGCAAATGTTGTTCCTGTTGTGATCGGGGTAGACATTGGAGGCACCAACACGGATGCTGTCATCATCGGCGGGGAGTCAGGGGCCCGGCTTGTTCTGGCTGAGGTCAAGGAACTGACAACCAATGACGTCACTTGTGGTGTGAAAAAGGCGATCCTGAAATGTCTTCTTCAGACGAAGAGCAAGGGCAAGGTCGTAACTCCAGTCCAGGTTAACATTGGTAAGGACAGTGTTGTCAGTCATGCAGTAGTGTCAGTCATGTAGTGCTGTCAGTCATGTAGTGGTGTCAGTCATGTAGTGGTGTCAGTCATGTAGTGCTGTCAGTCATGTAGTGGTATCAGTCATGTAGTGGTGTCAGTCATCTAGTGGTGTCAGTCATGTAGTGGTGTCAGTCATGTAGTGGTGTCAGTCATGTAGTGGTGTCAGTCATCTAGTGGTGTCAGTCATGTAGTGGTGTCAGTCATGTAGTGCTGTCAGCCATGTAGTGGTGTCAGTCATGTAGTGCTGTCAGTCATGCAGTAGTGTCAGTCATGTAGTGCTGTCAGTCATGTAGTGGTGTCAGTCATGTAGTGGTGTCAGTCATCTAGTGGTGTCAGTCATGTCGCGGTATCAGTCATGTAGTGGTGTCAGTCATGTAGTGATGTCAGCCATGTAGTGGTGTCAGTCATGTAGTGCTGTCAGTCATGTAGTGGTGTCAGTCATGTAGTGGTGTCAGTCATGTAGTGGTGTCAGTCATGTAGTGATGTCAGTCATGTAGTGCTGTCAGTCATGCAATGCTGTATGTCATGTAGTGCTGTCAGTCATGTAGCGGTGTCAGCCATGTGATGTTATCAGTCAAGCAGTGCTGTCAGTCATATAGCGCTGTCAGTCATGTAGTGGTGTCAGTCATGTAGTGGTGTCAGTCATGTAGTGATGTCAGTCATGTAGTGCTGTCAGTCATGCAATGCTGTATGTCATGTAGTGCTGTCAGTCATGTAGCGGTGTCAGCCATGTGATGTTATCAGTCAAGCAGTGCTGTCAGTCATATAGCGCTGTCAGTTATGTAGTGCTGTCAGTCATGCAATGCTGTTTGTCATGTAGTGGTGTCAGTCATGTAGTGCTGTCAGTCATTTAGTGGTGTCAGTCATTTAGTGGTGTCAGTCATATAGTGGTGTCAGCCATGTAGTTCTGTCAGTCATGTAGTGGTGTCTGTCATGTAGTGCTGTCAGTCATGTAGTGGTGTCAGTCATCTATGGTGTCAGTCATGTCGCGGTATCAGTCATGTAGTGTTGTCAGTCATGTAGTGGTGTCTGTCATGTAGTGCTGTCAGTCATGTAGCGGTGTCAGCCATGTGATGGTATCAGTCAAGCAGTGCTGTCAGTCATGTAGCACTGTCAGTTATGTAGTGCTGTCAGTCATGCAATGCTGTTTGTCATGTAGTGATGTCAGTCATGACATGCTGTCAGTTATGTCATGCTGTCAGTTATGTGCCATCCTGTCAGTTATGTCATGCTTTCAGTAATGTCATGCAGTCAGTTATGTTATGCTATCCACCATGTCATGCTGTCAGTTATATCGTGCTGTCCATCATGTCATGCTGTCAGTTATATCGTGCTGTCCATCATGCCATGCTGTCAGTTATGTGCCATCCTGTCAGTTATGTCATGCTTTCAGTAATGTCATGCTGTCAGTTATGTCATGCTGTCCACCATGTCATGATGTCAGTTATATCGTGTTGTCCATCATGTCATGCTGTCAGTTATATCTTGCTGTCCATCATGTCATGCTGTCAGTTATGTCATGCTGTCCACCATGTCATGCTGTCAGTTATATCGTGCTGTCCATCATGTCATGCTGTCAAGTAATGTCGTGCTGTCCTTTATGTCATAACGTCAGTTATATCGTTATGTCAGTTATGTCGTGCTGTCAGTCATGTCATGCTGTCAGCTATGTCATGCTGTCAGTTATGTCGTGCTGTCAGTTATATCATGCTGACATTTATGTCATGCTTTCAGTAATGTCATGCCGTCAGTTATGTCATGCTGTCCACCATGTCATGCCGTCAGTTATGTCGTACTGTCCATTGTTTTATGATGTCAGTTAAATCGTTCTGTCAGTTATGTCGTGCTGTCAATCATGTCATGCTGTCAGCGATGTCGTGCTGTCAGCTATGTCGTGCTACCAGTTACGTCGTGATGTCAATTATGTCGTGCTGTCAGTTATGTCGTGCTGTCAGTTATGTCGTGTTGTTAGTTATATCATGCTTTCAATCATGTCATGCTGTCAGTTATGCCATGCTGTCAGCTATGTCGTGCTATCAGTTATATCATGCTTGCAGTTATGTCAGGCATTCAGTAATGTCAAGCTGTCAGTTATGTCCTGCTGTCAGTTATGTCGTGCTGTCAATCATGTCATGCTGTCAATTATGTCGTGTTGTCAGTTATGTCGTGTTGTTAGTTATATCGTGCTTTCAATCATGTCATGCTGTCAGTTATGTCGTGTTGTCAGTTATGTCGTGTTGTCAATCATGTCATGCTATTAATCATGTCATGCTGTCAGTTATGTCGTGCTGTCAGTTATGTTGTGCTGTCAGTTATGTCATGCTGTCAATCATGTCATGCTGTCAGCTATGCCATGCTGTCAGTTATGCCGTGCTATCAGTAATATCATGCTGCCAGTTATGTCATGCTTTCAGTTATGTCATGCTGTCCACCATGTCATGCCGTCAGTTATGTCGTGCTGTCCATTATGTGATGATGTCAGTTATATCATTCTGTCAGTTATGTCGTGCCGTCAATCATGTCATGCTGTCAGCGATGTCGTGCTATCAGTTATGTCGTGCTATCAGTTATGTCGTGCTACCAGTTATGTCGTGCTGTCAGTTATGTCGTTCTGTCAATCATATCATGCTGTCAGCTATGTCGTGCTTTCAATCATGTCATGCTGTCAGTTATGTCGTGCTGTCAGTTATGTCGTGCTGTCAATCATGTCATGCTGTCAATTATATCGTGTTGTCATTTATGTCGTGCTGTCAGTTATGTCGTGTTGTCAGTTATGTCGTGTTGTCAATCATGTCATGCTGTCAGCGATGTCGTGCTATCAGTTATGTCGTGCTATCAGTTATGTCGTGCTACCAGTTATGTCGTGCTGTCAGTTATGTCGTTCTGTCAATCATATCATGCTGTCAGCTATGTCGTGCTTTCAATCATGTCATGCTGTCAGTTATGTCGTGCTGTCAGTTATGTCGTGCTGTCAATCATGTCATGCTGTCAATTATATCGTGTTGTCATTTATGTCGTGCTGTCAGTTATGTCGTGTTGTCAGTTATGTCGTGTTGTCAATCATGTCATGCTGTCAATCATGTCATGCTGTCAGTTATGTCGTGCTGTCAGTTATGTTGTGCTGTCAGTTATGTCGTGCTGTCAATCATGTCATGCTATCAGTAATATCATGCTGCCAGTTATGTCATGCTGTCAGTTATGTTGTGCTAGCAGTTATGTCATGCTGTCAATTATGTCGTGATGTCAGTTATGTCGTGTTGTCAGTTATGTCGTGCTGTTAGTTATGTAGTGTTGTCAGTTATGTCATGTTGTCAGTCGTGTCATGCTGTCAATTATGTCCCGCTGCCAGTCATGTCGTGCTGTCAGTCATGTTGTGCTATCAGTCATGTCGTGCTGCCAGTTGTGTCGTGTTGTCCATCATGTCATGTTGTCATCTTGTTGTAGGCCAACATTTGGAACTTGGTCCAGGACAGTCAACAATGACCATCTTTACTGGCAGTCTTGATGACAACATAGATGATCATTCAATGATTTGGTGGGAAACTAATAGTTGACTATTGTAGGTGGTCATTGTAGACTATCATTGAAGATGGTAATTGTAGATGATAATTGTAAATGGTAATTATAGTTGGTTATTGTAGATGGTTATTGTTGATGGCTATTGTAGTTGATTATTGTTGATAGTTGTTGCAGATGGCTATTGTAGTTGGTTATTGCTGATGGTTATTGCACATAGCTTTTGTACTTGGTTATTGCTGATGGTTATTGCACATAGCTTTTGTACTTGGTTATTGCTGATGGTTATTGCACATAGCTTTTGTACTTGGTTATTGCTGATGGCTATTGCACATAGCTTTTGTACTTGGTTATTGCTGATGGTTATTGCACATAGCTTTTGTACTTGGTTATTGCTGATGGTTATTGCACATAGCTTTTGTACTTGGTTATTGCTGATGGTTATTGCACATAGCTTTTGTACTTGGTTATTGCTGATGGTTATTGCACATAACTTTTGTACTTGGTTATTGCTGATGGTTATTGCACATAGCTTTTGTACTTGGTTATTGCTGATTGTTACTGTTGATGATGATTATAATTGGTTATTCTTCGCGGTTATGTTGATAGTTATTGTAGATGGTTGCTGTAGTTGGTTATTGAAGTAGGTTATTGTAGATGGTTGCTATTGATGGTTACATTAGATGGTTAATGTAGATGTGTAATGTAGATGGTAATTGTTAATGCTTTTAATTGATAGTTATTGTAGAAAGTTTTGTTTACGGTTATTGTAGATGGTTACTGTAGTTGGTTATTGCAGTTGATAATGTAGATGGTTATTGTACATGTTTACTGTAAATGGTTACTGTTGGTGGTTATTGTAGATGCTTACTGTAGATGGTTATTGTTAGGTTGTCATTGTCAATTTATCATACTCTGAATTTAATTGCTTATCTCAAAATTTGGTTCTGAGTTACAAGAAATGTTGGACATTATAGTGAAAAAAAACAAACATAAAGGACTCAGCCTTAAGAGCAAAAGGACAGAAGTAATGGTAACAACAAAGAAAAAGACATTACCTCAGTCCAAATTAAAAACAAATGGAACAATATTAAAACAGGTAAATGAATTTAAATATTTGGGAACTTTGTTAACCTCAGATTGTAGGTGTACAACGGAGGTGAGATGCAGAATGGCTCAGGCAAAAGCAGCTTTCCAAAAAAATGAGGAAGATACTATGCAATCCATTTTTGACAATAGAAACAAGAAAAAGAGTTCTTAAATGTTATATAGAACAAGCTTTAACATATGGATGTGAATCATGGGCAATAGGACAACAGACAAGAAAATCACTGGAGGCTGTAGAAATGTGATTTTACAGAAGAATGTTGATAATACCATGGACAGCTAAGAAGAGTAATGAAAACGTTCTGAAAGAGGCCAAATAAAAAGAGAGCTAATTTCCAATATTAGGAATAAACAATCATCATTTTTTGGCCATGTAATGAGAAGGGAACAGCTGGTATATGTTGTAACAACTGGGAAAATTGAGGGACGAAGAGATAAGAGGGAAGCAAAGAGAAAAGATACCAGGCAGCTTAAGAGAATGGCTTGGCAGAAGGTCAACAACAGAAATGATAAATAGCTGCCGAGATCGAAAGTTGTGGAGAGACATGATCACCTACGCCAGCAGGCTTGGTACTTGATGATATCAACATTTAAAATGAACTGTCTGCCATTATAATGTTCATGTCTGTGATTATTGTCTGCCATTACAATGTTCATGTCTGTGATTATTGTCTGCCATTATAATGTTCATGTCTGTGATTATTGTCTGCCATTATAATGTTCATGTCTGTGATTATTGTCTGCCATTACAATGTTCATGTCTGTGATTATTGTCTGCCATTATAATGTTCATGTCTGTGATTATTGTCTGCCATTACAATGTTCATGTCTGTGATTATTGTCTGCCATTATAATGTTCATGTCTGTGATTATTGTCTGCCATTACAATGTTCATGTCTGTGATTATTGTCTGCCATTATAATGTTCATGTCTGTGATTATTGTCTGCCATTACAATGTTCATGTCTGTGATTATTGTCTGCCATTATAATGTTCATGTCTGTGATTATTGTCTGCCATTACAATGTTCATGTCTGTGATTATTGTCTGCCATTATAATGTTCATGTCTGTGATTATTGTCTGCCATTACAATGTTCATGTATTCACGAAATAAACCAGGTGACTTCATGTCTTGCTTGCAGGCACGACCCATTTCGTGAACGCCGTTGTCCAAGGCAAGGACCTCGTCAAGGTCGCTGTTGTGAGAATCTGCGGGCCAGTATCGGAGGAGTTACCGCCATTTTGCGACTTCCCAACCAGGTTGGCTGACGTCATTCGCGGCTCGATCCATCTTGTCCATGGGGGTTACCGGTATGACGGGAAAGAGCACGAGAAACTGGACGAGGACCAACTGAGGGAGGTAATTCATCATATTAGAGACGAGGGCATAAAAAACATCGCATTCGTTGGTATTTTCTCTCCAACAAGACCCGACCAGGAGATTCGTGCCCGTGAGATCACGTTGGAAGTTTATCCAGAAGCCACTGTTTCTCTGTCTCACGAAATCGGCCATATTGGACTTTTGGAGCGAGAGAACGCCACCATCTTGAACGAATGCCTGAAGCCGCTGTGCTCAAGGACGATCTCCGGGTTCAGGACACCCTTGAGGAGATCGGTCTCACCTGTCCGTTCTACCTGACACAGAATGACGGGACAATCATCAGCAGTCAGGACGTGCAGGAGCAGCCTGTTCTCACCTTCGCCTCTGGGCCCACTAACAGCATGCGGGGTGCCGCCTTCCTGTCAGAGCTCAAAGATGCTATAGTCGTGGACATAGGTGGAACAACATCTGATGTGGGAGTTCTGAAAAGTGGGTTCCCACGAGAGGCAGCAACATTTGTAGAAGTAGGAGGAGTCAGGACAAACTTCCGGATGCCTGACGTGATAAGTATTGGTCTAGGGGGCGGGTCTTATGTCAATCAACGCACCGGAAATGATGGCAGTGTGGACAAAGTTACAGTCGGGCCCCTGAGTGCAGGACTAAATTTGATGAAAGAGGCATACACTTTTAGTGACGGTAGTGACCTTGACCGCAGACGTTTGACAGCGACGGATGCGGCTGTGGCTTCAGGGCTTTGCCAATTAGGGTTCCCTGAAAGAGTGGCACACATAGACAAAAGAGTTATCGCCAAAGCTGTGGATGAGATACACAAGATGTTGGAGGAGCTCATTGACAAGATTAAGCTGAGCCAGGAGGACCTGCCAGTGATCGTTGTCGGAGGAGGCAGCGTGCTGCTCGACCTGACCAGAAAACTGCGAGGGACAACTCGCATCATTGTGCCCGAGCACTTCGGAGTTGCCAATGCTATTGGTGCAGCACTCAGTAAAGTCTCGTCCACCATAAACTCTGTGGTTAACCTGCTGGAGAACACAGACCTGGCTGCCATGGAGACAAGTGTGCAACAGGCTGTAGCTGCTGTAACTGATGACCCAGACGGCAAGAAAAAGGATTTGGCTGTCAACGAAGCAAGGAAACCCTTTCTTTTGAAGGCCAGAGATGAAGCAATAGAGGACGTGTGCGAAAGAGTAAAGGCGATGGTAGTGAAACAAGGCGGAGACAACAACAGCTTGGAGATCCTGGACAAACAAGACTCGGTGCTCGCGTACATACCAGGGAATGCGATGCAGATAAAGGTGAAGGTTGTTGGGGATCTGGCAGGATGGGAATCGGGAAGAGACGAGTTGACAGCGTGGTCCGCTCCGGCAGGTTATGAAGATGTTGTGAAGCAAGAGAGCCACACGACACAGAAACAGGCCTTTTCATCCACGGGTCAAAGAATTAATGATGCGAGTGAGGTGGGTGCCGAGACAGACTTTAGAAGAGTTCCACAAGACCCTCATGTGGATCCTGTGACAGGCGAGTGGGTGTTGTCTGAGTGGGATATTGAATGTATTGTGGTCGGGGCTGGCATATATGGCACTGGCGGGGGTGGCAACCCTCACATGGGACGAATACGTGCACTGAAAGCTATCAAAGACGGCAAGAGAATGAGGGTGATCACCCCCGAGAGATTGCTTCAAAGTGCCGACCCAGAGACAAGTGTAGTGATTGTGTCTGCTTTCATCGGTGCGCCTCTCATTATGTACGAGCAGGGCGTGTCGTCCAAGGAGACAACGTCGGCCCTGGAGTGCCTGCGAGACATCTATGAAATCGGTGGATTCAAAGATGGCAGTTTGCAGAACAAGGACGGAGCAGCTGCTGAAACCAACGAAGCGGGCTGTACGTTTATCCAGAATTACAAACCGACATTAATCACTTCATCCGGTTACAACATAGTGGCTCTAATGTCGGCGGAAATTGGTGGTCTCAACGCCATAGAACCTTTCTTGATAGCCGCCAACCTTGACCTCCCAATCATTGATGGAGATGGAATGAGCAGGGCTTTTCCGGAAGTACAAATGTTTATCCCTTTCATGTACGACAAACTTCCCTACCCAGCCGCCATTGTTGGAAGCGGCAACTTTTCCACCAGGACAGCACTACTCCAAGCTCCTAATGGGAAGTTACTAGAGAATTTTCTCAGAGATGTTTCTATTGACAATGGGTGCTCCGCAGGAATGGCACTACCTTTACAGAAAGATGAAGTTTTGAAGATGACGCCCCTGCATACTGTTAGTAGAGCCTGGAGGCTGGGCAATGCTATTCTTAGAGCACGACTTCAGAAGGAATCTGTTATACAGGCCATTGTTGACGCGGAGAATGCCCTGCATGTCTTAACTGGCAAGATAAGAGACGTGAAGAGAGAGACTAGTGGTGGCTTTAACAAAGGTCACCTGATTGTGGAAGGAATCGACGATTGGCTGGGACAAGAGCTTCATATCGACTTCCAGAATGAGAATCTTGTGATCATTCCGGTCAAGGACGGGGTGAAGGGGCCCTGTCTGGGGTGTGTTCCTGACCTTATCTGTGCTGTCAACGCGGACACAGCAGAACCCGTGGGCACAGATGAACTCAGGTATGGCATGCGTCTGGCAGTCCTGCTGATGCCTTCACACAATCTTCTGCGACAACCACAAGCCTTGCGCTGGGTTGGTCCACAAGCCTTTCATTACGATGACATTGAGTTTACACCTTTCAGGGAGCAATCAATTTCTACACCAGTGCCACCTTTACAGTAACTATTAACAGGCATCAGTGCCATCTTTACAATAACTATTAACAGCATCAGTGCTACCTTTACAATAACTATAAACAGCATCAGTGCCACCTTTACAGTAACTATTAACAGCATCAGTGCCATCTTTACAATAACTATTAACAGCATCAGTGCCACCTTTACAGTAACTATTAACAGCATCAGTGCCATCTTTACAATAACTATTAACAGCATCAGTGCCATCTTTACAATAACTATTAACAGCATCAGTGCCATCTTTACAATAACTATTAACAGCATCAGTGCCATCTCTACAGTAACTATTAACAGCATCAGTGCCATCTTTACAATAACTATTAACAGCATCAGTGCCATCTTTACAATAACTATTAACAGCATCAGTGCCATCTTTACAATAACTATTAACAGCATCAGTGCCATCTTTACAGTAACTATAAACAGCATCAGTGCCATCTTTATAATAACTATTAACAGCATCAGTGCCATCTTTACAATAACTATAAACAGCATCAGTGCCATCTTTATAATAACTATTAACAGCATCAGTGCCATCTTTACAATAACTATTAACAGCATCAATGCCATCTTTACAATAACTATTAACAGCATCAGTGCCCTCTTTACAATAACTATTAACAGCATCAGTGCCATCTTTACAATAACTATTAACAGCATCAGTGCCATCTTTACAATAACTATTAACAGCATCAGTGCCATCTTTACAATAACTATTAACAGCATCAGTGCCATCTTTACAATAACTATTAACAGCATCAGTGCCATCTCTACAGTAACTATTAACAGCATCAGTGCCATCTTTACAATAACTATTAACATCATCAGTGCCACCTTTACAATAACTATTAACAGCATCAGTGCCACCTCTACAGTAACTATTAACAGCATCAGTGCCATCTTTACAATAACTATTAACAGCATCAGTGCCATCTTTACAATAACTATTAACAGCATCAGTGCCATCTTTACAATAACTATTAACAGCATCAGTGCCATCTTTACAATAACTATTAACAGCATCAGTGCAATCTCTACAGTAACTATTAACAGCATCAGTGCCATCTTTACAATAACTATAAACAGCATCAGTACCATCTTTACAATAACTATAAACAGCATCAGTGCCACCTTTACAATAACTATTAACAGCATCAGTGCCATCTTTACAATAACTATTAACAGCATCAGTGCTACCTTTACAATAACTATTAACAGCATCAGTGCCACCTTTACATTAACTATTAACAGCATTAGTGCCACCTTTACAATAACTATTAACAGCATCAGTGCCACCTCTACATTAACTATTAACAGCATCAGTGCCATCTTTACAATAACTATTAACAGCATCAGTGCCATCTTTACAATAACTATTAACAGCATCAGTGCCACCTTTACAATAACTATTAACAGCATCAGTGCCACCTTTACAATAACTATTAACAGCATCAGTGCTACCTTTACAATAACTATTAACAGCATCAGTGCCACCTTTACAATAACTATTAACAGCATCAGTGCTACCTTTACAATAACTATTAACAGCATCAGTGCTACCTTTGCAATAACTATTAACAGCATCAGTGCTACCTTTACAATAACTATTAACAGCATCAGTGCCACCTTTACAATAACTATTAACAGCATCAGTGCTACTTTACAATAACTATTAACAGCATCAGTGCCACCTTTACAATAACTATTAACAGCATCAGTGCCACCTTTACAATAACTATTAACAGCATCAGTGCCACCTTTACAATAACTATTAACAGCATCAGTGCCACCTTTACAATAATTATTAACAGCATCAGTGCCACCTTTACAATAACTATTAACAGCATCAGTGCTAACATAACACAGGAAACACAACATTCCCTATCACAATGCTATTGTTAACTTTATAATTTATAACAACGTCAATTTTACCTATAAAACACATCACCACAACATGCATGCCATTATCAGTGATAACTTTATAACTCATTACAACACTAATGCCACTTGTGTTACTCATAACAACACCGAAGTGACCTTCACAACTCACAAACGTGACGTGTAATACTCACTATACACTGTGACCTTTATAGCTCATGAAATCACCAAGATGGTTCTCATAACTCGCCACAATATTAACGTGGCAAGTGTAATCCCACCACAATCTTGCAACGGAAATGACGACATGTATAATTGCAAAGGACGGTTGATAGGCGGTCTAACAAGTCACCGCCGTAAAACATCGCTAGTTACCGACTCGGAAAGTCAAATCCTATAGAAGGCAGACAATTAGCCCTTAAGTGTGCCGATAATAAACTCTTAGATGGTCTCCACTTTGCTGACGACTTGGCATTTTGCAGCTCTACACATCCTGATGCTCAAGAAAAGATGGAACGGCTACACAATATTTCTGCTCAAATAGGTCTCTAGATCAACACGACCAAAACCAAAGTCCTGGATATCACCAACAAAGTCTCTGATATAACAATTAACAACAACATTTTACAAAAAGTTACACATTTTAACTATGTAGACAGCAACATGTCCAGAGATGGAGACATAACATCAGACATCATGACACGCATCGCAATAGCAACAAGTGCTTTCAACAACTGACGAACATCTGGAGATTGAAAGTTTTCAGTAAACGAACAGAACTTAAGATTGTTCAACTGCTGTGTGATATCAGTGCTAACATATGGATGTGATACCAATGCTAACATATGGATGTGATACCAGTGCTACCATATGGATGTGATACCAATGCTAACATATGGATGTGATACCAATGCTAACATATGGATGTGATACCAATGCTAACATATGGATGTGATACCAATGCTAACATATGGATGTGATACCAGTGCTAACATATGGATGTGATACCAATGCTAACATATGGATGTGATACCAGTGCTAACATATGTATGTGATACCAGTGCTAGCACACATGGAAGTGATACCAGTGCTAACACACATGGATGTGATACCAGTGCTAACATATGGATGTGAAATATGGACATTCACCAAGATTTTAGATAGGAAATTAAATGCCTTTGAAAACAATGTCTCCGTAGGATCTCAAACATAAGCCGGAAAGAATACATTTCAAAAGAGCAGTTAGAGAGCAACCTAAACAAGAATACGTGTCGAGCTTTATAAGAAGAAGGCGTTAGAAATACATCGGTCATGTGCTGAGATTGAATGAAGAAATACATCGGTCATGTGCTGAGAATGAATGAAGAAATACATCGGTCATGTGCTGAGAATGAATGAAGAAATACATCGGTCATGTGCTGAGAACGAATGAAGAAAGACTTCCCCTTCAGTCATTCATGTGGAAACCATCTGGTAAAAGAATATAAGGTAGACCAGGAGAATCACTACGCAAAACAAATTACAAGGGAAGGCTCAAATATGGGACTAAGAAACAACAAAGAACTACATGAACTAGCAGCAAAACGTCACTCGAACTATGACTTCCGCCCTCTGTACCGTATTCAGCCTGGGATGAAAATGAATGAATGAATGAGTGAATGAGCAATTGTGGAGATTGCAAATTTAGCCAAATTATTTTTTTAAAGAAATCTACAGTGTGGATATGGTTACTCTAAACTTAAAATTACAGGACCATTCAAGAATAATTAACAATTAAAATATTATGTCGCCATTCACTGTGTTTTGTGTTCAGGAACTTGATTGATCATGTCAACCCTTCATTGTTCCCTGTCTTCAAGAACTTGATTGATTATGTCAACCCTTCACTGTTCCCTGTCTTCAAGAACTTGATTGATTATGTCAACCCTTCACTGTTCCCTGTCTTCAAGAACTTGATTGATCATGTCAACCCTTCACTGTTCCCTGTCTTCAAGAACTTGATTGATCATGTCAACCCTTCACTGTTCCCTGTCTTCAAGAACTTGATTGATCATGTCAACCCTTCACTGTTCCCTGTCTTCAGGAACTTGATTGATCATATCAACCCTTCATTGTTCCCTGTCGTCAGGAACTTGATTGATCATGTCAACCCTTCACTGTTCCCTGTCTTCAAGAACTAGGTTGATCATGTCAACCCTTCACTGTTCCCTGTCTTCAGGAACTTGATTGATCATATCAACCCTTCATTGTTCCCTGTCTTCATGAACTTGATTGATCATGTCAACCCTTCACTGTTCCCTGTCTTCAGGAACTTATTGATTCTGTGTGTACATGAATTTTATTGATTCTATGTGTACATATAGTTTATGATTGCGAAATCTTTGCACGTAGAATATAAACTGAGTGGAAAAGGAAGCATTTAGAATGTTAACGAATAGACACTTCAGACCAGCTGACATAACATACTAGCAGTGGGCAGGAGACAAATAATAATAAATGAATATTATTATAGAGGGAAGCTTCCGAGGCGATAATCAGCGAATCAATTCAGAGGAAGAGGTATATTTACAGAACTCGGAAAAATGGACAAATAATCAACAACAGAAAAAAAATATGGACCAAAGCAGGACCGAACCCGTACTCAGTGGCACAGCACCTAAAGTTAGCTGAGTGGCAGTGTTCCCTAGCGTTTGGCTTTTCGTGGCAAGGCGCTATGCCACTGAGTACGGGTTCGCTTCTGCTTTGGTCCATATTTTTTTCTGTTGTTGATTATTTGTCAATTTTTCTGAGTGCTGTAAACATAGCTCTCCCTCTGAATTGATTCGCTAGCAATGGCAGGCCGTTGTAGGAGGGCCATATTGTGGAGTTAACGTGAAGATCTTAATGTTGATCGTTCTAGTGAAGATCTGGTAAGCTGGAATAACAAGTGATGAAACCCACTTGTGTGAGTTTATTCGTTAATTCATTATCCTGACATGAAACTCACGTGTGTGAGTTTATTAGTTAATTCATTATCGTGACGAGAGAGTGATTAAGGGCATTTTGAACAGCTCACAGCAATGTCGACCACAAAGCCGCTAGTCTCTATTTTAATAACTTTTATATTTACCGAGATACCAACTGAAAGTTGTGCGCTTATCACACTTCTATATGAGTCAGAAACCTGGACTACATATGTAGGGCTGGAGAGAAAGTTAAGCAGCTTTGACGTGCGTTGTTGTTGCAAGATAATGAGCATTACACAAGTTTTGTTTAGTCGACGGATCATTCTCATTGCGCATCGGACACGTATATAAGTACTCAAGCCTCCTCCTCAGCGTGTCCCTCAGCGTGTCCCTCAGTGTGTCCATCACTGTGCCCCTCACCGTATCCCTCAATGTGTCCCTCAGCGTGTCCCTCAGCGTGTCCCTCAGTGTGCCCCTCAGAGTGTCCCTCAGTGTGTCCCTCAGTGTGTCCCTCAGTGTGCCCCTCAGCGTGTCCTTCAGTCTGTCCCTCAGTGTGCCCCTCAGTGTGTCTCTCAGTGTGTCCCTCAGCGTGTCCCTCAGTGTGTCCCTCAGCGTGCCCCTCAGTGTGTCCCTCAGCGTGCCCCTCAGTGTGTCCCTCAGTGTGTCCCTCAGCGTGCCCCTCAGTGTGCCCCTCAGTGTGTCCCTCAGTGTGCCCCTCAGTGTGTCCCTCAGCGTGCCCCTCAGTGTGTCTCTCAGTGTGTCCCTCAGCGTATCCCTCAGCGTGTCCCTCAGCGTGCCCCTCAGTGTGTCCCTCAGTGTGTCTCTCAGTGTGTCCCTCAGCGTGTCCCTCAGCGTGTCCCTCAGTGTGCCCCTCAGCGTGTCCCTCAGTGTGTCCCTCAGTGTGTCCCTCAGCGTGTCCCTCAGCGTGTCCCTCACCGTGTCCTTCAGTGTGTCCCTCAGCGTGTCCCTCAGCGTGTCCCTCAGTGTGCCCCTCAGCGTGTCCCTCGGTGTGTCCCTCAGCGTGTCCCTCAGCGTGTCCCTCAGTGTGTCCCTCAGCGTGTCCCTCAGCGTGTCCCTCAGCGTGTCCCTCAGTGTGCCCCTCAGTCTGTCCCTCAGTGTGCCCTCAGTGTGTCCCTCAGTGTGCCCCTCAGTGTGTCCCTCAGTGTGCCCCTCAGTGTGTCTCTCAGTGTGTCCCTCAGTGTGTCCCTCAGTGTGTCCCTCAGCGTGTCCCTCAGTGTGCCCCTCAGTGTGTCCCTCAGTGTGTCCCTCAGTGTGTCCCTCAGTGTGTCTCTCAGTGTGTCCCTCAGTGTATCCCTCAGTGTGTCCCTCAGTGTGTCCCTCAGTGTGTCTCTCAGTGTGTCCCTCAATGTGTCCCTCAGTGTGTCCCTCAGTGTGCCCCTCAGTGTGTCCCTCAGCGTGCCCCTCAGTGTGTCCCTCAGTGTGTCCCTCAGTGTGCCCCTCAGTGTGTCCCTCAGTGTGTCCCTCAGCGTGTCCCTCAGTGTGTCCCTCAGTGTGCCCCTCACCGTGTCCCTCAGTGTGTCCCTCAGTGTGCCCTCACCGTGTCCCTCAGTGTGCCCCTCAGCGTGTCCCTCAGCGTGTCCCTCAGTGTGTCCATCACTGTGCCCCTCACCGTGTCCCTCAGCGTGTCCCTCAGCGTGTCCCTCAGTGTGCCCCTCAGCGTGTCCCTCGGTGTGTCCCTCAGCGTGTCCCTCAGTGTGCCCCTCAGCGTGTCCCTCAATGTGTCCCTCAGCGTGTCCCTCAATGTGTCCCTCAGTGTGTCCCACAGCGTGTCCCTCGGCGTGTCCCTCAGCGTGTCCCTCAGCGTGTCCCTCAGCGTGTCCCTCAGCGTATCCCTCAGCGTGTCCCTCGGTGTGTCCCTCAGCGTATCTCTCAGCGTGTCCCTCAGCGTATCCCTCAGCGTGTCCCTCAGCGTGTCCCTCGGTGTGTCCCTCAGCGTGTCCCTCAATGTGTCCCTCGCTGTGTCCCTCGGTGTGTCCCTCAGTGTGTCCCTCAGCGTGTCCCTCAATGTGTCCCTCGGTGTGTCCCTCAGCGTGTCTCTCAGCGTGTCTCTCAGCGTGTCCCTCAGCGTGTCCCTCAGTGTGTCCCTCAGCGTGTCCCTCAGCGTATCCCTCAGCGTGTCCCTCAATGTGTCCCTCGGTGTGTCCCTCAGCGTGTCCCTCAGCGTGTCCCTCAGCGTGTCCCTCAGCGTGTCCCTCAATGTGTCCCTCAATGTGTCCCTCAGCGTGTCCCTCAATGTGTCCCTCAATGTGTCCCTCATTGAGACCTACGACTCCAGTTATGTGTTCATTTGTTATTATTCTGTGTCTCCCCGCGCAGTGTTCCGCTCTGGTACCTCAAATTTAGACCTGATGTTTGTACAATTTGGACATGGCTGTAGATTCGCGACCATTAGCTTGCCCTACCTCCCCCAGAGCATTCAGAAGCCGTTCTAGCCAGGTTGTCAGCTCGTGCATTTCCTATCACGCCCTAGTGTCCAGGGACAAAAATGAAACATATATCAGTCAGCTCTGAGTTCTTTAGTTACACCAACCACTGTTTTCAAATCCAGGCCTTCATGAAAATCGATTTTCATGAGCATGCTCATTGAGTCACTCATAAAACACACATGAGTTAAAGGTTGTATTCCGAGCCAGGTCATCGCTTCAGTCAATGCCATGATCTCCATGGTCAAGTTACCTGTAGTTACCTCTGTAACACCGTTCTCTGTTACTGTATTTTCCTTGACCTGAGCCGTGAAGGTCGATGATCTCCGACTGCCGAACAGCAGACCCACCAGTATAGATGACTGCCGAACAACAGACCCTTCAGTATAGATGACTGCCGAACAACAGACCCATCAGTATAGATGACTGCCGAACAACAGACCCTTCAGTGAAGATGACTGTCGAACAACAGACCCATCAGTATAGATGACTGCCGAACAACAGACCCACCAGTGTAGATGACTGTCGAACAACAGACCCATCTGTATAGATGACTGTCGAACAACAGACCCATCGGTATAGATGACTGTCGAACAACAGACCCATCTGTATAGATGACTGTCGAACAACAGACCCATCAGTGTAGATGACTGTCGAACAACAGACCCATCAGTGTAGATGACTGTCGAACAACATACCCACCAGTATAGATGACTGTCGAACAACATACCCACCAGTGTAGATGACTGTCGAACAACAGACCCACCAGTATAGATGACTGTCGAACAACATACCCATCAGTGTAATGACTGTCGAACAACAGACCCACCAGTATAGATGACTGTCGAACAACATACCCACCAGTGTAGATGACTGTCGAACAACAGACCCATCGGTATAGATGACTGTCGAACAACAGACACATCAGTGTAGATGACTGTCGAACAACGGACCCACCAGTGTAGATGACTGTCGAAAAACAGACCCATCGGTATAGATGACTGTCGAACAACAGATCCATCAGTGTAGATGACTGTCGAACAACAGACCCATCGGTATAGATGACTGTCGAACAACAGACCCATCAGTGTAGATGACTGTCGAACAACAGACCAATCTGTATAGATGACTGTCGAACAACAGACCAATCTGTATAGATGACTGTCGAACAACAGACCCATCGGTATAGATGACTGTCGAACATCAGACCCATCAGTATAGATGACTGTCGAACAACAGACCCATCGGTATAGATGATTGTCGAACAACAGACCAATCTGTATAGATGACTGTCGAACAACAGACCCATCGGTATAGATGATTGTCGAACATCAGACCCATCAGTATAGATGACTGTCGAACAACAGACCCATCGGTATAGATGATTTTCGAACAACAGACCAATCTGTATAGATGACTGTCGAACAACAGACCCATCAGTGTAGATGATTGTCGAACAACAGACCCATCAGTGTAGATGATTGTCGAACAACAGACCCATCAGTGTAGATGATTGTCGAACAACAGACCCATCAGCGTAGATGATTGTCGAACAACAGACCCATCAGTGTAGATGATTGTCGAACAACAGACCCATCAGTGTGGATGATTGTCGAACAACAGACCCATCAGTGTAGATGATTGTCGAACAACAGACCCATCAGTGTAGATGATTGTCGAACAACAGACCCATCAGTGTAGATGATTGTCGAACAACAGACCCATCAGTGTGGATGATTGTCGAACAACAGACCCATCAGTGTAGATGATTGTCGAACAACAGACCCATCAGTGTAGATGATTGTCGAACAACAGACCCATCAGTGTAGATGATTGTCGAACAACAGACCCATCAGTGTAGATGATTGTCGAACAACAGACCCATCAGTGTAGATGATTGTCGAACAACAGACCCATCAGTGTAGATGATTGTCGAACAACAGACCCATCAGTGTAGATGATTGTCGAACAACAGACCCATCAGTGTAGATGATTGTCGAACAACAGACCCATCAGTGTAGATGATTGTCGAACAACAGACCCATCAGTGTAGATGATTGTCGAACAACAGACCCATCAGTGTGGATGACTGCCCAAGCCTTAGGTGAATTCTCATAGGTCAAGGCCTGCACCTCTTCCTCTACGGCCACAGGATTCTCTTGTCTTCATGTTCTGTTCCACGTGACGTCAACAGAGACGGACGTAGAGCACTCAACTGACACCAGATCTACGCTTCCCCGAGCTCATGTCTGCGAGTGGACAAACCAGTTAAACAATGTCGGCATGATAACGAACATCAAATGGCAGGACCAGGTATTCAACTGTAACGTTTGGCACAAACTAAATTTCCATCCATCATGACAACTTTTCGAAGCGGGAGACTAACGTGCGTGGGTCACGTGAGAAAACAATCGTACATGAAACAACTGTGTAGTACCGTGAACTTAGTGGTGGAAAGAGGTTCTTGTCGTGACTCTATTCCGTTCTCTCAGTTATTGCGTCTCCGTCGCATCTGCCAGGATGACCAAGATTTCCTCAGACAGGCTCACCAAATGTTAGGTTTCTTTAGCCGCCGGCTTTATCCAGACTCGATCCTCCAGTCTGCCCTCAAGCGGGTCCTCCTTATCTCTCGTCCCGAGGCACTCACCCCTTCCAACCGCCCCCCTTCTGAGAGAACTATACTCACCCTCACATATCATCCTCACAACTTAGCAGCTGTGAGGATACTCAACCGCTACCGTTCCATTCTCCTCTCTGATCCCACTACCCGTCTACTTTTTAGTGATCCCCCGATGATCGCCTTCAAGCGCGACAGGAATTTGGGTGATATTCTGGTTAGGAGCCGTCTCCCTCGCTCCTACCCTCAACACTTCGGTACGGCCCCTTGTGGTCGTAACTGTATCACCTGTGCCTATGTGCTCCCTACTGACTCGGTCTTATTCCCCAATGGACGGTTCGAGATCAAGCATGGCTTCACATGTGTGTCCCGCAACATCATTTATGCCATTGTATGCCAACGATGCCACATGACCTATATAGGCGAGTCTGGTAGAAGATTAGCGGAAAGATTTTGTGAACATCTACGTGATGTCCAACAGAATACTGGCACTCCAGTGTCTTCCCATTTCAACTCCCCAGATCACAAGGGCAAAGACGACATCCGTGTCACTGGTATTGTCCTCTGTCACTCTGGCGACCGCAGCCGCTATACTTTGGAAAATCGCCTCATAGTCCAGTATGGTTCGCTGACCCCACGAGGCATGAATGTATCACACTCATACACATAGTTTCCTTTCGGCTGCTCCTTCCCTCTTGCATAGCCCTCTCTACCACCCATGTGGTGGCTTTTTAGTCTATCTACTATGCCACGCTATTCTTAGTTCTTCTCCACTGGTCCCCGTTGAGGCACTTCGGTGTTCTCCTATATACCTTTTTTCTGCGCTACTTACCCCTCATATGTTTTTATTGCACCACACTCTCATACATCTCACTCTTTCCGCCTTTTGAGTACCTGTCATTCCACTATTCTATTCTTTCTCCTTCGAGTTTGCACACTGACCCCGGTGTGAACCCTTCCACACATATGATTGTCCCCGTATGGACGTGCACATGCATGTAGGTGTCCATAGGCACGGGTATTGGTATATATATGTATACGCATATACATGCATGTATATGTGCTCTTGCTTGTATGCTTACACATGTATGTGTGTGTGTATATGTATGTGTATGTTGATATGTATTAGTATGTGCACTTCTTCTTGCACGTGTACATATGCATACACGCATCTGTGTGTGTGTATACATGTATTTATGGGCCCTTAGATACTTTCAGATATTGCCTGTGCCTTTGTAGTCGACGTACCTAGATAGCGTTCCCCCGACTCGTGTATTTTTAGAACCCTTCACCTCTGACCACAGGGTATAAATTACAGCTACACCCGTGAGAAATTCCTTTCATAGCCTGACCACTGTCCACGACACACAGGGAAGTCAACATATTTCGATTATTTTGTTTTTGATGTTTCATTACTAGTTAGCTATGTAGGATTAGTTTTATTTATTCACATATCTGTGTGTGTATGTTGTTTGTTTGTTCCTGCTGAAGGCCTATTGAGCCGAAACGTCGTTCGAATCTGTGTCGTCTACTAATCACGTAAAGCTTCTAACATACCATTTTTTATTTTTTTTTTCAATTTTTCCTTTGGTGGAAAGAGGTGTTATTGTTGTTAAGATCATCATCGCAGTACACCGAAGCAATTCATTGGGACTCCCATTTACCATTAGGGTATCTAAAAATAAATCTGAGAAGTATTCTGGCCGATATGCACGAACTCCATTGTTCTTTCTGTGGTCGGATGTGTCCATTGTTCTTTCTGTGGTCGGATGTGTCCATTGTTCTTTCTGTGGTCGGATGTGTCCATTGTTCTTTCTGTGGTCGGATGTGTCCATTGTTCTTTCTGTGGTCGGATGTGTCCATTGTTCTTTCTGTGGTCGGATGTGTCCATTGTTCTTTCTGTGGTCGTATGTATACATTGTTCTTTCTGTTGTCGGATGTGCCCATTGTTCTTTCTGTGGTCCGATGTATCCATTGTTCTTTCTGTGGCCGGATGTGCCCATTGTTCTTTCTGTGGTCGTATGTATCCATTGTTATTTCTGTAGTCGGATATGCCCATTGTTCTTTCTGTGGTCCGATGTACCCATTGTTCTTTCTGTGGTCCGATGTATCCATTGTTCTTTCTGTGGTCGGATGTGCCCATTGTTCTTTCTGTGGTCCGATGTATCCATTGTTCTTTCTGTGGCCGGATGTGCCCATTGTTCTTTCTGTGGTCCGATGTATCCATTGTTCTTTCTGTGGTCGGATGTGCCCATTGTTCTTTCTGTGGTCCGATGTATCCATTGTTCTTTCTGTGGCCGGATGTGCCCATTGTTCTTTCTGTGGTCCGATGTATCCATTGTTCTTTCTGTGGTCGGATGTGTCCATTGTTCTTTCTGTGGTCGGATGTGTCCATTGTTCTTTCTGTGGTCGTATGTGTCCATTGTTCTTTCTGTGGTCGGATGTGTTCATTGTTCTTTCTGTGGTCGGATGTGTTCATTGTTCTTTCTGTGGTCGTATGTGTCCATTGTTCTTTCTGTGGTCGTATGTGTCCATTGTTCTTTCTGTGGTCGTATGTGTCCATTGTTCTTTCTGTGGTCGTATGTATCCATTGTTCTTTCTGTGGTCGGATTTGTCCATTGTTCATTCTGTGGCCGGATGTGTCCATTGTTCTTTCTGTGGGAGATGGTATTCATTGTTATTTCTGTGGTCGGATGTGTCCATTGTTCATTCTGTGGGAGATGGTATTCATTGTTCATTCTGTGGTCGGATGTGTCCATTGTTCTTTCTGTGGGAGATGGTATTCATTGTTATTTCTGTGGTCGGATGTGTCCATTGTTCATTCTGTTGTCGGATGTGTCCATTGTTCTTTCTGTGGTCGTATGTATACATTGTTCTTTCTGTGGCCGGATGTGTCCATTGTTCTTTCTGTGGGGGATGGTATTCATTGTTCTTTCTGTGGTCGGATGGTATTCATTGTTCTTTCTGTGGGGGATGGTATTCATTGTTCTTTCTGTGGTCGGATGGTATTCATTGTTCTTTCTGTGGTCGAATGTTATTCATTGTTCTTTCTGTGGTCGGATGTGTCCATTGTTCTTTCTGTGGGGGATGGTATTCATTGTTCTTTCTGTGGTCGAATGGTATTCATTGTTCTTTCTGTGGTCGGATGTGTCCATTGTTCTTTCTGTGGGGGATGGCATTCATTGTTCTTTCTGTGGTCGGATGTGTCCATTGTTCTTTCTGTGGCCGGATGTGCCCATTGTTCTTTCTGTGGTCGGATGGTATTCATTGTTCTTTCTGTGGGGGATGGTATTCATTGTTCTTTCTGTGGTCGGATGGTATTCATTGTTCTTTCTGTGGTCGGATGGTATTCATTGTTCTTTCAGTGGTCGGATGGTATTCATTGTTCTTTCTGTGGTCGGATGGTATTCATTGTTCTTTCTGTGGTCGGATGGTATTCATTGTTCTTTCTGTGGCCGGATGGTATTCATTGTTCTTTCTGTGGTCGGATGGTATTCATTGTTATTTCTGTGGCCGGAAGGTATTCATTGTTCTTTCTGTGGTCGGATGGTATTCATTGTTCTTTCTGTGGTCGGATGTGTCCATTGTTCTTTCTGTGGTCGTATGTATACATTGTTCTTTCTGTGGTCGTATGTATACATTGTTCTTTCTGTGGTCGGATGTGTCCATTGTTCTTTCTGTGGCCGGATGTGCCCATTGTTCTTTCTGTGGTCGGATGTGTCCATTGTTCTTTCTGTGGGGGGATGGTATTCATTGTTCTTTCTGTGGTCGGATGGTATTCATTGTTCTTTGTGTGGTCGGATGGTATTCATTGTTCTTTCTGTGGTCGGATGTGTCCATTGTTCTTTCTGTGGTCGGATGGTATTCATTATTCATTCTGTGGTCGGGTGTGTCCATTGTTCTTTCTGTGGCCGGATGTGCCCATTGTTCTTTCTGTGGCCGGATGTGTCCATTGTTCTTTCTGTGGTCGGATGGTATTCATTATTCATTCTGTGGCCGGGTGTGTCCATTGTTCTTTCTGTGGCTGGCTGTGTCCATTGTTCTTTCTGTGGCCGGATGTGCCCATTTGTTCTTTCTGTGGTCGTATGTATCCATTGTTATTTCTGTAGTCGGATATGTCTATTGTTCTTTCTGTGGTCCGATGTACCCATTGTTCTTTCTGTGGTCCGATGTATCCATTGTTCTTTCTGTGGTCGGATGTGCCCATTGTTCTTTCTGTGGTCCGATGTATCCATTGTTCTTTCTGTGGCCGGATGTGCCCATTGTTCTTTCTGTGGTCCGATGTATCCATTGTTCTTTCTGTGGTCGGATGTGTCCATTGTTCTTTCTGTGGTCGGATGTGTCCATTGTTCTTTCTGTGGTCGTATGTATCCATTGTTCTTTCTGTGGTCCGATGTGTCCATTGTTCTTTCTGTGGTCGGATGTGTCCATTGTTCTTTCTGTGGTCGTATGTGTCCATTGTTCTTTCTGTGGTCGTATGTGTCCATTGTTCTTTCTGTGGTCGTATGTGTCCATTGTTCTTTCTGTGGTCGGATGTGTCCATTGTTCTTTCTGTGAACAAATGTGTCCATTGTTCTTTCTGTGGTCAGATGTGTCCATTGTTCTTTCTGTGAACAGATGTGTCCATTGTTCTTTCTATGAACAGATGTGTCCATTGTTCTTTCTGTGAACAGATGTGTCCATTGTTCTTTCTGTGGTCAGATGTGTCCATTGTTCTTTCTGTGAACAGATGTGTCCATTGTTCTTTCTGTGAACAGATGTGTCCATTGTTCTTTCTGTGGTCAGATGTGTCCATTGTTCTTTCTGTGAACAGATGTGTCCATTGTTCTTTCTGTGGTCAGATGTGTCAATTGTTCTTTCTGTGGTCGGATGTGTCCATTGTTCTTTCTGTGGTCGGATGTGTCCATTGTTCTTTCTATGGTCGGATGTGTCCATTGTTATTTCTATGGTCGGATGTGTCCGTTGTTCATTCTGTGGTCGGATGTGTCCGTTGTTCATTCTGTGGTCGGATGTGTCCATTGTTATTTCTTTGGTCGGATGTGTCCGTTGTTCATTCTGTGGTCGGATGTGTCCGTTGTTCATTCTGTGGTCGGATGTGTCCGTTGTTCATTCTGTGGTCGGATGTGTCCATTGTTATTTCTTTGGTCGGATGTGTCAATTGTTCTTTCTATGGTCGGATGTGTCCGTTGTTCATTCTGTGGTCGGATGTGTCCATTGTTCTTTCTGTGGTCAGATGTGTCAATTGTTCTTTCTGTGGTCGGATGTGTGCATTGTTCATTCTGTGGTCGGATGTGTCAATTGTTCTTTCTGTGGTCGGATGTGTCCATTGTTCTTTCTGTGGTCCGATGTGTCCATTGTTCTTTCTGTGGTCCGATGTGTTCATTGTTCCATCTGTGGTCCGATGTGACCATTGTTCCATCTGTGGTCCGATGTGTCCATTGTTCCATCTGTGGTCCGATGTGTTCATCCAATATTGGCAGATTCAGCTACAACAGAAGCTGTTTAGTAAAGCAGTACACAGAATAAGACACTAACATATTACAAAACAAGTCAAATCCCTGAAATTAGAAACAAGAAATTAATAGAAATTATTACTTTCATTGCTTCTAATATTTTGTCCACAAGAGGGCGCGTGGACGTGTGGGGGCGATTGTTTCGCCGACGTCCGGTGTTCGAAAGCAGCGGAGACTGAACGGATTTTTTTCTATCTAGATGAAATGAAAATCCTTCACGTCGTGACGACTGTTGTGATCAAGGGGCCTTTATCCTCTGGTCTCACACGTCGTGACGACTGTTGTAACCAAGGGGCCTTTATCCTCTGGTCTCACACGTCGTGCCGACTGCTGTTGTTATAGTGTGACTGAGCCATGAGGGGCAATGAGGGGAGTAGAGAAAATAGAACGAACGTCAGAGAAAGAATAAAGGAATGCAAGAACGAAAATGAGAGGAAGGATAAGCCGAGATCGACATAGATTGTGGGTCTACCCAAGCAGTGATCAGGAAGGATCATGCGGGAAGAGCTGGAGGGAAGTAGTCCATCCTGAATGAAACAGAAGATCGTACCACGCACCACGGCGTTGTTAGAGACAGTGGCGTTGTCGGGGGTAGGGAGGTAGAAAGTTAAGTCGGATAATTGTTTATCACCTTCACATATTACCTCTCCACCTGAACTGTACCATCTCTCTGCCAACCTCTATTGTTCCTCGTCCTTCCCACTACCTGGACTGTACCATCTCTCTGCCAACCTCTATTGTTCCTCGTCCTTCCCACCACCTGGACTGTACCATCTCTCTGCCAACCTCTATTGTTCCTCGTCCTTCCCACCACCTGGACTGTACCATCTCTCTGCCAACCTCTATTGTTCCTCGCCCTTCCCACCACCTGGACTGTACAATCTCTCTGCCAACCTCTATTGTTCCTCGTCCTTCCCACCACCTGGACTGTACCATCTCTCTGCCAACCTCTATTGTTCCTCGTCCTTCCCACCACCTGGACTGTACCATCTCTCTGCCAACCTCTATTGTTCCTCGTCCTTCCCACCACCTGGACTGTACCATCTCTCTGCCAACCTCTATTGTTCCTCGTCCTCCCCACCACCTGGACTGTACCATCTCTCTGCCAACCTCTATTGTTCCTCGTCCTTCCCACCACCTGGACTGTACCATCTCTCTGCCAACCTCTATTGTTCCTCGTCCTTCCCACCACCTGGACTGTACCATCTCTCTGCCCACCTCTATTGTTCCTCGTCCTTCCCACCACCTGGACTGTACCATCTCTCTGCCAACCTCTATTGTTCCTCGTCCTTCCCACCACCTGGACTGTACCATCTCTCTGCCAACCTCTATTGTTCCTCGTCCTTCCCACCACCTGGACTGTACCATCTCTCTGCCCACCTCTATTGTTCCTCGTCATTCCCACCACCTGGACTGTACCATCTCTCTGCCAACCTCTATTGTTCCTCGTCCTTCCCACCACCTGGACTGTACCATCTCTCTGCCAACCTCTATTGTTCCTCGTCCTTCCCACCACCTGGACTGTACCATCTCTCTGCCAACCTCTATTGTTCCTCGTCCTTCCCACCACCTGGACTGTACCATCTCTCTGCCAACCTCTATTGTTCCTCGTCCTTCCCACCACCTGGACTGTACCATCTCTCTGCCAACCTCTATTGTTCCTCGTCCTTCCCACCACCTGTCTGCTGATCCACTCCTAGCTCACCCCATTCCTCTCTATTCACCTGCAGTCACTACTCCTCTATACCTACTATTCCAGTATCCCTTTTATCCTGATGCCCACTTTCATTCCTCTCCTAGGACCCTCATCATCCCCCTTTGTTCTATCATCTCTCTACTTCTTTACCTATTTTGGTTCTTACCTCTTGCGCACCATTCCCCTATTACTCCACTTCTTCCAGACTCCCTCTCTTTCTATTCACTTCTGACCTACCGCCTCTCCTCCTATCCACTTCCTACATACCTGCTTCTCATCCCTACTCTCCATTCCTCCTCCTCTATACTTCCCTACCTCTCGAGTGACTTTTTTTCCTCCGGACAACCCCACTATCACTCTACCGCCCTTCTCCCTACCTACTTATACCGGTTTTCTTATTCTTCCTCTCCTCATCTCTTCCTCCGGTACTCACTCCCTGGCTTCGTTGACCTACCTTTCTACTCTTCCAGTTTTAGGCCTACCATTCTGTAGAGTCTATCTCTGTCACCCATCTCCCAGTTCACTACTTTGTCTTTTCATTCACTCTTTCTTTAACCTCTCGCGGGATCTCTCACTTGCATTGTTCGAGTGATTTATGGCATGGTTTGCCCATCCGGGCCTTTGGTTTTGGGCCTCTAGCTTCCCTCGCACCATTGACCATCGTTTCCCAGTAGTTTGGCAGCTTCGCCTATCTTTCTTCCCCCACCCTCCTCTCTCTGTTTCCCCGCCACTAGATCCGTTTGTCCTTCCACTCGCCTGTCTCAATCACGTGTTACTTTCTTAACACATTCTTAACGCTCCTGGTCATTCTGACTTGTTTCAGCACGGAGGACTGACTTGCTGCTCGAAGCTAAGTGCATTTTATGATACATTTTTCTTTTCCTTGTTTTACATTTTATATATCTGGACGCCCATCCTATCTCTCCTCATGTAGTATTCATTTCTCTCTTCTCTCTCCTTTCTTATTTCAACATCCTACTTTCCTCGCCCTCCACTCGATCATCTAACATGTAGTTATAGATAATTGTGCTTCACCGTTTGTTGTCGTTGTCCTTGTATTCTGAAGAGTGCCACAGGCCGAAACGTCAGTATTGTGTTGTGTTCCTTCCTTGTAACGCTGTCATCATACTTTGAAGATTGTTAGATTGACTGATTGTTTAATTGATTGATTGTTTGGTTCACTGAATGTTTAATTGAAAGTTTGATTCTTTGGTTGACTGATTATTTGATTGTTAGATTGACTGATTGTTCAATTGATTGATTGTTTGGTTGACTGAATGTTTAATTGATTGTTTGATTGACTGATTGTTTGATTGACTGATTGTCAATTTGGAAGCCAACTGAGAATATTACGCAACATGCCCTTTTTTGTAATCCTCAAGGAAAAAGACAAAGATGAAGACCAAAATATTCTTGGAGAAGACAGAATGAAGCAGATATGAAGATGGTGAGGAAAACATGGAATGGTCTTAAAAGAATGGCAAAAAAACAGAACGCATTGGAAAGTGTTTGTTGAAGACATATGCTCCACAGGGAGCTTAAAGGTAGTAGATGAAGAAGAAGAAACAGGAGAGTACAGTACTTCAAACAGAGTATAAACCGCCACCCCTCCTTTTTCTCCCCATAAAGAGCCCCCGTCTCGCCAAGTGGCGTATAGGGAATATGGTGTTTGTGACCGTACATTTTGCAGACCTTCAGCACATGATTTTTGGGTTAATGTGGTCGGTATTACGCTCGTGCCGCTTTACTTTCCCAGAAAAATCCGGTACTCATTTAAGGTTGGGTGAACCAGAAAGCCGTCGGTTGGGATCGAACCCTACCTCTTGTCCCTTGTAGTCCAGTTCACTAACCACTGAGCTATAGCGGCTTCCAAAAACAGAGCATATTCTATTTGCTAATTTGTGTGGAACATTGTCAGTGTGCCGTCAACTTAAAATAATTGATTGTTAAACATCAAAATCTGACAACCGTGACGTCACACTACATATTTGTGGCCGACAACGTGAGTCCAGCAAATAGTCAGCATGATTAGTCATGCACCCATCATACTACAAATATGATACTTCCAAGAGCTGCAACTCGACATATTCAATGGAAGCTAGTGTCCTTGAGTTCAAGCGCAAACTCGACACATTCAATGGAAGCTAGTGTCCTTGAGTTCAAGCACAAACTCGACACATTCAATGGAAGCTAGTGTCCTTGAGTTCAAGCACAAACTCGACACATTCAATGGAAGCTAGTGTCCTTGAGTTCAAGCACAAACTCGTCACATTCAATGGAAGCTAGTGTCCTTGAGTTCAAGCACAAACTCGACACATTCAATGGAAGCTAGTGTCCTTGAGTTCAAGCACAAACTCGTCACATTCAATGGAAGCTAGTGTCCTTGAGTTCAAGCACAAACTCGTCACATTCAATGGAAGCTAGTGTCCTTGAGTTCAAGCACAAACTCGACACATTCAATGGAAGCTAGTGTCCTTGAGTTCAAGCACAAACTCGTCACATTCAATGGAAGCTAGTGTCCTTGAGTTCAAGCACAAACTCGTCACATTCAATGGAAGCTAGTGTCCTTGAGTTCAAGCACAAACTCGTCACATTCAATGGAAGCTAGTGTCCTTGAGTTCAAGCACAAACTCGTCACGTTCAATGGAAGCTAGTGTCCTTGAGTTCAAGCACAAACTCGACACATTCAATGGAAGCTAGTGTCCTTGAGTTCAAGCACAAACTCGACACATTCAATGGAAGCTAGTGTCCTTGAGTTCAAGCACAAACTCGACACATTCAATGGAAGCTAGTGTCCTTGAGTTCAAGCACAAACTCGACACATTCAATGGAAGCTAGTGTCCTTGAGTTCAAGCACAAACTCGACACATTCAATGGAAGCTAGTGTCCTTGAGTTCAAGCACAAACTCGTCACATTCAATGGAAGCTAGTGTCCTTGAGTTCAAGCACAAACTCGACACATTCAATGGCAACTAGTGTCCTTGAGTTCACGCACAAACTCGTTACATTCAATGGCAACTAGTGTCTATGAGTTCACGCACAAACTCGTCACATTCAATGCAACTAGTGTCTATGAGTTCACGCACAAACTCGTCACATTCAATGGCAACTAGTGTCTATGAGTTCAAGCACAAACTCGTCACATTCAATGGCAACTAATGTCTATGAGTTCACGTACAAACTCGTCACATTCAATGGAAGCTAGTGTCTATGAGTTCACGCACAAACTCGTCACATTCAATGGCAACTAGTGTCCTTGAGTTCAAGCACAAACTCGTTACATTCAATGGCAACTAGTGTCTATGAGTTCACGCACAAACTCGTCACATTCAATGGCAACTAGTGTCTATGAGTTCACGCACAAACTCGTCACATTCAATGGCAACTAGTGTCTATGAGTTCATGCACAAACTCGTCACATTCAATGGAAGCTAGTGTGCCTGAGTTCAAGCACAAACTCGTCACATTCAATGGCAACTAGTGTCCTTGAGTTCAAGCACAAAACTCGTTACATTCAATGGCAACTAGTGTCTATGAGTTCACGCACAAACTCGTCACATTCAATGGCAACTAGTGTCTATGAGTTCACGCACAAACTCGTCACATTCAATGGCAACTAGTGTCTATGAGTTCACGCACAAACTCGTCACATTCAAAAGCAACTAGTGTCTCTAAGTTCACGCACAAACTCGTCACATTCAATGGCAACTAGTGTCTATGAGTTCACGCACAAACTCGTCGCATTCAATGTCAACTAGTGTCTATGAGTTCACGCACAAACTCGTCACATTCAATGTCAACTAGTGTCTATGAGTTCACGTACAAACTCGTCACATTCAATGGCAACTAGTGTCTATGAGTTCACGCACAAACTCGTCACATTCAATGGCAACTAGTGTCTATGAGTTCACGCACAAACTCGTCACATTCAATGTCAACTAGTGTCTATGCGTTTAAGCACAAACTTGTCGCATACATTACAATGTTGTTACTACAATTATGCTACAATCAACACTTCTTACAATTAAACGCGATGTTACTGTAACTGCGGAACAATCAAATCTCGTTACGTACATTAAACACAATATTGTTGTAACTTTCTTACATTCTATGCTTGTCTCAGTTTCACTAAACTCGTTAAAACTATAAAGAGCCAGTGGTGGGGTGTGCTAAACACTCCAAAGTATGATGACAGCGTTACAAGGAAGGAACACAACACAATACTGACGTTTCGGCCTGTGGCACTCTTCAGAATACAAGGACAACGACAACAAACGGTGAAGCACAATTATCTATAACTACATGTTAGATGATCGAGTGGAGGGCGAGGAAAGTAGGAGGTAGAAATAAGAAAGGAGAGAGAAGAGAGAAATGAATACTACATGAGGAGAGATAGGATGGGCGTCAAGATATATAAAATGTAAAACAAGGAAAAGAAAAATGTATCATAAAATGCACTTAGCTTCGAGCAGCAAGTCAGTCCTCCGTGCTGAAACAAGTCAGAATGACCAGGAGCGTTAATAATGTGTTAAGAAAGTAACACGTGATTGAGACAGGCGAGTGGAAGGACAAACGGATCTAGTGGCGGGGAAACAGAGAGAGGAGGGTGGGGGAAGAAAGATAGGCGAAGCTGCCAAACTACTGGGAAACGATGGTCAATGGTGCGAGGGAAGCTAGAGGCCCAAAACCAAAGGCCCGGATGGGCAAACCATGCCATAAATCACTCGAACAATGCAAGTGAGAGATCCCGCGAGAGGTTAAAAGAAAGAGTGAATGAAAAGACAAAGTAGTGAACTGGGAGATGGGTGAGAGAGATAGATTCTTCAGAATTGAAGGCCTAAAACTGGAAGAGTAGAAAGGTAGGTCAACGAAGCCAGGGAGTGAGTACCGGAGGAAGAGATGAGGAGAGGAAGAATAAGAAAACCGGTATAAGTCAAGTAGGTAGGGAGAAGGGCGGTAGAGTGATAGTGGGGTTGTCCGGAGGAAAAAAGTCACTCGAGAGGTAGGGAAGTATAGAGGAGGAGGAATGGAGAGTAGGGATGAGAAGCAGGTATGTGGGAAGTGGATAGGAGGAGAGGCGGTAGGTCAGAAGTGAATAGAAAGAGAGGGAGTCTGGAAGAAGTGGAGTAATAGGGAATGATGCGCAAGAGGTATGAACCAAAGGAGGTAAAAAAGTAGGGAAATGAAGGAACAAAGGGGGATGATGAGGGTCCTAGGAGAGGAATGAAAGTGGACATCAGGATAAAAGGGATACTGAAATAGTAGATATAGAGGAGTAGTGACTACAAGTGAATAGAGAGGAAAGGGGTGAGCTAGGAGTGGATCAGCAGACAGGTGGTGGGAGGGACGAGGAACAATAGAGGTGGGCAGAGAGATGGTACAGTCCAGGTGGAGAGGTAATATGTGAAGGTGATAAACTATCACTATCACTATACTATCACCCTCACCACTACGCTGTTATTAGGACCATCCACCGCTACCTCCCTATTCTTCGATCTGACCCTACTACTCACCCTCACCTATCACCCTCACCTATCACCCTCACCTATCACCCTCACCTATCACCCTCACCTATCACCCTCACCTATCACCCTCACCACTACGCTGTTATTAGGACCATCCACCGCTACCTCCCTATTCTTCGATCTGACCCTACTACTTACCCTCACCTATCACCCTCACCTATCACCCTCACCTATCACCCTCACCTATCACCCTCACCTATCACCCTCACCTATCACCCTCACCTATCACCCTCACATCTCACCCTCACCTATCACCCTCACCACTACGCTGTGATTAGGACCATCCACCGCTACCTCCCTATTCTTCGATCTGACCCTACTACTCGCCCTCACCTATCACCCTCACCTATCACCCTCACCTATCACCCTCACCTATCACCCTCACCTATCACCCTCACCTATCGCCCTCACCTATCACCCTCACCTATCACCATCACCACTACGCTGTGATTAGGACCATCCACCGTTACCTCCCTATTCTCCGATCTGACCCTACTACTCGTCTGCTCTTCCCCGACCCGCCATTAGTGGCCTTTAGACGTGACCGGAACCTCCGAGACCTTCTTGTCAAGGGCCGTCTTCCTGCCGTCCTTTCAGCCATCGAGACACTATCCGCTGCAACCGCAGATTATGTAAAACTTGTGACCACGTTCTCCAGACCGACACTGTCCTCTTCCCTAATGGCCCTTTCGAGATCAGAGAGGGATTCACTTGCACATCGCGGAACATCATTTATGCCATCATATGTAAGCGATGCAAGTTGACCTACATCGGCCAATCTAGTAGACGTCTCTCTCCTTTCTTATTTCTGCATCATACTTTCCTAGCCCTCCACTTGATCATCTAACATGTAGCTATAGATACTTGTACTTCGCCGTTTGTCCTTGTATTCTGAAGAAGACCACAGGCCGAAACGTCAGTATTGTGTTGTGTTCCTTCCTTGTAAAGCTGTCATCATACTTTGGAGTGTTTAGCACACCCCGCCACTGGCTCTTTGCTACCAGCTTTACCGCAGCATTGCAATTATTTTTCTGTTCCAAACCATAAAGTTGTGGTAGGGTAGTAGTTAAGAGACAGCTCTACTGTGGACATGGGGTTAGGTTCGAGCCTCAGACTGACCAGCTGCAGGGTTCCTCGGGTCATACATGGCTGTTGGGGATTTTTTTGAGAAGATGTATGGGGTGGAACGGAGCTGTTTTAGTGCTGACCATCCCCCTCCAAAAAATAAAAAAAATCCCTACCAACAAAAGTAGCGATGATAAGTAACAACATGGGCACAACATCTCTATTTCCCATAAGCCACACACCGGGGACTTGGCGAGGGTTCTTATTCGATTTGTCTCTGACGTCATTGATTGACAGGTGTTATGGACGGAGTCTGACCACGTCAGGTATTTAAACTTGACAGTGATGATGAATCTTCAGTTTAACACGTTTTGTGTTCAACACGCATCTAGATAGTGTTGTCTTCACAATATCGGTAAGTTAAGAAAAATGTTGACGCCTACATGGTGTAATTGTTCTTGAACTGTTCTTTATGTTCTTGCTTTAAAGTGTAAGCAAAAAGCATGTTCTTTGTTCTTTTGACCGGGAGAACATGATTTGTGTCATTGTCATGCAAGGGTTTATTCAACGAACCACTTGTCATGAGTCAGATCTGATAGCCTATGTCATGACTTTGGTCATTTACGAGTTTAGTCTCCAAATGATGTTTGCTTGGAGTATCGTCCCCTTGCACTTTATTGGACGGCCCTCTAATCTCTCATCAGGTTTATGTTTCAGGTTTCGACTAACCATCAACTGAACCCTAAATATTGTTGACCAAAATTACATGAACTGCACAAAGACTAGAAACAGTTCATAATGCATGTACATCCGCTATTATATGGCCCTTTTCGTCTTGTCAAACGGCCTAGTGGAGACAATTGTGTATTTTTTTTAGGTTTTGTTTTTGTCGAACAGCTTCTCTCGTGGCTAATTCTACCAATGTTTGACAAACACAAGTGGTCACATAATGAACAAGTCAGGCTCACTGATCCACTGGGTTTACCATCCTTTTTCATGAGTCTTTTCTCTTCTAAGTTTTTGCATAGCACAGTCTCAAATGGTGTTATACCGTTCCTTATACTTGCTCTCCATGATGTGCGATCACTTGCCAGATGTTGCCAGTCAGTTTCACAGATGGAGAAGTCTTTCAGAGATGATTTGCAGATATCTCTATATCGTAGTTTAGGTCTGCCGATTTGTCTTTTTCCATGTATTAGTTCACCATGTAGTATTTGCTTAGGAATGCGTTTTTCTTCCATTCGCTGGACATGCCCCAGCCATCTTAGTCTTCGACATCTGAGCATCGACATGATTGTTGGGGTCTTAGTACGTCACAGGACAGTTAAGTTGGTTATTTTGTCCTGCCATTTGATGTGCAATATTTTGAGTAGACATCGCATGTGGAAGACATTTAGTTTTTTTCCTTGTTTGAGTATGTTGTCCAGGTTTCAGATCCATATAATAGTGTGCTGAGCACACAAGTTTGACAGTAATACTAAGTCAAGGCGACATCAAACCTCTATTTTTTACTCTAAGAGAGTGACCACTAGAATTAGTTCAGAAATTTACATATCTTGGATCCACAATTGCACAAACCATCTCTCTTGATGAAGAAATAAACAGTCGAATTGGTAAGGCAGCTACGACCTTCGCAAACTCACAAAAAGGGCCTGGAACAACACGAAACTAACACTGAAGACTAAACTCTTAATATATCAAACTTGTACGTCCAGTCAGTGAGGGGAAATCACTCGTTTAGTAGTAATAATTTGGGGCACTAAACTCGTAAATTACAAATTACTAATCAGATTTGACATCATGCAATAACTTCTGCAGATGTTCTAATATAAAAGGATATGTTCAGTACAGCACCAGTAGTGTGTCTTAAAAATGTGATCCTCAAGTCTTTAAAATGTGATCCTCAAGTCTTTAAAATGTGATCCTCAAGTATTTAAAATGTGATCCTCAAGTCTTTAAAATGTGATCCTCAAATCTTTAAAATGTGATCCTCAAATCTTTAAAATGTGATCCTCAGACTTGTCTCCCCTTTGTGTAGAAGAGTAACCTGTGTGTCCCGTTAACTCCTAAGAGTTAAGATCATGTCCAATGGGTAATCGGATGCACCGGTCACACCGACTATGTAACTGTGCATGTAATTATCAAAGTAAGGACATCACATTTATAACGGTAGTAGAAGCAGGCGAAGAAGAAAAGAACAATTATCATTTTTTAAAACCGATAATCACTTCACAAACATTGATTCCTATTTATTTTTAAAAAAATGCAAACAATAGATAGAGGTCAAAGGTTACTGTCTTGGCATTCGGTCTGGGACGCAATACTTTGTTCCCGTTGTTAAAACATGTTCCAGAATTAATTCCTGTCGCCACTTTAGGTCTGTATGTAGAGATGTAGATATGGAAACATAATTTGGGCACGACTTAGGGCACCAACAGTAGACGAACGCTTGGAAACAACGTAGATGACGTAGAACTGAAGGACGGTTAGAACAGGAGTGAGAGAGTAGACGAGCTGAACAAACTGAGGTACACAGCCCTTAAGGAGATCATAAATATTACAACAGGTCTGTGAGATGAGAAATGTTACAACAGCTCTTTAATTTGAGAAATGTTCAACAGCTCTGTGAGATGAGACATGTTACAACAGCTCTTTAATTTGAGAAATGTTAACAGCTCTGTGAGATGAGAAATGTTACAACAGCTCTGTGAGATGAGAAATGTTAAAACAGCTCTGTGAGATGAGAAATGTTACAACAGCTCTGTGAGATGAGAAATGTTACAACAGCTCTTTAAGATGAGAAATGTTACAACAGCTCTGTGAGATGAGAAATGTTTAAAACAGCTCTGTGAGATGAGAAATGTTACAACAGCTCTGTGAGATGAGAAATGTTACAATAGCTCTGTGAGATGAGAAATGTTTACAACAGCTCTGTGAGATGAGAAATGTTACAACAGCTCTTTAAGATGGGAAATGTTACAACAGCTCTGTGAGATGAGAAATGTTACAACAGCTCTGTGAGATGAGAAATGTTACAATAGCTCTGTGAGAGGAGACCCAGGCAGATGATAAAAAAAAATGGACTAGATAGCTTGAGGTTGGTGGCAGTAATTCACGTCACGGCTGGTGATAGATGAGCCTCGTACAGATAATAGCCATTAAGATGTCAACGGCACTTATACCAGAGGGTAACCCTTAATTAATACCAGAGGGTAACCCCTAATTTATACTAGCGTCGCTCATGACCTTTAGATGACCGGTCGTGTCCAGTCGATTGTTGATAATAGTCACACAGACGCCACACGCAATATTATGTTGAACTACCGTTCTCCTACACGACAGATCAACTCACCCGACTACCCGTTCCCATAAATGACAGATCAGGACACCAGACCACCCATTTCCCTGCACCACAGTTTCAGCCACCCGTTCCCCTACACTACAGTTCAGACCACGCAGTCGCCTACACCACAGTTCCTACCACCCAGTCCACTACACCACAGTTCAGACAACGCAGTCGCCTACACCACATTTCCTACCACCCAGTCCACTACACCACAGTTCCGACCACCCATTTCCCTGCACCACAGTTCAGACCACGCAGTCGCCTACACCACATTTCCTACCACCCAGTCCACTACACCACAGTTCCGACCATCCATTTCCCTGCACCACAGTTCAGACCACGCAGTCGCCAACACAACAGTTCCTACCACCCAGTCCACTACACCACAGTTCCAGCCACCCGTTCCCCTACACCACAGTTCAGACCACGCAGTCGCCTACACCACATTTCCTACCACCCAGTCCACTACACCACAGTTCCGATCACCCATTTCCCTGCACCACAGTTCAGATCACGCAGTCGCCTACACCACAGTTCCTACCACCCAGTCCACTACACCACACTTCCGATCACCCATTTCCCTGCACCACAGTTCAGATCACGCAGTCGCCTACACCACAGTTCCTACCACCCAGTCCACTACACCACAGTTCCAGCTACCCGTTCCCCTACACCACAGTTCCGACCACCCATTTCCCTGCACCACAGTTCCAGCCACCCGTTCCCTACACCACAGTTCCGACCACCAATTTCCCTGCACCACAGTTCCAGCCACCCGTTCCCCTTCACCACAGTTCCGACCACCCATCCCCCCCACCACAGTTCCAGCCACCCGTTCCCCTACACCACAGTTCAGACCACGCAGTCGCCTACACCACAGTTCCGACCACCCAGTCCACTACACCACAGTTCCGACCACCCATTCCCCTTCACCACAGTTCCGACCACCCATTCCCCTTCACCACAGTTCCAGCCACCCATTCCCCTACACCACAGTTCATACCACCCAGTCCACTACACCACAGTTCCGACCACCCAGTCCACTACACCACAGTTCCGACCACCCATTCCCCTTCACCACAGTTCCGACCACCCATTCCCCTTCACCACAGTTCCAGCCACCCATTCCCCTACACCACAGTTCATACCACCCATTCCCCTTCACCACAGTTCCGAGCACCCAGTCCACTACACCACAGTTCCGACCACCCAGTCCACTACACCACAGTTCCGACCACCCATTCCCCTACACCACAGTTCCGACCACCCATTCCCCTTCACCACAGTTCCAGCCACCCATTCCCCTACACCACAGTTCATACCACCCATTCCCCTTCACCACAGTTCCAGCCACCCATTCCCCTACACCACAGTTCCAGCCACCCATTCCCCTTCACCACAGTTCCAGCCACCCATTCCACTACACCACAGTTCCGACCACCCATTCCCCCCCCCCCCCACCACAGTTCCAGCCACCCTTTCCCCTACACCACAGTTCAGACCACGCAGTCGCCTACACCACAGTTCCTACCACAAAGTCCACTACACCACAGTTCCGAGCACCCAGTCCACTACACCACAGTTCCTACCACCCAGTTCACTACACCACAGTTCCTACCACAAAGTCCACTACACCATAGTTCCGAGCACCCAGTCCACTACACCACATTTCCTACCACCCAGTCCACTACACCACAGTTCCGACCACCCATTTACCTGCACCACAGTTCCTACCACACAGTCCACTACACCACAGTTCCTATCACACAGTCCACTACACCACAGTTCCTACCACCCAGTCCACTACACCACAGTTCCTACCACCCAGTCCACTACACACAGTTCCGACCACCCATTTCCCTGCACCACAGTTCCAGCCACCCGTTCCCCTACACCACAGTTCAGACCAAGCAGTCGCCTACACCACAGTTCCTACCACCCAGTCCACTACACCACAGTTCCTACCACCCAGTCCACTACACCACAGTTCCGACCACCCATTCCCCTCCACCACAGTTCCAGCGACCCGTTCCCCTACACCACAGTTCAGACCACGCAGTCGCCTACACCACAGTTCCTACCACCCAGTCCACTACACCACAATTCCGAGCACCCAGTCCCCTACACCACATTTCCGAACACACAGTCCCTTACACCATACTTCCGACCACACAGTCCCCCACACCACAGTTCCGACCACACAGTCCCCCACACCACAGTTCCGAACACACAGTCCCTTACACCATACTTCCGACCACCCAGTCCCACTACACCACAGTTCCGACCACCCAGTCCCCTACACCACAATTCCGACCACACAGTCCCACTACACTACAGTTCCGACCACCCAGTCCCCTACACCACAGTTCCGACCACACAGTCCAACTACACAACAGTTCCGACCACCCAGTCCCACTACACCACAGTTCCGACCACCCAGTCCCCTACACCACAATTCCGACCACCATGTCCGACTACACCACAGTTCCGACCACCCAGTCCCCTACACCACAATTCCAACTACACAGTCCCACTACACCACAGTTCCGACCACCCAGTCCCCTAAACCACAGTTCCGACCACCCAGTCCCACTACACCACAGTTCCGACCACCCAGTCCCACTACACCACAGTTCCGACCACCCAGTCCCCTACACCACAATCCCGACCACCTATTTCCCTACACCATAGTTCCAACCATCTGTTCCCCTACACCACCGTCCCGACCACCCAGTCCCCTACACCACAGTCCCGACCACCCAGTCCCCTACACCATAGTTCCAACCATCTGTTCCCCTACACCACCGTCCCGACCACCCAGTCCCCTACACCACCGTCCCGACCACCCAGTCCCCTACACCACAGTCCCGACCACCCAGTCCCCTACACCATCGTTCCGACCACCCAGTCCCCTACACCATAGTTCCAACCATATGTTCCCCTACACCACCGTCCCGACCACCCAGTCCCCTACACCACCGTCACGACCACCCAGTCCCCTACAACATAGTTCCAACCATCTGTTCCCCTACACCACCGTTCCGACCACCCAGTCCCCTACACCACAGTTCCGACCACCCAGTCCCCTACACCACCGTCCCGACCACCCAGTCCCCTACACCACAGTCCCGACCACCCAGTCCCTTACACCACCGTCCCGACCACCCAGTCCCCTTCACCATCGTCCCGACCACCCAGTCCCCTACACCACAGTCCCGACCACCCAGTCCCTTACACCACCGTCCCGACCACCCAGTCCCCTTCACCATCGTCCCGACCACCCAGTCCCCTACACCACAGTCCCGACCACCCAGTCCCTTACACCACCGTCCCGACCACCCAGTCCCCTTCACCACCGTCCCGACCACCCAGTCCCCTACACCACAGTCCCGACCACCCAGTCCCCAACACCACCGTCCCGACCACCCAGTCCCCTACACCACCGTCCCGACCACCCAGTCCCCTACACCACCGTCCCGACCCAACAGTCCCCTACACCACCGTTCCGACCACCCAGTCCCCTACACCACAGTTCCGACCACCCAGTCCCCTACACCACCGTCCCGACCACCCAGTCCCCTACACCACAGTTCCGACCACCCAGTCCCCTACAACACAGTCCCGACCACCCAGTCCCCTACACCACCGTCCCGACCACCCAGTCCCCTACAACACAGTCCCGACCACCCAGTCCCCTACACCATCGTCCCGACCACCCAGTCCCCTACACCACCGTCCCGACCACCCAGTCCCCTACACCACCGTCCCGACCACCCAGTCCCCTACACCACAGTTCCGACCACCCAGTCCCCTACACCACCGTCCCGACCACCCAGTCCCCTACACCACAGTCCCGACCACCCAGTCCCCTACACCACCGTCCCGACCACCCAGTCCCCTACACCACCGTCCCGACCACCCAGTCCCCTACACCACCGTCCCGACCCAACAGTCCCTACACCACCGTTCCGACCACCCAGTCCCCTACACCACAGTCCCGACCACCCAGTCCCCTACACCACCGTCCCGACCACCCAGTCCCCTACACCACAGTTCCGACCACCCAGTCCCCTACACCACCGTCCCGACCACCCAGTCCCCTACAACACAGTCCCGACCACCCAGTCCCCTACACCATCGTCCCGACCACCCAGTCCCCTACACCACCGTCCCGACCACCCAGTCCCCTACACCACCGTCCCGACCACCCAGTCCCCTACACCACAGTTCCGACCACCCAGTCCCCTACACCACCGTCCCGACCACCCAGTCCCCTACACCACAGTCCCGACCACCCAGTCCCCTACACCACCGTCCCGACCACCCAGTCCCCTACACCACCGTCCCGACCACCCAGTCCCCTACACCACCGTCCCGACCACCCAGTCCCCTACACCATCGTCCCGACCACCCAGTCCCATACACCACCGTCCCGACCACCCAGTCCCCTACACCACCGTCCCGACCACCCAGTCCACTACACCACCGTCCCGACCACCCAGTCCCCTACACCACCGTCCCGAGCACACAGTCCCCTACACCACTGTCCCGACCACACAGTCCCCTACACCACCGTCCCGACCACCCAGTCCCCTACACCACCGTCCCGAGCACACAGTCCCCTACACCACCGTCCCGACCACACAGTCCCCTACACCACCGTCCCGAGCACACAGTCCCCTACACCACCGTCCCGACCACACAGTCCCCTACACCACCGTCCCGAGCACACAGTCCCCTACACCACCGTCCCTACCACACAGTCCCCTACACCACCGTCCCGAGCACACAGTCCCCTACACCACCGTCCCGACCACCCAGTCCCCTACACCACCGTCCCGACCACCCAGTCCCCTACACCATCGTCCCGACCTCCCAGTCCCATACACCACCGTCCCGACCACCCAGTCCCCTACACCACCGTCCGACCACCCAGTCCCCTACACCACCGTCCCGACCACCCAGTCCACTACACCACTGTCCCGACCACCCAGTCCCCATACACCACCGTCCCGAGCACACAGTCCCCTACACCACTGTCCCGACCACCCAGTCCCCTACACCACCGTCCCGACCACCCAGTCCCTACACCACCGTCCCGAGCACACAGTCACCTACACCACCGTCCCGACCACACAGTCCCCTACACCACCGTCCCGAGCACACAGTCCCCTACACCACCGTCCCGACCACACATTCCCCTACACCACCGTCCCGAGCACACAGTCCCCTACACCACCGTCCCGACCACACAGTCCCCTACACCACCGTCCCGACCACACAGTCCCCTACACCACCGTCCCGACCACACAGTCCCCTACACCACCGTCCCGAGCACACAGTCCCCTACACCACCGTCCCGACCACATAGTCCCCTACACCACAATTCCAACTATCTGTTCCCCTACACCACAGTTCCAACCATCTGTTCCCCTACACCATATTTCCAACCATCTGTTCCCCTACACCACAGTTCCAACCTTCTGTTCCCCTACACCACAGTTCCAACTCACTTTGGTTCGCCTCAGCTCCATCTAACTCTCCTGTCAGGGACAACATTAAATCAGTGTCTGACTTCGACGGTTCTCACGTTGTTGTGTACAACAGATCCAGGAAATGAACCCAGAAATTTTCCTAGCGGCGTGTGTTACCGCTTCCTGCATCATCGCCTTGACCTTATCTCAATCTGTACTTGATGATCCACATGAGATCGATGATAATAAAAGAGATGCCGATGTGGAAGCTGGACACTATGCACTGCAGGGTAAGATTGTTCTATATCTATTTCTCAAATCTTGTTCTCAAATCTCATATTCTTGTTTAGATCAGTTTGCAACAGAAGTTATAATGACGACAGGTTCAACATGTGACTCATCTATTTTTAACAGAAGACCAGTAATAAAGCAATAATGTTATGTATGGAATGATTCACTCATCTTTAACAGTTTCATTTGAGCTTCATATATCTTCCCTTTTACTTGCACTGTTGGCTCACCCGTTTTTACTTTTTCCGAACTTAATTCAATTTTAATATTTTACGCCCGACCATGAATGTGTACATACACAAAAGCATACATACACGTTACATATATATGTTCATGCCGGCGTCGTCTTAACATTTGAAGATACTCTGAAGTCTGTATAAGATTCACGGATATGATACTAACAGATCTTAAATCTGATGTCTTTATAAGATTCACGGATATGATACTAACAGATCTTAAGTCTGATCTCTGTATAAGATTCACGGATATGATACTTACAGATCTTAAGTCTGATGTCTTTATAAGATTCACAGATATGATCACCTTTTTCTGACACCTAAACAGACACGATAGCTAGAAGGAAAGAATCATTCTATAACATTTGTAGACCAGGATCAACCCATACTTTTGACAAAGTGGATAGAAATGTATAATAGCATTGGTTCGGTATGGAGAAAGTAGTCATCTCATTAGGTGCTTTAAGGTTGATTCATAATTGTAGAAGTGTAATGGGAACATATAAAGGAACATATAAAGGAACATATAAAGGAACATATAAAGGAACATATAAAGGAACATATAAACCATTGGAAGTAACTTCTGGAATTAGACAAGGATGGATATTGTCTGCGCTCTTGTTCATGTCGTACGTCATATACGAAATATAGGAGAATGCCAGGCCATACAATCAAGATATCAGTGAACTGCTCTTTGGGGATGGTCAAGACATAACAGCTTACAATGAAACATAACTCTAACAACATCTGATGATCAAGATATGACAGCTTACAGTGAAACATAACTCTAACAACATCTGATGATCAAGATATAACAGCTTACAGTGAAACATAACTCTAACAACATCTGATGATCAAGATATAACAGCTTACAGTGAAACATAACTCTAACATCTGATGATCAAGATATAACAGCTTACAGTGAAACATAACTCTAACATCATCTGATGATCAAGATATAACAGCTTACAATGAAACATAACTCTAACAACATCTGTGATCAAGATATAACAGCTTACAGTGAAACATAACTCTAACAACATCTGATGATCAAGTTATAACAGCTTACAATGAAACATAACTCTAACAACATCTGATGATCAAGATATAACAGCTAACAGTGAAACATAACCCTAACATCTGTGATCAAGATATAACAGCTTACAGTGGAACATAACTCTAACAACATATGTGATCAAGATATAACAGCTTACAATGAAACATAACTCTAACAACATCTAATGATCAAGATATAACAGCTTACAATGAAACATAACTCTAACAACATCTGTGATCAAGATATAACAGCTTACAATGAAACATAACTCTAACAACATCTGTGATCAAGATATAACAGCTTACAGTGAAACATAACTCTAACAACATCTGATGATCAAGATATAACAGCTTACAATGAAACATAACTCTAACAACATATGTGATCAAGATATAACAGCTTACAATGAAACATAACTCTAACAACATCTAATGATCAAGATATAACAGCTTACAATGAAACATAACTCTAACAACATCTGTGATCAAGATATAACAGCTTACAATGAAACATAACTGTAACAACATCTGATGATCAAGACATAACAGCTTACAGTGAAACATAACCCTAACAACATCTGATGATCAAGATATAACAGCTTACAATGAAACATAACTCTAACAACATCTGATGATCAAGACATAACAGCTTACAGTGAAACATAACTCTAACAACATCTGATGATCAAGATATAACAGCTTACAATGAAAACATAACTCTAACAACATCTGATGATCAAGACATAACTGCTTACTATCTTTACGACACATAGTACCATTGCTGGTGTATGTCGGGGGGCAACGATAGAACCAGAAGGATAAAGGCCGCTTGGTCAAGCAGTCGCCACGACGTGTGAGACTCAGGATTTTTATTTCACCCCCGATAGAAAAAATCCTTTCTGTCTACCGCTGGCTTCGAACACCGAACGTCGGCTTTTCAGCCAGCGGAACGGTGGTTTTAGCCGCACCCAGTCAGGAGTATAAGACACTCACATGAGGTCTCCACATAGTCAAGTCAGGATTATAGGACACTCCAAGGGATCTCCAACTAGTCCAGTCAGGAGTATAAAACACTAACAGGAGATCTCCAACTAGTCCAGTCAGGAGTATATAACACTAACAGGAGATCTCCAAATAGTCCAGTCAGGAGTATAGAACACTAACAGGAGATCTCCAAATAGTCCAGTCAGGAGTATAGAACACTAACAGGAGATCTCCAAATAGTCCAGTCAGGAGTATAGAACACTAACAGGAGATCTCCAAATAGTCCAGTCAGGAGTATAGAACACTAACAGGAGATCTCCAACTAGTCCAGTCAGGAGTATAAAACACTGACAGGAGATCTCCAACTAGTCCAGTCAGGAGTATAAAACACTAACAGGAGATCTCCAACTAGTCCAGTCAGGAGTATAGAACACTCACAGGAGATCTCCAACTAGTCCAGTCAGGAGTATAGAACACTCACAGGAGATCTCCAACTAGTCCAGTCAGGAGTATAGAACACTCACAGGAGATCTCCAACTAGTCCAGTCAGGAGTATAGAACACTCACAGGAGATCTCCAACTAGTCCAGTCAGGAGTATAGAACACTCACAGAAGATCTCCAACTAGTCCAGTCAGGAGTATAGGACACTCACAGGAGACCTCCAACTAGTCCAGTCAGGAGTATAGAACACTCACAGGAGATCTCCAACTAGTCCAGTCAGGAGTATAGGACACTAACAGGAGATCTCCAACTAGTCCAGTCAGGAGTATAGAACACTCACAGTAGATCTCCAACTAGTCCAGTCAGGAGTATAGAACACTAACAGGAGATCTCCAACTAGTCCAGTCAGGAGTATAGAACACTCACAGGAGATCTCCAACTAGTCCAGTCAGGAGTATAGGACACTAACAGGAGATCTCCACATAGTCCAGTCAGGAGTATAGGACACTAACCTCAAACAACATCTGATGATCAAGATATAACAGCTTACAGTGAAACAAAACTCTAACAACATCTGATGATCAAGATATAACAGCTTACAGTGGAACATAACTCTAACAACATCTGATGATCAAGATATAACAGCTTACAATGAAACATAACTTTAACAACATCTGATGATCAAGATATAACAGCTTACAGTGAAACAAAACTCTAACAACATCTGATGATCAAGACATAACAGCTTACAGTGGAACATAACTCTAACACCATCTGATGATCAATATATAACAGTTTACAGTGAAAATAACTCTAACAACATCTGATGAATATTTCCCGTTATATCTATCAATACCATCTCGATCTATTTCAGATAACCCAGGGTAAGTCCTATATTGTATCCACGAGACTTCATCTTCTAGTGAACTGATGTGATTCTATATTTTGTTGCTGATGTGATTCTATATTTTGTTGCTGATGTGATCCTATAATTTGTTGCTGATGTGATTCTATATTTTGTTGCTGATGTGATTCTATATTTTGTTGCTGATGTGATTCTATATTTTGTTGCTGATGTGATTCTATATTTTGTTGCTGATGTGATCCTATAATTTGTTGCTGATGTGATTCTATATTTTGTTACTGATGTGATTCTATAATTTGTTGCTGATGTGATCCTATAATTTGTTGCTGATGTGATTCTATATTTTGTTACTGATGTGATTTTATATTTTTTTGCTGATGTGATTCTATATTTTGTTACTGATGTGATTCTATATTTTGTTACTGATGTGATTCTATATTTTGTTGCTGATGTGATTCTATATTTTGTTACTGATGTTTTAGCTGCTTTTGATATATGCTTGTAGATGACACTAGGAAAGACTAGGACCAACGGTTGACCGGGCCGGCACCTAACATACTAGCTACAGAAACGACACCTAATAAATGCCCCCAAGATTCACCGAAAGGGAGGGGGGGATGATGAATCACACAGCGATTTTACGGAGACGACCAGATCCTGGATTTTGATCCCAGAACAACGGCTGGAACACCAATGTAGCTGTGGAAGGACATTCTCAACACAGAAGGGCATGAAGATACACAGAACGAAGAAGAGGTGTGGGAATACATCATCAGTAGCTCAACAGCGCACTGTCCCGACAAGATAAGACGTCGGAATATCTCAGTCAGGAGTCAATCCACAGACCTGAGAATATTCAAGTTGAGCTGTCTGATGATGAATTCGCTCACCTCATGGACGGGAAGAGAGAGAAGATCAAGTTTCCTCCCGCCTGCAACACAGTAGTCTGTGAGAAGTTAGACAAGTCACTAGCAACACAGTAGTCTGGGAGAAGTTAGACAAGTTTCTAGCAACACAGTAGTCTGTGAGAAGTTAGACAAGTCACTAGCAACACAGTAGTCTGTGAGAAGTTAGACAAGTCACTAGCAACACAGTAGTCTGTGAGAAGTTAGACAAGTCTCTAGCAAAAGCCATAGACCACCACCAACACAGTAGTCTGGGCGAAGTTAGACAAGTCTCTAACAAAAGCCATAGACCACCACCAACACAGTAGTCTGGGAGAAGTTAGACAAGTCTCTAGCAACACAGTAGTCTGGGCGAAGTTAGACAAGTCTCTAACAAAAGCCATAGACCACCACCAACACAGTAGTCTGGGAGAAGTTAGACAAGTCTCTAGCAACACAGTAGTCTGGGACAAGTTAGACAAGTCTCTAACAAAAGCCATAGACCACCACCAACACAGTAGTCTGGGAGAAGTTAGACACGTCTCTAGCAACACAGTAGTCTGGGAGAAGTTAGACAAGTCTCTAACAAAAGCCATAGACCACCACCAATACAGTAGTCTGGGAGAAGTTAGACAAGTCTCTAACAAAAGTCATAGACCACCATCAATACAGTAGTCTGGGAGAAGTTAGACACGTCTCTAGCAACACAGTAGTCTGGGAGAAGTTAGACAAGTCTCTAACAAAAGCCATAGACCACCACCAATACAGTAGTCTGGGAGAAGTTAGACACGTCTCTAGCAACACAGTAGTCTGGGAGAAGTTAGACAAGTCTCTAACAAAAGCCATAGACCACCACCAATACAGTAGTCTGGGAGAAGTTAGACACGTCTCTAGCAACACAGTAGTCTGGGAGAAGTTAGACAAGTCTCTAACAAAAGCCATAGACCACCATCATAAACGGCTGAAGTTGTCCCAGAAGCTTGAAAGTATAGACGATGTGATCTATTATTATTGCGTCAAGGGATCTACACCGTGACTTCCAAATTCTCACAAAAGTCAGACACCGGGTGGGCGCATAGAATCCCCGGGCCGGCGGGTCTATAAAAAGACGTTGCAAGCAGTAGCCACTTCATTTCGACTGGAAAGCTCAGCAACTTGCTAGGGTAAGCCAAGTCATGCAAGTTAAACTATTTTCGAGTGTTGCATTTTATGTGTAGTTACCTTGTGCCGGGCATATAGTGTAAAGCCTTAGAGGCAATGCAGCAGGAGGTCGACATCTGGGAGTCACGACCCAGGCGGGTCCACCTCCCGTAGGGTGTCAACAGACTAAAGGGACGAAACACTTGCTCGACGGGAGATCCACTTCTGATGATCAGATTGCCTCCTGCTGCGAAGCTCTGTACAAAGAGTTTCCTACTACTGTATATGTGTTGTGTGTCTATAACAGCTATCAGTATGGCGTGTGAAACATCCGACCGGTGCGAAATATAAAAGTGAGTGAAGCGGGGGGGGGGGGGGGGGCTTCCTCTCTCCATGTCAGTTCATCATCTACTCTGAGAACATGAGACCAGTCAGAAACGATGACAATTTTGTGAAGTGCAACCCTTTCACAATAAATGGAGACATTATAAATACCAGAACTCAAAGACGCTGATGACGCGGCCATCCTCTACAACGAATCAATTCAGAGAAAGAGGTCTCTGCATTGATTCGCTGGTTATCGCCTCGGTAGTCTCCCTCTATAATAATATTCATTTATTATTATTTGTCTCTATCCTCTACAAAACTGCCAGGGCCAAAATGTCTGTCCTTACCGAGAGGTGTTGAAGTTTATTCAACACCCCTACCCATTGTCTACCACTATCTCCTCAGCCTTCCATTTTTCCTGTTGTTACTAAGTATTACAACCTGCCTCTTCTAAACACACGCCCCACAAACTAAATTCGTTTTTTCCTAAATTTGTTTTATAATCTTTCTTTATTCATCTGTTTCTTTTACTCTTTGACTATATATGGCTGTGGATCATGGATAAACAGTGAAAAAAGTGATTCATTTAAAACAAAACGCGTCAGAAACATTCTTCGTCTTATTCTCTGCTTCATTACATATCCTTAATGCTCGTTTCAGCCTCACTGACAAACTTTGTCAACTTTCTCCATTCTTCTCTATTCAGTCATTCTCTGGGACTCTTCAAAGTCAAGGTCTGTCCATTATTTAATGTTATCTCTCTATCTCTTTCTCTGCCTACCTCTAACTCTCGCCGCTTTCATGTTTGCTTGTAGTTTGGTCTTCCCTAGGCCAAACGATCGAGATACGTGGCTAAATAATCTCATATTGCGTTTCTTCACAATAGTCACATCGTGTGCTGCCATTGTTTGTTGTATCCTTTGTTGAACATACAACATAATAGAGACATGGAGAAAACCTTAGGATTAGATGACGTTTTCATAGCTTGCAGTTACTTCTCTAGCTTTGCTGCTATAGTCCGTTTTTCACAAACATTAGAAGAACTGATTAAACAAGGACGGGCATCAGTCTGATTTACATCCAAGAGTGAAGTCCTGATCTATTCAGATAGGCTACCTTAGAGTACCATGAATTATGAAATAGAGAAATGAAGTACGTTAGAGGACGTCGGATAATGAAATAGAGAGGTGAAGTACTTTAGAACACCTCGGACAATGAAATAAAGAAGTGAAGTACTTTAGAACACCTCGGATAATGAAATAGAGAAATGAAGTGCGTTAGAACACCTCGGATAATGAAATAAAGAAGTGAAGTACTTTAGAACACCTCGGACAATGAAATAAAGAAGTGAAGTACTTTAGAACACCTCGGATAATGAAATAGAGAAGTGAAGAAACTTAGAGCACCTCGGATAATGAAATAGAGAAGTGAAGTAATTTAGAGCACCTCGAATAATGAAGTAAAGAAGTGAAGAACGTTTGAGCACCTCGGATAATGAAATAGAGATTTGAAGTACTTTAGAGTACCTCGGATAATGAAATAGAGAAGTGAAGAACGTTTGAGCACCTCGGATAATGAAATAGAGATTTGAAGTACTTTAGAGTACCTCGAATAATGAAATAGAGATTGAAGTACTTTAGAGTACCTCGGATAATGAAATAGAAAAGTGAAGAAATTTTAAAAAGCTGGAAGGGAGTGGTCGTACCAACAACTTCATACAGAGTAAATAAAAATAATATGATCACGTCAAAAGACACAGTGGGTTGTAAACATCGATAATGGAGGGCATGGTTCCAGGAAGATGAGATAGGGACAGCCCGAGAAGAAGATCGTTTCAAGACATCAATGAGACCTTGGAATTGACAACAGAGGAGTGGGAGAACTGGGTGGAGACAGAGATTTCTTCAAAAGGTCTGTGATGAGGGTGGAAGATCTGCTTGGAATATTGTTACCTTCAAAAGGTCTGTGATGAGGGTGGAAGATCTGCCTGGAATATTGTTACCTTCAAAAGGTCTGTGATGAGGGTGGAAGATCTGCTGGAATATTGTTACCTTCAAAAGGTCTGTGATGAGGGTGGAAGATCTGCTTGGAATATTGTTACCTCCAAAAGGTCTGTGATGAGGGTGGAAGATCTGCCTGGAATATTGTTACCTTCAAAAAGGTCTGTGATGAGGGTGGAAGATCTGCCTGGAATATTGTTACCTTCAAAAGGTATGTGATGAGGGTGGAAGATCTGCTTGGAATATTGTTACCTTCAAAAGGTCTGTGATGAGGGTGGAAGATCTGCTTGGAATATTGTTACCTTCAAAAGGTCTGTGATGAGGGTGGAAGATCTGCCTGGAATATTGTTACTTCAAAAGGTCTGTGATGAGGGTGGAAGATCTGCCTGGAATATTGTTACCTTCAAAAGGTCTGCGATGAGGGTGGAAGATCTGCCTGGAATATTGTTACCTTCAAAAGGTCTGTGATGAGGGTGGAAGATCTGCCTGGAATATTGTTACCTTTAAAAGGTCTGTGATGAGGGTGGAAGATCTGCCTGGAATATTGTTACCTTCAAAAGGTCTGTGATGAGGATGGAAGATCTGCTTGGGATATTGTTACCTTCAAAAGGTCTGTGATGAGGGTGGAAGATCTGCCTGGAATATTGTTACCTTCAAAAGGTCTGTGATGAGGGTGGAAGATCTGCCTGGAATATTGTTACCTTCAAAAGGTCTGTGATGAGAGTGGAAGATCTGCCTGGAATATTGTTACCTTCAAAAGGTCTGTGATGAGAGTGGAAGATCTGCCTGGAATATCGTTACCTTCAAAAGGTCTGTGATGAGGGTGGAAGATCTGCCTGGAATATTGTTACCTTCAAAAGGTCTGTGATGAGGGTGGAAGATCTGCCTGGAATATTGTTACCTTCAAAAGGTCTGTGATGAGGGTGGAAGATCTGCCTGGAATATTGTTTACCTTCAAAAGGTCTGTGATGAGAGTGGAAGATCTGCCTGGAATATTGTTACCTTCAAAAGGTCTGTGATGAGAGTGGAAGATCTGCCTGGAATATCTTTACCCTCAAAAGGTCTGTGATGAGGGTGGAAGATCTGCCTGGAATATCGTTACCTTCAAAAGGTCTGTGATGAGGGTGGAAGATCTGCCTGTAATATCGTTACCTTCAAAAGGTCTGTGATGAGAGTGGAAGATCTTCTTCGAATATGTTACCTTCAAAAGGTCTGTAATGAGGGTGGAAGATCTGCCTGTAATATCGTTACCTTCAAAAGGTCTGTGATGAGAGTGGAAGATCTTCTTCGAATATTGTTACCTTCAAAAGGTCTGTAATGAGGGTGGAAGATCTGCCTGTAATATCGTTACCTTCAAAAGGTCTGTGATGAGAGTGGAAGATCTGCCTGGAATATCGTTACCTTCAAAAGGTCTGTAATGAGGGTGGAAGATCTGCCTGGAATATCGTTACCTTCAAAAGGTCTGTGATGAGGGTGGAAGATCTGCCTGTAATATCGTTACCTTCAAAAGGTCTGTGATGAGAGTGGAAGATCTTCTTCGAATATTGTTACCTTCAAAAGGTCTGTAATGAGGGTGGAAGATCTGCCTGTAATATCGTTACCTTCAAAAGGTCTGTGATGAGAGTGGAAGATCTGCCTGGAATATCGTTACCTTCAAAAGGTCTGTGATGAGGGTGGAAGATCTGCCTGTAATATCGTTACCTTCAAAAGGTCTGTGATGAGAGTGGAAGATCTTCTTCGAATATCGTTACCTTCAAAAGGTCTGTGATGAGAGTGGAAGATCTGCCTGGAAAAGAGTTATTTTCTGCAAGTGACACGCATCTAGATAATGATCATTAGATAGAGATACAAATCTCAAGTAGTGACTTATAAACAGGATAGTAAGTGGGGACACAAATTGATGACGCAATTACTTTGATAATCTCAAAATTACTTAATCAGAGTTGTATATTTACCTATTCTAACTCCTACAACAAACAGCCCTGAGAATAGGCAGTTGATCCGACGAAGTGTAAGTAAATTAAGTTCTATGGATGTCTCTGGACGTTCCTCACCTTTAACATTTGGAGTGTGCGAGGCAGTGATAACATTTGTACCTCTTTAATGTTTATTTGGTTAACAAATGTCATTGTCAATTGACCGTATCAACGTCTATTTATTTCTATGACAATATAAACGTCTATCTATTTATATGACAATATAAACGTCTATCTATTTATATGACAATATAAACGTCTATCTATTCCTATGACAATATCAACGTCTATTTATTTCTATGACAATATCAACGTCTATATATTTCTATGACAATATCAACGTCTATTTATTTCTATGACAATATCAACATCAGGCTGTATTTCCATGACAATATCAACATCAGTCTGTATTTCATGACAATATCAATATCAGGCTGTATTTCATGACAATATCAATATCAGACTGTATTTCATGACAAATATGAACATCAGGCTGTATTTCCATGACAATATCAACATCAGGCTGTATTTCCATGTCAATATCAGGCTGTATTTCACGACAATATCAACATCAGGCTGTATTTCCATGACAATATCATTATCAGGCTGTATTTCCATGACAATATCAATACCAGGCTGTATTTCATGACAATATCAATATCAGGCTTTATTTCCATGACAATATCAATATCAGGCTGTATTTCCATGACAATATCAACATCTGTTGTATTTCCATGACAATATCAATATCAGGCTGTATTTCCATGACAATATCAACATCTGGCTGTATTTCTATGACAATATCAACATCTGACTGTATTTCCATGACAATATCAACATCTGGCTGTATTTCCAGGACAATATCAATATCAGGCTGTATTTCCATGACAATATCAACATCTGGTTGTATTTCCATGACAATATCAATATCAGGCTGTATTTCCATGACATATCAACATCTGACTGTATTTCCATGACAATATCAATATCAGGCTGTATTTCCATGACAATATTAACGTCAGTATATATTACTATGACAATAATAATTTCAGTTTGTATTTATCTGACAATGCCAATGCATGTCAGTATTTCCTGACAATGTCAGTGTATGTCAGTATTTCCTGACAATGCCAGTGTATGTCAGTATTTCCTGACAATGCTAGTGTATGTCAGTATTTCCTGACAATGCCAGTGTGTGCCAGTATTTCCTGACATGCAATGTATGTCAGTATTTCCTGACAATGCCAGTGTATGTCAGTATTTCCTGACAATGCCAGTGAATGTCAGTATTTCCTGACAATGCCATGTATGTCAGTATTTTCTGACAATGCCAATGCCTGTCTGTATTTCTATGACAATGCCAATGCCTGTCTGTATTTCTATCACAATGCCAATGTCTGTCTGTATTTCTGTGACACTGCAAATGTCTGTCTGTATTTCTATGACAATGCCAATGTCTGTCTGTATTTCTGTGACACTGCAAATGTCTGTCTGTATTTCTATGACAATACCAATGTCTGTCTGTACCTGAAAAACTGTCAACCCGCCCTTTTTAATGTACAAATAGTCTGATTTCCTGCGATTCTCTGCCCCACTTACCATAACAATGACAAATGATACTAATAATTGCTCATTCTGTGTGGGAATGTTAGAAAAGTGAATTAAACAATTAATCAGGCAGGGGAAGTTCCGTATGTCTATAGTTCTCTGTGTTTTCTCTTTCTATGTTTCTACAATTTCCGAGAGCTATAAAAAATGTTGTTCTAATTTGTTGTTAATCTTTCTAAGAACAGACAACATCAGTATGTAATAAATACATCATTCTGTCTGTTATGATTGTCTTCTCTACATATAAGGTCCAGAAACAAGTTGGAGAAGTGGGAAAAAAATGAAATGATCATGTTGCTGAAGGCTATATCAAAAGGAAAACAAATAATGACATGCATCTTTCTTTCTTTTGTTCTTTCTTTCTTTCTTTCTCTCTTTCTTTCTCTCATTCTTTCTTCACTTCATCTTTTACCAGTACGAGTAAGGATTACAATAATTTGTAATACATTATATTTTATTTTACTATCATTAAATGTTGCACTTATTTTATTACATGTTTTATTTGTTTCATTAGATGCTATTTTTATTTAAACTTTTTTTCTTCACATTTCTAACTTCTATAATTAAAGACAACAACACAACTATGGAGAGAGGTAGGTATCTGAACCGTCATATTAGAGCAATAATGGAAGGACGACAACATGTTATCAACTGTGAACAAATTGTAATTATTGTTTCAATTCTGTTGTTTACTCTCGTTACCGTGACAACTGTGAGATCGTTCCCAACAGGCGAGAACAAAAGTTAAAATTGCCAAAAAGTTGTCTTTCCCTGTGTATTACATTTATCCTAATATATTTATATATAAAAGATGTACCATGGGCAAATATTGGACATATGATACATTTTAATCATCATGGGAGGCGTCAACGTAAAAAGTGAGCAGGGAAAGAACAGAAGAAGACACAACAGTTAGGGCTCGTTTAACACAGGAAATAACAACGAGAGAGGAGAGCAACTGATAGAATATTGCCATGACAATAATCTTGCTAATGCCATCACTTTCTTGAAACAACACCCACACAGATTAAACGGACCTCTCCAGATAGCAACAGAAGAAACCAAATAGACTTGTATCTCTCCAGATAGCAACAGAAGAAACCAAATAGACTTGGATCTCACCAGATAGCAACACAACAAACCAAATAGACTTGGATCTCTCCAGAAACAGAAGAAACCAAATAGACTTGTATATCTCCAGATAGCAACAGAAGAAACCAAATAGACTTGTATCTCTCCAGATAGCAACAGAAGAAACGAAATAGACTTGTATCTCTCCAGATACCAACAGAAGAAACCAAATAGACTTGTATCTCTCCAGATAGCAACAGAAGAAAAACCAAATAGACTTGGATCTCTCCAGATAGCAACAGAAGAAACTAAATAGACTTGGATCTCTCCAGATAGCAACACAAGAAACCAAATAGAAGTGGATCTCGCCAGATAGCAACACAAGAAACCAAATAGACTTGGACCTCTCCAGATAGCAACACAAGAAACCAAATAGGTTTTGACCTCTCCAGATAGCAACAAGAAACAACAAATTGGATCTCTCTTGATAGCAACACAAGAAACCTTTCTTTTTGTCCTCTCCAGATAGCAACACAAGATACCAAATAGACTTTGCTCTTCTGATAGCCACAAGCTGCTATGTTCCTGGATCTTCCAGAAACAGAAGACCAAATAGACTTTATCTCCAGATAGCAACAGAAGACCAAATAGACTTGTATCTCTCCAGATTGCAACAGAAGAAACAAATAGATATGGACCTCACCAGATAGCAACACAAGAAAACAAAATATTCTCATCTCGTCAGTACAAAACCCCATGGAATTAGACTCTCCAGATACAACACATATCAAAGAGACTTTGACCTCTCCAGATAGAAAACAAGAAACCAAATAGACTTAGACAATCCAGATACAAACAAGAAACCAAAGGAATTCTCATCTCTTCAGATACACAACACATCCTGCTAAAAAGCACTAGAAACAACGACATCTCAGATAAAAATACTGATCTCTCCATAGGACAAAGAAGAAAACAGAAGCAAATAGCAACAAAGCAAATAGACTTGGATGAATGCAAAACAACAAAAAAGACTTAGAAACAGAGATCAGAAGAACACAAAAAGGCCGTTAGAACAGAGATCAGAAGAGACAAAAAAAGCATGATATTATTAACGCCTGTGACTGAATTGAAGTGCTCTATCATCACGGGAGGGACGGAGATATGTTCAGAGAAATCAAAAATAACAGGCAGCCTCAGATCATGAGTTTCAAGTAATTAGTGATTTCAATGGTAGCATACTAACGGAACAAAAGTATATTATTGCTAAGTTGAAGCGATGACGACACATCAATGTATGAAGCTACTTCGAAGCACTGACATATGTTAATAGAAAGCGAAGACAAGAAACCAGAGTATACGATGACCTTTTTTTTCCGCAAAAAAAATCTGAAGAGAGGCAAGTCACCAGGAAGTGATGATGTTCAGCAGAATTCACCCAGGCTGTAGGGGAGGCCAGGCTCGTATTTACCATGGATTGTGTGTGAAGATCTGGACAAATGCAGACTGGCCAAGATCTTGGAAAAGATCAGTGTACATCCCCATCCAAAGAAATGAAATCTGAAGCTGTGTTCCAACTACAGAACGATTGTCCTAATATGCCACGCCAACAAAATTATCTCAATATAACGAGGAAAGAAAGAAAGTTAGAACAAGAACGTCATGCAGTTCAAGAAGGTTTCACACATAGTAGAGGTACCCAGGACACATGTTTAATATGAGAAACATTCTTGAGAAGTGTAAGGAATACAACATAGAACTGCATACATGCCTCATGGAGTACAGCAAGGTCTTTGATTGCATACAACATCAGAAACTGTGGAACATCATGAAAGATATGAGTTTTCTAACACACCTAATACAACATCAGAAACTGTGGAACATCATGAAAGATATGAGTTTTCTAACACACCTAATACAACATCAGAAACTGTGGAACATCATGAAGATATGGGTTTTTCTAACACACCTAATACAACACCAGAAACTGTGGAACATCATGAAAGATATGGGTTTTCTAACACACCTAATACAACATAGAACTGCATACATGCCTCATGGAGTACAGCAAGGTCTTTGATGGCATACAACATCAGAAATGTGGAAACATCATGAAAGATATGGGTTTTCTAACACACACTAATACAACATCAGAAACTGTGGAACATCATGAAAGATATGAGTTTTCTAACACACCTAATACAACATCAGAAACTGTGGAACATCATGAAAGATATGAGTTTTCTAACACACCTAATACAACGTATCGAATCATTATATCATGGACATCAAGCAGCGATCAGAATAGTGGGCGAAACGTCAAATTGGTTTGAAGTCCAACAAGGAGTGAGGGGATATCATCCTCTCTCCATAAACCTGTTCAACTTCTGTGGCGAGAACATAATGAGAAATGTCAGAAATGTTGACAGATTTGTGAAGTTCGACCCTGTTACAATAAATGGCTACATAATTCCAGAACTGAGATACGCTGATGACACTGTCCTCCTCTCAAACAGTGCAGAAGGATTAAAAGAGACAATTGAGTGTTGAAAAAAAGACACACACAAGTCAGAAGCAAAGTCTCTATCTAAACAAACAGAAAACTAAGAAAATGTCCTTTTGAAAACAAGAAAAGCCAACCAAAATCATCACCAACTGTGAAGAACTAGAACTTGTAAGAAAATATGAATATCTGGGGCTGTAGTAATTAACATTGGAGAGTGCCGGGAAGAGATCAAATATGAATATCTGTGGCTGTAGTAATTAACATTGGAGAGTGCCGGGAAGAGATGAAATATGAATATCTGTGGCTGTAGTAATTAACATTGGAGAGTGCCGGAAGAGATGAAATATGAATATCTGGGGCTGTAGTAATTAACATTGGAGAGTGCCGGAAGAGATCAAATATGAATATCTGGGGCTGTAGTAATTAACATTGGAGAGTGCCGGGAAGAGATCAAATATGAATATCTGGGGCTGTAGTAATTAACATTGGAGAGTGCCGGGAAGAGATCAAATATGAATATCTGGGCTGTAGTAATTAACATTGGAGAGTGCCGGGAAGAGATCAAATATGAATATCTGGGGCTGTAGTAATTAACATTGGAGAGTGCCAGGAAGAGATCAAATATGAATATCTGGGGCTGTAGTAATTACATAGGAGAGTGCCGGGAAGAGATCAAATATGAATATCTGTGGCTGTAGTAATTAACATAGGAGAGTGCCGGGAAGAGATCAATATGAATATCTGGGCTGTAGTAATTAACATTGGAGAGTGCCGGGAAGAGATCAAACATGAATATCTGGGGCTGTAGTAATTAACATTGGAGAGTGCCAGGAAGAGATCAAATATGAATATCTGGGGCTGTAGTAATTAACATTGGAGAGTGCCGGGAAGAGATCAAATATGAATATCTGGGGCTGTAGTAATTAACATTGGAGAGTGCCGGGAAGAGATCAAATATGAATATCTGGGGCTGTAGTAATTAACATTGGAGAGTGCCGGGAAGAGATCAAATATGAATATCTGGGGCTGTAGTAATTAACATTGGAGAGTGCCGGGAAGAGATCAAATATGAATATCTGGGGCTGTAGTAATTAACATTGGAGAGTGCCGGAAGAGATCAAATATGAATATCTGTGGCTGTAGTAATTAACATTGGAGAGTGCCGGAAGAGATCAAATATGAATATCTGTGGCTGTAGTAATTAACATTGGAGAGTGCCGGGAAGAGATCAAATATGAATATCTGTGGCTGTAGTAATTAACATTGGAGAGTGCCGGGAAGAGATCAAATATGAATATCTGTGGCTGTAGTAATTAACATTGGAGAGTGCCGGGAAGAGATCAAATATGAATATCTGTGGCTGTAGTAATTAACATTGGAGAGTGCCGGAAGAGATCAAATATGAATATCTGGGGCTGTAGTAATTAACATTGGAGAGTGCCAGGAAGAGATCAAATATGAATATCTGTGGCTGTAGTAATTAACATTGGAGAGTGCCAGGAAGAGATCAAATATGAATATCTGTGGCTGTAGTAATTAACATTGGAGAGTGCCGGGAAGAGATCAAATATGAATATCTGTGGCTGTAGTAATTAACATTGGAGAGTGCCGGGAAGAGATCAAATATGAATATCTGTGGCTGTAGTAATTAACATTGGAGAGTGCCAGGAAGAGATCAAATATGAATATCTGTGGCTGTAGTAATTAACATTGGAGAGTGCCGGGAAGAGATCAAATATGAATATCTGTGGCTGTAGTAATTAACATTGGAGAGTGCCGGGAAGAGATCAAATATGAATATCTGTGGCTGTAGTAATTAACATTGGAGAGTGCCGGGAAGAGATGAAATATGAATATCTGTGACTGTAGTAATTAACATTGGAGAGTGCCGGGAAGAGATGAAATATGAATATCTGTGACTGTAGTAATTAACATTGGAGAGTGCCGGGAAGAGATCAAATATGAATATCTGTGACTGTAGTAATTAACATTGGAGAGTGCCGGAAGAGATCAAATATGAATATCTGTGGCTGTAGTAATTAACATTGGAGAGTGCCGGAAGAGATGAAATATGAATATCTGTGACTGTAGTAATTAACATTGGAGAGTGCCGGGAAGAAATCAAATATGAATATCTGGGCTGTAGTAATTAACATTGGAGAGTGCCGGGAAGAGATCAAATATGAATATCTGGGGCTGTAGTAATTAACATTGGAGAGTGCCGGGAAGAGATCAAATATGAATATCTGTGGCTGTAGTAATTAACATTGGAGAGTGCCAGGAAGAGATCAAATATGAATATCTGGGGCTGTAGTAATTAACATTGGAGAGTGCCGGGAAGAGATCAAATATGAATATCTGTGGCTTTAGTAATTAACATTGGAGAGTGCCAGGAAGAGATCAAATATGATATCTGGGGCTGTAGTAATTAACATTGGAGAGTGCCGGGAAGAGATCAAATATGAATATCTGTGGCTGTAGTAATTAACATTGGAGAGTGCCGGGAAGAGATCAAATATGAATATCTGGAGCTGTAGTAATTAACATTGGAGAGTGCCAGGAAGAGATCAAATATGAATATCTGTGGCTGTAGTAATTAACATTGGAGAGTGCCAGGAAGAGATCAAATATGAATATCTGGGGCTGTAGTAATTAACATTGGAGAGTGCCGGGAAGAGATCAAATATGAATATCTGGGGCTGTAGTAATTAACATTGGAGAGTGCCAGGAAGAGATCAAATATGAATATCTGGGGCTGTAGTAATTAACATTGGAGAGTGCCGGGAAGAGATCAAATATGAATATCTGGGGCTGTAGTAATTAACATTGGAGAGTGCCGGGAAGAGATCAAATATGAATATCTGTGGCTGTAGTAATTAACATTGGAGAGTGCCGGGAAGAGATCAAATATGAATATCTGTGGCTGTAGTAATTAACATTGGAGAGTGCCGGGAAGAGATCAAATATGAATATCTGTGGCTGTAGTAATTAACATTGGAGAGTGCCGGGAAGAGATCAAATATGAATATCTGTGGCTGTAGTAATTAACATTGGAGAGTGCCGGGAAGAGATGAAATATGAATATCTGGGGCTGTAGTAATTAACATTGGAGAGTGCCGGGAAGAGATCAAATATGAATATCTGGGGCTGTAGTAATTAACATTGGAGAGTGCCGGGAAGAGATCAAATATGAATATCTGGGGCTGTAGTAATTAACATTGGAGAGTGCAGGAAGAGATCAAATATGAATATCTGGGGCTGTAGTAATTAACATTGGAGAGTGCCGGGAAGAGATCAAATATGAATATCTGTGGCTGTAGTAATTAACATTGGAGAGTGCCGGGAAGAGATCAAATATGAATATCTGGGGCTGTAGTAATTAACATTGGAGAGTGCCGGGAAGAGATCAAATATGAATATCTGGGGCTGTAGTAATTAACATTGGAGAGTGCCGGGAAGAGATCAAATATGAATATCTGGGGCTGTAGTAATTAACATTGGAGAGTGCCGGGAAGAGATCAAATATGAATATCTGGGGCTGTAGTAATTAACATTGGAGAGTGCCAGGAAGAGATCAAATATGAATATCTGTGGCTGTAGTAATTAACATAGGAGAGTGCCGGAAGAGATCAAATATGAATATCTGGGGCTGTAGTAATTAACATTGGAGAGTGCCGGGAAGAGATCAAACATGAATATCTGGGGCTGTAGTAATTAACATTGGAGAGTGCCAGGAAGAGATCAAATATGAATATCTGGGGCTGTAGTAATTAACATTGGAGAGTGCCAGGAAGAGATCAAATATGAATATCTGGGGCTGTAGTAATTAACATTGGAGAGTGCCGGGAAGAGATCAAATATGAATATCTGTGGCTGTAGTAATTAACATTGGAGAGTGCCGGAAGAGATCAAATATGAATATCTGGGGCTGTAGTAATTAACATTGGAGAGTGCCGGGAAGAGATCAAATATGAATATCTGGGGCTGTAGTAATTAACATTGGAGAGTGCCGGAAGAGATCAAATATGAATATCTGTGGCTGTAGTAATTAACATTGGAGAGTGCCGGGAAGAGATCAAATATGAATATCTGTGGCTGTAGTAATTAACATTGGAGAGTGCCGGGAAGAGATCAAATATGAATATCTGTGGCTGTAGTAATTAACATTGGAGAGTGCCGGGAAGAGATCAAATATGAATATCTGTGGCTGTAGTAATTAACATTGGAGAGTGCCGGGAAGAGATCAAATATGAATATCTGTGGCTGTAGTAATTAACATTGGAGAGTGCCGGGAAGAGATCAAATATGAATATCTGTGGCTGTAGTAATTAACATTGGAGAGTGCCGGGAAGAGATCAAATATGAATATCTGGGGCTGTAGTAATTAACATTGGAGAGTGCCAGGAAGAGATCAAATATGAATATCTGTGGCTGTAGTAATTAACATTGGAGAGTGCCAGGAAGAGATCAAATATGAATATCTGTGGCTGTAGTAATTAACATTGGAGAGTGCCGGGAAGAGATCAAATATGAATATCTGTGGCTGTAGTAATTAACATTGGAGAGTGCCGGGAAGAGATCAAATATGAATATCTGTGGCTGTAGTAATTAACATTGGAGAGTGCCAGGAAGAGATCAAATATGAATATCTGGGGCTGTAGTAATTAACATTGGAGAGTGCCGGGAAGAGATCAAATATGAATATCTGTGGCTGTAGTAATTAACATTGGAGAGTGCCGGGAAGAGATCAAATATGAATATCTGTGGCTGTAGTAATTAACATTGGAGAGTGCCGGGAAGAGATGAAATATGAATATCTGTGACTGTAGTAATTAACATTGGAGAGTGCCGGGAAGAGATCAAATATGAATATCTGTGACTGTAGTAATTAACATTGGAGAGTGCCGGGAAGAGATCAAATATGAATATCTGTGACTGTAGTAATTAACATTGGAGAGTGCCGGGAAGAGATCAAATATGAATATCTGTGGCTGTAGTAATTAACATTGGAGAGTGCCGGAAGAGATGAAATATGAATATCTGTGACTGTAGTAATTAACATTGGAGAGTGCCGGGAAGAAATCAAATATGAATATCTGGGGCTGTAGTAATTAACATTGGAGAGTGCCGGGAAGAGATCAAATATGAATATCTGGGGCTGTAGTAATTAACATTGGAGAGTGCCGGGAAGAGATCAAATATGAATATCTGTGGCTGTAGTAATTAACATTGGAGAGTGCCAGGAAGAGATCAAATATGAATATCTGGGGCTGTAGTAATTAACATTGGAGAGTGCCGGGAAGAGATCAAATATGAATATCTGTGGCTTTAGTAATTAACATTGGAGAGTGCCAGGAAGAGATCAAATATGAATATCTGGGGCTGTAGTAATTAACATTGGAGAGTGCCGGGAAGAGATCAAATATGAATATCTGTGGCTGTAGTAATTAACATTGGAGAGTGCCGGGAAGAGATCAAATATGAATATCTGGAGCTGTAGTAATTAACATTGGAGAGTGCCAGGAAGAGATCAAATATGAATATCTGTGGCTGTAGTAATTAACATTGGAGAGTGCCAGGAAGAGATCAAATATGAATATCTGGGGCTGTAGTAATTAACATTGGAGAGTGCCGGGAAGAGATCAAATATGAATATCTGGGGCTGTAGTAATTAACATTGGAGAGTGCCAGGAAGAGATCAAATATGAATATCTGGGGCTGTAGTAATTAACATTGGAGAGTGCCGGGAAGAGATCAAATATGAATATCTGGGGCTGTAGTAATTAACATTGGAGAGTGCCGGGAAGAGATCAAATATGAATATCTGTGGCTGTAGTAATTAACATTGGAGAGTGCCGGGAAGAGATCAAATATGAATATCTGTGGCTGTAGTAATTAACATTGGAGAGTGCCGGGAAGAGATCAAATATGAATATCTGTGGCTGTAGTAATTAACATTGGAGAGTGCCGGGAAGAGATCAAATATGAATATCTGGGGCTGTAGTAATTAACATTGGAGAGTGCCGGGAAGAGATCAAATATGAATATTTGGGGCTGTAGTAATTAACATTGGAGAGTGCCGGGAAGAGATCAAATATGAATATCTGTGGCTGTAGTAATTAACATTGGAGAGTGCCGGGAAGAGATCAAATATGAATATCTGTGGCTGTAGTAATTAACATTGGAGAGTGCCGGGAAGAGATCAAATATGAATATCTGTGGCTGTAGTAATTAACATTGGAGAGTGCCGGGAAGAGATCAAATATGAATATCTGTGGCTGTAGTAATTAACATTGGAGAGTGCCGGGAAGAGATCAAATATGAATATCTGTGGCTGTAGTAATTAACATTGGAGAGTGCCGGGAAGAGATCAAATATGAATATCTGTGGCTGTAGTAATTAACATTGGAGAGTGCCGGGAAGAGATCAAATATGAATATCTGGGGATGTAGTAATTAACATTGGAGAGTGCCAGGAAGAGATCAAATATGAATATCTGTGGCTGTAGTAATTAACATTGGAGAGTGCCAGGAAGAGATCAAATATGAATATCTGTGGCTGTAGTAATTAACATTGGAGAGTGCCGGGAAGAGATCAAATATGAATATCTGTGGCTGTAGTAATTAACATTGGAGAGTGCCGGGAAGAGATCAAATATGAATATCTGTGGCTGTAGTAATTAACATTGGAGAGTGCCAGGAAGAGATCAAATATGAATATCTGGGGCTGTAGTAATTAACATTGGAGAGTGCCGGGAAGAGATCAAATATGAATATCTGTGGCTGTAGTAATTAACATTGGAGAGTGCCGGGAAGAGATCAAATATGAATATCTGTGGCTGTAGTAATTAACATTGGAGAGTGCCGGGAAGAGATGAAATATGAATATCTGTGACTGTAGTAATTAACATTGGAGAGTGCCGGGAAGAGATCAAATATGAATATCTGTGACTGTAGTAATTAACATTGGAGAGTGCCGGGAAGAGATCAAATATGAATATCTGTGACTGTAGTAATTAACATTGGAGAGTGCCGGGAAGAGATCAAATATGAATATCTGTGGCTGTAGTAATTAACATTGGAGAGTGCCGGGAAGAGATCAAATATGAATATCTGTGACTGTAGTAATTAACATTGGAGAGTGCCGGGAAGAAATCAAATATGAATATCTGGGGCTGTAGTAATTAACATTGGAGAGTACGGGAAGAGATCAAATATGAATATCTGGGGCTGTAGTAATTAACATTGGAGAGTGCCGGGAAGAGATCAAATATGAATATCTGTGGCTGTAGTAATTAACATTGGAGAGTGCCAGGAAGAGATCAAATATGAATATCTGGGCTGTAGTAATTAACATTGGAGAGTGCCGGGAAGAGATCAAATATGAATATCTGTGGCTGTAGTAATTAACATTGGAGAGTGCCAGGAAGAGATCAAATATGAATATCTGGGGCTGTAGTAATTAACATTGGAGAGTGCCGGAAGAGATCAAATATGAATATCTGTGGCTGTAGTAATTAACATTGGAGAGTGCCGGGAAGAGATCAAATATGAATATCTGGAGCTGTAGTAATTAACATTGGAGAGTGCCAGGAAGAGATCAAATATGAATATCTGGGGCTGTAGTAATTAACATTGGAGAGTGCCGGGAAGAGATCAAATATGAATATCTGGGCTGTAGTAATTAACATTGGAGAGTGCCAGGAAGAGATCAAATATGAATATCTGGGGCTGTAGTAATTAACATTGGAGAGTGCCGGGAAGAGATCAAATATGAATATCTGGGGCTGTAGTAATTAACATTGGAGAGTGCCGGGAAGAGATCAAATATGAATATCTGGGGCTGTAGTAATTAACATTGGAGAGTGCCGGGAAGAGATCAAATATGAATATCTGTGGCTGTAGTAATTAACATTGGAGAGTGCCGGGAAGAGATCAAATATGAATATCTGTGGCTGTAGTAATTAACATTGGAGAGTGCCGGGAAGAGATCAAATATGAATATCTGGGGCTGTAGTAATTAACATTGGAGAGTGCCGGGAAGAGATCAAATATGAATATCTGGGGCTGTAGTAATTAACATTGGAGAGTGCCGGGAAGAGATCAAATATGAATATCTGTGACTGTAGTAATTAACATTGGAGAGTGCCGGGAAGAGATCAAATATGAATATCTGTGGCTGTAGTAATTAACATTGGAGAGTGCCGGGAAGAGATGAAATATGAATATCTGTGACTGTAGTAATTAACATTGGAGAGTGCCGGGAAGAAATCAAATATGAATATCTGGGGCTGTAGTAATTAACATTGGAGAGTGCCGGGAAGAGATCAAATATGAATATCTGGGGCTGTAGTAATTAACATTGGAGAGTGCCGGGAAGAGATCAAATATGAATATCTGTGGCTGTAGTAATTAACATTGGAGAGTGCCAGGAAGAGATCAAATATGAATATCTGGGGCTGTAGTAATTAACATTGGAGAGTGCCGGGAAGAGATCAAATATGAATATCTGTGGCTTTAGTAATTAACATTGGAGAGTGCCAGGAAGAGATCAAATATGAATATCTGGGGCTGTAGTAATTAACATTGGAGAGTGCCGGGAAGAGATCAAATATGAATATCTGTGGCTGTAGTAATTAACATTGGAGAGTGCCGGGAAGAGATCAAATATGAATATCTGGAGCTGTAGTAATTAACATTGGAGAGTGCCAGGAAGAGATCAAATATGAATATCTGGAGCTGTAGTAATTAACATTGGAGAGTGCCAGGAAGAGATCAAATATGAATATCTGTGGCTGTAGTAATTAACATTGGAGAGTGCCAGGAAGAGATCAAATATGAATATCTGGGGCTGTAGTAATTAACATTGGAGAGTGCCGGGAAGAGATCAAATATGAATATCTGGGGCTGTAGTAATTAACATTGGAGAGTGCCAGGAAGAGATCAAATATGAATATCTGGGGCTGTAGTAATTAACATTGGAGAGTGCCGGGAAGAGATCAAATATGAATATCTGGGGCTGTAGTAATTAACATTGGAGAGTGCCGGGAAGAGATCAAATATGAATATCTGTGGCTGTAGTAATTAACATTGGAGAGTGCCGGGAAGAGATCAAATATGAATATCTGTGGCTGTAGTAATTAACATTGGAGAGTGCCGGGAAGAGATCAAATATGAATATCTGTGGCTGTAGTAATTAACATTGGAGAGTGCCGGGAAGAGATCAAATATGAATATCTGTGGCTGTAGTAATTAACATTGGAGAGTGCCGGGAAGAGATGAAATATGAATATCTGGGGCTGTAGTAATTAACATTGGAGAGTGCCGGGAAGAGATCAAATATGAATATCTGGGGCTGTAGTAATTAACATTGGAGAGTGCCGGGAAGAGATCAAATATGAATATCTGGGGCTGTAGTAATTAACATTGGAGAGTGCCAGGAAGAGATCAAATATGAATATCTGGGGCTGTAGTAATTAACATTGGAGAGTGCCGGGAAGAGATCAAATATGAATATCTGTGGCTGTAGTAATTAACATTGGAGAGTGCCGGGAAGAGATCAAATATGAATATCTGGGGCTGTAGTAATTAACATTGGAGAGTGCCGGGAAGAGATCAAATATGAATATCTGGGGCTGTAGTAATTAACATTGGAGAGTGCCGGGAAGAGATCAAATATGAATATCTGGGGCTGTAGTAATTAACATTGGAGAGTGCCGGGAAGAGATCAAATATGAATATCTGGGGCTGTAGTAATTAACATTGGAGAGTGCCAGGAAGAGATCAAATATGAATATCTGTGGCTGTAGTAATTAACATTGGAGAGTGCCGGGAAGAGATCAAATATGAATATCTGGGGCTGTAGTAATTAACATTGGAGAGTGCCGGGAAGAGATCAAATATGAATATCTGGGGCTGTAGTAATTAACATTGGAGAGTGCCAGGAAGAGATCAAATATGAATATCTGGGGCTGTAGTAATTAACATTGGAGAGTGCCAGGAAGAGATCAAATATGAATATCTGGGGCTGTAGTAATTAACATTGGAGAGTGCCGGAAGAGATCAAATATGAATATCTGTGGCTGTAGTAATTAACATTGGAGAGTGCCGGGAAGAGATCAAATATGAATATCTGGGCTGTAGTAATTAACATTGGAGAGTGCCGGGAAGAGATCAAATATGAATATCTGGGGCTGTAGTAATTAACATTGGAGAGTGCCGGGAAGAGATCAAATATGAATATCTGTGGCTGTAGTAATTAACATTGGAGAGTGCCGGGAAGAGATCAAATATGAATATCTGTGGCTGTAGTAATTAACATTGGAGAGTGCCGGGAAGAGATCAAATATGAATATCTGTGGCTGTAGTAATTAACATTGGAGAGTGCCGGGAAGAGATCAAATATGAATATCTGTGGCTGTAGTAATTAACATTGGAGAGTGCCGGGAAGAGATCAAATATGAATATCTGTGGCTGTAGTAATTAACATTGGAGAGTGCCGGGAAGAGATCAAATATGAATATCTGTGGCTGTAGTAATTAACATTGGAGAGTGCCGGGAAGAGATCAAATATGAATATCTGGGGCTGTAGTAATTAACATTGGAGAGTGCCGGGAAGAGATCAAATATGAATATCTGTGGCTGTAGTAATTAACATTGGAGAGTGCCAGGAAGAGATCAAATATGAATATCTGTGGCTGTAGTAATTAACATTGGAGAGTGCCGGGAAGAGATCAAATATGAATATCTGTGGCTGTAGTAATTAACATTGGAGAGTGCCGGGAAGAGATCAAATATGAATATCTGTGGCTGTAGTAATTAACATTGGAGAGTGCCGGAAGAGATCAAATATGAATATCTGGGCTGTAGTAATTAACATTGGAGAGTGCCGGGAAGAGATCAAATATGAATATCTGTGGCTGTAGTAATTAACATTGGAGAGTGCCGGGAAGAGATCAAATATGAATATCTGTGGCTGTAGTAATTAACATTGGAGAGTGCCGGGAAGAGATCAAATATGAATATCTGGGGCTGTAGTAATTAACATTGGAGAGTGCCGGGAAGAGATCAAATATGAATATCTGGGGCTGTAGTAATTAACATTGGAGAGTGCCAGGAAGAGATCAAATATGAATATCTGGGGCTGTAGTAATTAACATTGGAGAGTGCCGGGAAGAGATCAAATATGAATATCTGTGGCTGTAGTAATTAACATTGGAGAGTGCCGGGAAGAGATCAAATATGAATATCTGGGCTGTAGTAATTAACATTGGAGAGTGCCGGGAAGAGATCAAATATGAATATCTGGGGCTGTAGTAATTAACATTGGAGAGTGCCGGGAAGAGATCAAATATGAATATCTGTGGCTGTAGTAATTAACATTGGAGAGTGCCGGGAAGAGATCAAATATGAATATCTGGGGCTGTAGTAATTAACATTGGAGAGTGCCGGGAAGAGATCAAATATGAATATCTGTGGCTGTAGTAATTAACATTGGAGAGTGCCGGAAGAGATCAAATATGAATATCTGTGGCTGTAGTAATTAACATTGGAGAGTGCCGGGAAGAGATCAAATATGAATATCTGTGGCTGTAGTAATTAACATTGGAGAGTGCCGGGAAGAGATCAAATATGAATATCTGTGGCTGTAGTAATTAACATTGGAGAGTGCCGGGAAGAGATCAAATATGAATATCTGGGGCTGTAGTAATTAACATTGGAGAGTGCCAGGAAGAGATCAAATATGAATATCTGTGGCTGTAGTAATTAACATTGGAGAGTGCCAGGAAGAGATCAAATATGAATATCTGTGGCTGTAGTAATTAACATTGGAGAGTGCCGGGAAGAGATCAAATATGAATATCTGTGGCTGTAGTAATTAACATTGGAGAGTGCCGGGAAGAGATCAAATATGAATATCTGTGGCTGTAGTAATTAACATTGGAGAGTGCCAGGAAGAGATCAAATATGAATATCTGGGGCTGTAGTAATTAACATTGGAGAGTGCCGGGAAGAGATCAAATATGAATATCTGTGGCTGTAGTAATTAACATTGGAGAGTGCCGGGAAGAGATCAAATATGAATATCTGTGGCTGTAGTAATTAACATTGGAGAGTGCCGGGAAGAGATCAAATATGAATATCTGTGGCTGTAGTAATTAACATTGGAGAGTGCCGGGAAGAGATCAAATATGAATATCTGTGGCTGTAGTAATTAACATTGGAGAGTGCCGGGAAGAGATCAAATATGAATATCTGTGGCTGTAGTAATTAACATTGGAGAGTGCCGGGAAGAGATCAAATATGAATATCTGTGGCTGTAGTAATTAACATTGGAGAGTGCCGGGAAGAGATCAAATATGAATATCTGTGGCTGTAGTAATTAACATTGGAGAGTGCCGGGAAGAGATCAAATATGAATATCTGGGGCTGTAGTAATTAACATTGGAGAGTGCCGGGAAGAGATCAAATATGAATATCTGGGGCTGTAGTAATTAACATTGGAGAGTGCCGGGAAGAGATCAAATATGAATATCTGTGGCTGTAGTAATTAACATTGGAGAGTGCCAGGAAGAGATCAAATATGAATATCTGGGGCTGTAGTAATTAACATTGGAGAGTGCCGGGAAGAGATCAAATATGAATATCTGTGGCTGTAGTAATTAACATTGGAGAGTGCCGGGAAGAGATCAAATATGAATATCTGGGGCTGTAGTAATTAACATTGGAGAGTGCCGGGAAGAGATCAAATATGAATATCTGTGGCTGTAGTAATTAACATTGGAGAGTGCCGGGAAGAGATCAAATATGAATATCTGGGCTGTAGTAATTAACATTGGAGAGTGCCGGGAAGAGATCAAATATGAATATCTGTGGCTGTAGTAATTAACATTGGAGAGTGCCAGGAAGAGATCAAATATGAATATCTGGGCTGTAGTAATTAACATTGGAGAGTGCCGGGAAGAGATCAAATATGAATATCTGGGGCTGTAGTAATTAACATTGGAGAGTGCCGGGAAGAGATCAAATATGAATATCTGGGGCTGTAGTAATTAACATTGGAGAGTGCCGGGAAGAGATCAAATATGAATATCTGGGGCTGTAGTAATTAACATTGGAGAGTGCCGGGAAGAGATCAAATATGAATATCTGTGGCTGTAGTAATTAACATTGGAGAGTGCCGGGAAGAGATCAAATATGAATATCTGTGGCTGTAGTAATTAACATTGGAGAGTGCCGGGAAGAGATCAAATATGAATATCTGTGGCTGTAGTAATTAACATTGGAGAGTGCCGGGAAGAGATCAAATATGAATATCTGGGGCTGTAGTAATTAACATTGGAGAGTGCCGGGAAGAGATCAAATATGAATATCTGGGGCTGTAGTAATTAACATTGGAGAGTGCCGGGAAGAGATCAAATATGAATATCTGTGGCTGTAGTAATTAACATTGGAGAGTGCCGGGAAGAGATCAAATATGAATATCTGTGGCTGTAGTAATTAACATTGGAGAGTGCCGGGAAGAGATCAAATATGAATATCTGTGGCTGTAGTAATTAACATTGGAGAGTGCCGGGAAGAGATCAAATATGAATATCTGTGGCTGTAGTAATTAACATTGGAGAGTGCCGGGAAGAGATCAAATATGAATATCTGTGGCTGTAGTAATTAACATTGGAGAGTGCCGGGAAGAGATCAAATATGAATATCTGTGGCTGTAGTAATTAACATTGGAGAGTGCCGGGAAGAGATCAAATATGAATATCTGGGGCTGTAGTAATTAACATTGGAGAGTGCCGGGAAGAGATCAAATATGAATATCTGTGGCTGTAGTAATTAACATTGGAGAGTGCCAGGAAGAGATCAAATATGAATATCTGTGGCTGTAGTAATTAACATTGGAGAGTGCCGGGAAGAGATCAAATATGAATATCTGTGGCTGTAGTAATTAACATTGGAGAGTGCCGGGAAGAGATCAAATATGAATATCTGTGGCTGTAGTAATTAACATTGGAGAGTGCCAGGAAGAGATCAAATATGAATATCTGGGGCTGTAGTAATTAACATTGGAGAGTGCCGGGAAGAGATCAAATATGAATATCTGTGGCTGTAGTAATTAACATTGGAGAGTGCCGGGAAGAGATCAAATATGAATATCTGTGGCTGTAGTAATTAACATTGGAGAGTGCCGGGAAGAGATCAAATATGAATATCTGTGGCTGTAGTAATTAACATTGGAGAGTGCCGGGAAGAGATCAAATATGAATATCTGTGGCTGTAGTAATTAACATTGGAGAGTGCCGGGAAGAGATCAAATATGAATATCTGTGGCTGTAGTAATTAACATTGGAGAGTGCCGGGAAGAGATCAAATATGAATATCTGTGGCTGTAGTAATTAACATTGGAGAGTGCCGGGAAGAGATCAAATATGAATATCTGTGGCTGTAGTAATTAACATTGGAGAGTGCCGGGAAGAGATCAAATATGAATATCTGGGGCTGTAGTAATTAACATTGGAGAGTGCCGGGAAGAGATCAAATATGAATATCTGGGGCTGTAGTAATTAACATTGGAGAGTGCCGGGAAGAGATCAAATATGAATATCTGTGGCTGTAGTAATTAACATTGGAGAGTGCCAGGAAGAGATCAAATATGAATATCTGGGCTGTAGTAATTAACATTGGAGAGTGCCGGGAAGAGATCAAATATGAATATCTGTGGCTGTAGTAATTAACATTGGAGAGTGCCAGGAAGAGATCAAATATGAATATCTGGGGCTGTAGTAATTAACATTGGAGAGTGCCGGGAAGAGATCAAATATGAATATCTGTGGCTGTAGTAATTAACATTGGAGAGTGCCGGGAAGAGATCAAATATGAATATCTGGAGCTGTAGTAATTAACATTGGAGAGTGCCAGGAAGAGATCAAATATGAATATCTGGGGCTGTAGTAATTAACATTGGAGAGTGCCGGGAAGAGATCAAATATGAATATCTGGGGCTGTAGTAATTAACATTGGAGAGTGCCAGGAAGAGATCAAATATGAATATCTGGGGCTGTAGTAATTAACATTGGAGAGTGCCGGGAAGAGATCAAATATGAATATCTGGGGCTGTAGTAATTAACATTGGAGAGTGCCGGGAAGAGATCAAATATGAATATCTGGGGCTGTAGTAATTAACATTGGAGAGTGCCGGGAAGAGATCAAATATGAATATCTGTGGCTGTAGTAATTAACATTGGAGAGTGCCGGGAAGAGATCAAATATGAATATCTGTGGCTGTAGTAATTAACATTGGAGAGTGCCGGGAAGAGATCAAATATGAATATCTGGGGCTGTAGTAATTAACATTGGAGAGTGCCGGGAAGAGATCAAATATGAATATCTGGGGCTGTAGTAATTAACATTGGAGAGTGCCGGGAAGAGATCAAATATGAATATCTGGGGCTGTAGTAATTAACATTGGAGAGTGCCGGGAAGAGATCAAATATGAATATCTGTGGCTGTAGTAATTAACATTGGAGAGTGCCGGGAAGAGATCAAATATGAATATCTGGGGCTGTAGTAATTAACATTGGAGAGTGCCGGGAAGAGATCAAATATGAATATCTGTGGCTGTAGTAATTAACATTGGAGAGTGCCGGGAAGAGATCAAATATGAATATCTGGGGCTGTAGTAATTAACATTGGAGAGTGCCGGGAAGAGATCAAATATGAATATCTGTGGCTGTAGTAATTAACATTGGAGAGTGCCGGGAAGAGATCAAATATGAATATCTGGGCTGTAGTAATTAACATTGGAGAGTGCCGGGAAGAGATCAAATATGAATATCTGGGGCTGTAGTAATTAACATTGGAGAGTGCCGGGAAGAGATCAAATATGAATATCTGGGGCTGTAGTAATTAACATTGGAGAGTGCCGGGAAGAGATCAAATATGAATATCTGTGGCTGTAGTAATTAACATTGGAGAGTGCCAGGAAGAGATCAAATATGAATATCTGTGGCTGTAGTAATTAACATTGGAGAGTGCCAGGAAGAGATCAAATATGAATATCTGTGGCTGTAGTAATTAACATTGGAGAGTGCCAGGAAGAGATCAAATATGAATATCTGTGGCTGTAGTAATTAACATTGGAGAGTGCCAGGAAGAGATCAAATATGAATATCTGGGGCTGTAGTAATTAACATTGGAGAGTGCCAGGAAGAGATCAAATATGAATATCTGTGGCTGTAGTAATTAACATTGGAGAGTGCCGGGAAGAGATCAAATATGAATATCTGGGGCTGTAGTAATTAACATTGGAGAGTGCCGGGAAGAGATCAAATATGAATATCTGGGGCTGTAGTAATTAACATTGGAGAGTGCCAGGAAGAGATCAAATATGAATATCTGGGGCTGTAGTAATTAACATTGGAGAGTGCCGGGAAGAGATCAAATATGAATATCTGGGGCTGTAGTAATTAACATTGGAGAGTGCCGGGAAGAGATCAAATATGAATATCTGTGGCTGTAGTAATTAACATTGGAGAGTGCCGGGAAGAGATCAAATATGAATATCTGTGGCTGTAGTAATTAACATTGGAGAGTGCCGGGAAGAGATCAAATATGAATATCTGTGGCTGTAGTAATTAACATTGGAGAGTGCCGGGAAGAGATCAAATATGAATATCTGGGCTGTAGTAATTAACATTGGAGAGTGCCGGGAAGAGATCAAATATGAATATCTGGGGCTGTAGTAATTAACATTGGAGAGTGCCGGGAAGAGATCAAATATGAATATCTGGGGCTGTAGTAATTAACATTGGAGAGTGCCGGGAAGAGATCAAATATGAATATCTGTGGCTGTAGTAATTAACATTGGAGAGTGCCGGGAAGAGATCAAATATGAATATCTGTGGCTGTAGTAATTAACATTGGAGAGTGCCGGGAAGAGATCAAATATGAATATCTGTGGCTGTAGTAATTAACATTGGAGAGTGCCGGGAAGAGATCAAATATGAATATCTGTGGCTGTAGTAATTAACATTGGAGAGTGCCAGGAAGAGATCAAATATGAATATCTGTGGCTGTAGTAATTAACATTGGAGAGTGCCGGGAAGAGATCAAATATGAATATCTGTGGCTGTAGTAATTAACATTGGAGAGTGCCGGGAAGAGATCAAATATGAATATCTGGGCTGTAGTAATTAACATTGGAGAGTGCCGGGAAGAGATCAAATATGAATATCTGGGGCTGTAGTAATTAACATTGGAGAGTGCCGGGAAGAGATCAAATATGAATATCTGTGGCTGTAGTAATTAACATTGGAGAGTGCCGGGAAGAGATCAAATATGAATATCTGGGCTGTAGTAATTAACATTGGAGAGTGCCGGGAAGAGATCAAATATGAATATCTGTGGCTGTAGTAATTAACATTGGAGAGTGCCGGGAAGAGATCAAATATGAATATCTGTGGCTGTAGTAATTAACATTGGAGAGTGCCAGGAAGAGATCAAATATGAATATCTGGGGCTGTAGTAATTAACATTGGAGAGTGCCGGGAAGAGATCAAATATGAATATCTGGGGCTGTAGTAATTAACATTGGAGAGTGCCGGGAAGAGATCAAATATGAATATCTGGGGCTGTAGTAATTAACATTGGAGAGTGCCGGGAAGAGATCAAATATGAATATCTGGGGCTGTAGTAATTAACATTGGAGAGTGCCGGGAAGAGATCAAATATGAATATCTGTGGCTGTAGTAATTAACATTGGAGAGTGCCGGGAAGAGATCAAATATGAATATCTGTGGCTGTAGTAATTAACATTGGAGAGTGCCGGGAAGAGATCAAATATGAATATCTGTGGCTGTAGTAATTAACATTGGAGAGTGCCGGGAAGAGATCAAATATGAATATCTGGGGCTGTAGTAATTAACATTGGAGAGTGCCGGGAAGAGATCAAATATGAATATCTGGGGCTGTAGTAATTAACATTGGAGAGTGCCGGGAAGAGATCAAATATGAATATCTGGGGCTGTAGTAATTAACATTGGAGAGTGCCGGGAAGAGATCAAATATGAATATCTGTGGCTGTAGTAATTAACATTGGAGAGTGCCGGGAAGAGATCAAATATGAATATCTGTGGCTGTAGTAATTAACATTGGAGAGTGCCAGGAAGAGATCAAATATGAATATCTGTGGCTGTAGTAATTAACATTGGAGAGTGCCGGGAAGAGATCAAATATGAATATCTGGGGCTGTAGTAATTAACATTGGAGAGTGCCGGGAAGAGATCAAATATGAATATCTGGGGCTGTAGTAATTAACATTGGAGAGTGCCGGGAAGAGATCAAATATGAATATCTGTGGCTGTAGTAATTAACATTGGAGAGTGCCGGGAAGAGATCAAATATGAATATCTGTGGCTGTAGTAATTAACATTGGAGAGTGCCGGGAAGAGATCAAATATGAATATCTGTGGCTGTAGTAATTAACATTGGAGAGTGCCGGGAAGAGATCAAATATGAATATCTGTGGCTGTAGTAATTAACATTGGAGAGTGCCGGGAAGAGATCAAATATGAATATCTGTGGCTGTAGTAATTAACATTGGAGAGTGCCGGGAAGAGATCAAATATGAATATCTGTGGCTGTAGTAATTAACATTGGAGAGTGCCGGGAAGAGATCAAATATGAATATCTGTGGCTGTAGTAATTAACATTGGAGAGTGCCAGGAAGAGATCAAATATGAATATCTGTGGCTGTAGTAATTAACATTGGAGAGTGCCGGGAAGAGATCAAATATGAATATCTGTGGCTGTAGTAATTAACATTGGAGAGTGCCGGGAAGAGATCAAATATGAATATCTGTGGCTGTAGTAATTAACATTGGAGAGTGCCGGGAAGAGATCAAATATGAATATCTGTGGCTGTAGTAATTAACATTGGAGAGTGCCGGGAAGAGATCAAATATGAATATCTGTGGCTGTAGTAATTAACATTGGAGAGTGCCGGGAAGAGATCAAATATGAATATCTGTGGCTGTAGTAATTAACATTGGAGAGTGCCGGGAAGAGATCAAATATGAATATCTGGGGCTGTAGTAATTAACATTGGAGAGTGCCAGGAAGAGATCAAATATGAATATCTGGGGCTGTAGTAATTAACATTGGAGAGTGCCGGGAAGAGATCAAATATGAATATCTGGGGCTGTAGTAATTAACATTGGAGAGTGCCGGGAAGAGATCAAATATGAATATCTGGGGCTGTAGTAATTAACATTGGAGAGTGCCGGGAAGAGATCAAATATGAATATCTGGGGCTGTAGTAATTAACATTGGAGAGTGCCGGGAAGAGATCAAATATGAATATCTGTGGCTGTAGTAATTAACATTGGAGAGTGCCGGGAAGAGATCAAATATGAATATCTGTGGCTGTAGTAATTAACATTGGAGAGTGCCGGGAAGAGATCAAATATGAATATCTGTGGCTGTAGTAATTAACATTGGAGAGTGCCGGGAAGAGATCAAATATGAATATCTGTGGCTGTAGTAATTAACATTGGAGAGTGCCGGGAAGAGATCAAATATGAATATCTGTGGCTGTAGTAATTAACATTGGAGAGTGCCGGGAAGAGATCAAATATGAATATCTGTGGCTGTAGTAATTAACATTGGAGAGTGCCAGGAAGAGATCAAATATGAATATCTGTGGCTGTAGTAATTAACATTGGAGAGTGCCAGGAAGAGATCAAATATGAATATCTGTGGCTGTAGTAATTAACATTGGAGAGTGCCGGGAAGAGATCAAATATGAATATCTGTGGCTGTAGTAATTAACATTGGAGAGTGCCAGGAAGAGATCAAATATGAATATCTGTGGCTGTAGTAATTAACATTGGAGAGTGCCGGGAAGAGATCAAATATGAATATCTGTGGCTGTAGTAATTAACATTGGAGAGTGCCGGGAAGAGATCAAATATGAATATCTGTGGCTGTAGTAATTAACATTGGAGAGTGCCGGGAAGAGATCAAATATGAATATCTGTGGCTGTAGTAATTAACATTGGAGAGTGCCGGGAAGAGATCAAATATGAATATCTGGGGCTGTAGTAATTAACATTGGAGAGTGCCGGGAAGAGATCAAATATGAATATCTGTGGCTGTAGTAATTAACATTGGAGAGTGCCAGGAAGAGATCAAATATGAATATCTGTGGCTGTAGTAATTAACATTGGAGAGTGCCAGGAAGAGATCAAATATGAATATCTGTGGCTGTAGTAATTAACATTGGAGAGTGCCGGGAAGAGATCAAATATGAATATCTGTGGCTGTAGTAATTAACATTGGAGAGTGCCAGGAAGAGATCAAATATGAATATCTGGGGCTGTAGTAATTAACATTGGAGAGTGCCGGGAAGAGATCAAATATGAATATCTGTGGCTGTAGTAATTAACATTGGAGAGTGCCGGGAAGAGATCAAATATGAATATCTGTGGCTGTAGTAATTAACATTGGAGAGTGCCGGGAAGAGATCAAATATGAATATCTGGGCTGTAGTAATTAACATTGGAGAGTGCCAGGAAGAGATCAAATATGAATATCTGGGCTGTAGTAATTAACATTGGAGAGTGCCGGGAAGAGATCAAATATGAATATCTGGGGCTGTAGTAATTAACATTGGAGAGTGCCGGGAAGAGATCAAATATGAATATCTGTGGCTGTAGTAATTAACATTGGAGAGTGCCGGGAAGAGATCAAATATGAATATCTGTGGCTGTAGTAATTAACATTGGAGAGTGCCGGGAAGAGATCAAATATGAATATCTGTGGCTGTAGTAATTAACATTGGAGAGTGCCGGGAAGAGATCAAATATGAATATCTGGGCTGTAGTAATTAACATTGGAGAGTGCCGGGAAGAGATCAAATATGAATATCTGGGGCTGTAGTAATTAACATTGGAGAGTGCCGGGAAGAGATCAAATATGAATATCTGGGCTGTAGTAATTAACATTGGAGAGTGCCGGGAAGAGATCAAATATGAATATCTGTGGCTGTAGTAATTAACATTGGAGAGTGCCGGGAAGAGATCAAATATGAATATCTGTGGCTGTAGTAATTAACATTGGAGAGTGCCGGGAAGAGATCAAATATGAATATCTGTGGCTGTAGTAATTAACATTGGAGAGTGCCGGGAAGAGATCAAATATGAATATCTGTGGCTGTAGTAATTAACATTGGAGAGTGCCGGGAAGAGATCAAATATGAATATCTGTGGCTGTAGTAATTAACATTGGAGAGTGCCGGGAAGAGATCAAATATGAATATCTGTGGCTGTAGTAATTAACATTGGAGAGTGCCGGGAAGAGATCAAATATGAATATCTGGGCTGTAGTAATTAACATTGGAGAGTGCCGGGAAGAGATCAAATATGAATATCTGGGGCTGTAGTAATTAACATTGGAGAGTGCCGGGAAGAGATCAAATATGAATATCTGTGGCTGTAGTAATTAACATTGGAGAGTGCCGGGAAGAGATCAAATATGAATATCTGGGGCTGTAGTAATTAACATTGGAGAGTGCCGGGAAGAGATCAAATATGAATATCTGTGGCTGTAGTAATTAACATTGGAGAGTGCCGGGAAGAGATCAAATATGAATATCTGTGGCTGTAGTAATTAACATTGGAGAGTGCCGGGAAGAGATCAAATATGAATATCTGGGGCTGTAGTAATTAACATTGGAGAGTGCCGGGAAGAGATCAAATATGAATATCTGGGCTGTAGTAATTAACATTGGAGAGTGCCGGGAAGAGATCAAATATGAATATCTGGGCTGTAGTAATTAACATTGGAGAGTGCCGGGAAGAGATCAAATATGAATATCTGGGCTGTAGTAATTAACATTGGAGAGTGCCGGGAAGAGATCAAATATGAATATCTGTGGCTGTAGTAATTAACATTGGAGAGTGCCGGGAAGAGATCAAATATGAATATCTGTGGCTGTAGTAATTAACATTGGAGAGTGCCGGGAAGAGATCAAATATGAATATCTGTGGCTGTAGTAATTAACATTGGAGAGTGCCGGGAAGAGATCAAATATGAATATCTGGGGCTGTAGTAATTAACATTGGAGAGTGCCGGGAAGAGATCAAATATGAATATCTGGGGCTGTAGTAATTAACATTGGAGAGTGCCGGGAAGAGATCAAATATGAATATCTGTGGCTGTAGTAATTAACATTGGAGAGTGCCGGGAAGAGATCAAATATGAATATCTGTGGCTGTAGTAATTAACATTGGAGAGTGCCGGGAAGAGATCAAATATGAATATCTGTGGCTGTAGTAATTAACATTGGAGAGTGCCAGGAAGAGATCAAATATGAATATCTGTGGCTGTAGTAATTAACATTGGAGAGTGCCGGGAAGAGATCAAATATGAATATCTGGGCTGTAGTAATTAACATTGGAGAGTGCCGGGAAGAGATCAAATATGAATATCTGGGGCTGTAGTAATTAACATTGGAGAGTGCCGGGAAGAGATCAAATATGAATATCTGTGGCTGTAGTAATTAACATTGGAGAGTGCCGGGAAGAGATCAAATATGAATATCTGTGGCTGTAGTAATTAACATTGGAGAGTGCCGGGAAGAGATCAAATATGAATATCTGTGGCTGTAGTAATTAACATTGGAGAGTGCCAGGAAGAGATCAAATATGAATATCTGTGGCTGTAGTAATTAACATTGGAGAGTGCCGGGAAGAGATCAAATATGAATATCTGTGGCTGTAGTAATTAACATTGGAGAGTGCCGGGAAGAGATCAAATATGAATATCTGTGGCTGTAGTAATTAACATTGGAGAGTGCCGGGAAGAGATCAAATATGAATATCTGTGGCTGTAGTAATTAACATTGGAGAGTGCCAGGAAGAGATCAAATATGAATATCTGTGGCTGTAGTAATTAACATTGGAGAGTGCCGGGAAGAGATCAAATATGAATATCTGTGGCTGTAGTAATTAACATTGGAGAGTGCCGGGAAGAGATCAAATATGAATATCTGTGGCTGTAGTAATTAACATTGGAGAGTGCCGGGAAGAGATCAAATATGAATATCTGTGGCTGTAGTAATTAACATTGGAGAGTGCCGGGAAGAGATCAAATATGAATATCTGTGGCTGTAGTAATTAACATTGGAGAGTGCCGGGAAGAGATCAAATATGAATATCTGTGGCTGTAGTAATTAACATTGGAGAGTGCCGGGAAGAGATCAAATATGAATATCTGGGGCTGTAGTAATTAACATTGGAGAGTGCCAGGAAGAGATCAAATATGAATATCTGGGGCTGTAGTAATTAACATTGGAGAGTGCCGGGAAGAGATCAAATATGAATATCTGGGGCTGTAGTAATTAACATTGGAGAGTGCCGGGAAGAGATCAAATATGAATATCTGGGGCTGTAGTAATTAACATTGGAGAGTGCCGGGAAGAGATCAAATATGAATATCTGGGGCTGTAGTAATTAACATTGGAGAGTGCCGGGAAGAGATCAAATATGAATATCTGTGGCTGTAGTAATTAACATTGGAGAGTGCCGGGAAGAGATCAAATATGAATATCTGTGGCTGTAGTAATTAACATTGGAGAGTGCCGGGAAGAGATCAAATATGAATATCTGTGGCTGTAGTAATTAACATTGGAGAGTGCCGGGAAGAGATCAAATATGAATATCTGTGGCTGTAGTAATTAACATTGGAGAGTGCCGGGAAGAGATCAAATATGAATATCTGTGGCTGTAGTAATTAACATTGGAGAGTGCCGGGAAGAGATCAAATATGAATATCTGTGGCTGTAGTAATTAACATTGGAGAGTGCCAGGAAGAGATCAAATATGAATATCTGTGGCTGTAGTAATTAACATTGGAGAGTGCCAGGAAGAGATCAAATATGAATATCTGTGGCTGTAGTAATTAACATTGGAGAGTGCCGGGAAGAGATCAAATATGAATATCTGTGGCTGTAGTAATTAACATTGGAGAGTGCCAGGAAGAGATCAAATATGAATATCTGTGGCTGTAGTAATTAACATTGGAGAGTGCCGGGAAGAGATCAAATATGAATATCTGTGGCTGTAGTAATTAACATTGGAGAGTGCCGGGAAGAGATCAAATATGAATATCTGTGGCTGTAGTAATTAACATTGGAGAGTGCCGGGAAGAGATCAAATATGAATATCTGTGGCTGTAGTAATTAACATTGGAGAGTGCCGGGAAGAGATCAAATATGAATATCTGTGGCTGTAGTAATTAACATTGGAGAGTGCCGGGAAGAGATCAAATATGAATATCTGTGGCTGTAGTAATTAACATTGGAGAGTGCCGGGAAGAGATCAAATATGAATATCTGTGGCTGTAGTAATTAACATTGGAGAGTGCCGGGAAGAGATCAAATATGAATATCTGTGGCTGTAGTAATTAACATTGGAGAGTGCCGGGAAGAGATCAAATATGAATATCTGTGGCTGTAGTAATTAACATTGGAGAGTGCCGGGAAGAGATCAAATATGAATATCTGTGGCTGTAGTAATTAACATTGGAGAGTGCCGGGAAGAGATCAAATATGAATATCTGTGGCTGTAGTAATTAACATTGGAGAGTGCCGGGAAGAGATCAAATATGAATATCTGTGGCTGTAGTAATTAACATTGGAGAGTGCCGGGAAGAGATCAAATATGAATATCTGTGGCTGTAGTAATTAACATTGGAGAGTGCCGGGAAGAGATCAAATATGAATATCTGTGGCTGTAGTAATTAACATTGGAGAGTGCCGGGAAGAGATCAAATATGAATATCTGTGGCTGTAGTAATTAACATTGGAGAGTGCCGGGAAGAGATCAAATATGAATATCTGTGGCTGTAGTAATTAACATTGGAGAGTGCCGGGAAGAGATCAAATATGAATATCTGTGGCTGTAGTAATTAACATTGGAGAGTGCCGGGAAGAGATCAAATATGAATATCTGTGGCTGTAGTAATTAACATTGGAGAGTGCCGGGAAGAGATCAAATATGAATATCTGTGGCTGTAGTAATTAACATTGGAGAGTGCCGGGAAGAGATCAAATATGAATATCTGTGGCTGTAGTAATTAACATTGGAGAGTGCCGGGAAGAGATCAAATATGAATATCTGGGCTGTAGTAATTAACATTGGAGAGTGCCGGGAAGAGATCAAATATGAATATCTGTGGCTGTAGTAATTAACATTGGAGAGTGCCGGGAAGAGATCAAATATGAATATCTGTGGCTGTAGTAATTAACATTGGAGAGTGCCAGGAAGAGATCAAATATGAATATCTGTGGCTGTAGTAATTAACATTGGAGAGTGCCGGGAAGAGATCAAATATGAATATCTGGGGCTGTAGTAATTAACATTGGAGAGTGCCGGGAAGAGATCAAATATGAATATCTGGGGCTGTAGTAATTAACATTGGAGAGTGCCGGGAAGAGATCAAATATGAATATCTGTGGCTGTAGTAATTAACATTGGAGAGTGCCAGGAAGAGATCAAATATGAATATCTGTGGCTGTAGTAATTAACATTGGAGAGTGCCGGGAAGAGATCAAATATGAATATCTGTGGCTGTAGTAATTAACATTGGAGAGTGCCAGGAAGAGATCAAATATGAATATCTGTGGCTGTAGTAATTAACATTGGAGAGTGCCGGGAAGAGATCAAATATGAATATCTGGGGCTGTAGTAATTAACATTGGAGAGTGCCGGGAAGAGATCAAATATGAATATCTGTGGCTGTAGTAATTAACATTGGAGAGTGCCGGGAAGAGATCAAATATGAATATCTGTGGCTGTAGTAATTAACATTGGAGAGTGCCGGAAGAGATCAAATATGAATATCTGTGGCTGTAGTAATTAACATTGGAGAGTGCCGGGAAGAGATCAAATATGAATATCTGGGGCTGTAGTAATTAACATTGGAGAGTGCCGGGAAGAGATCAAATATGAATATCTGGGGCTGTAGTAATTAACATTGGAGAGTGCCGGGAAGAGATCAAATATGAATATCTGTGGCTGTAGTAATTAACATTGGAGAGTGCCGGGAAGAGATCAAATATGAATATCTGTGGCTGTAGTAATTAACATTGGAGAGTGCCGGGAAGAGATCAAATATGAATATCTGGGGCTGTAGTAATTAACATTGGAGAGTGCCGGGAAGAGATCAAATATGAATATCTGGGGCTGTAGTAATTAACATTGGAGAGTGCCGGGAAGAGATCAAATATGAATATCTGGGGCTGTAGTAATTAACATTGGAGAGTGCCGGGAAGAGATCAAATATGAATATCTGGGGCTGTAGTAATTAACATTGGAGAGTGCCGGGAAGAGATGAAATATGAATATCTGTGGCTGTAGTAATTAACATTGGAGAGTGCCGGGAAGAGATGAAATATGAATATCTGTGGCTGTAGTAATTAACATTGGAGAGTGCCGGGAAGAGATCAAATATGAATATCTGGGGCTGTAGTAATTAACATTGGAGAGTGCCGGGAAGAGATCAAATATGAATATCTGTGGCTGTAGTAATTAACATTGGAAAGTGCCGGGAAGAGATCAAATATGAATATCTGGGGCTGTAGTAATTAACATTGGAGAGTGCCGGGAAGAGATCAAATATGAATATCTGTGGCTGTAGTAATTAACATTGGAGAGTGCCGGGAAGAGATAAAATAAAGACCAGCAAAAGCAACACACAAATTAAATGTGATGATGAACATATGGCACCAGCAAGGATGTAACATTAAAATGACTGAAGAGAAATCTTCCCGATAGCAACGTATGGTCGCGAATCATGGACAATCATCAAACTGGCTCATTCGAAACAAAAGATACCTTGGATAATGAAAAAAATCAACGAAGACAAATTAACAGATTTGGACATTAAAAATATGTGGCTTAAAACACTATTCTACAGAGGACATTAAAATACTATGGCCACGTCAAAAGACAAGGTGGGCTGGGAAGAATAATAGTGGGAGTCATGTTTCCTGTGCGAAGCATTAGAGGCAGACCATGAGAAGATGGTTTCAAGACATCAAGGAGAGCTTGAACATGACAACAGGAGAATTGAGAGATCTGGCTAGAGACAGAGGTTCTTTCAGACAGGCTGTGGTGAATGCAACGTTCTGTGGGAGATCCGGCTAGAGACAGAGATTGTTTCAGACAGGCTGTGGTGAATGCAACGTTCTGTGGGTGATCTGGCTAGAGACAGAGGTTCTTTCAGACAGGCTGTGGTGCATGCAACGTTCTGTGGGAGATCCGGCTAGAGAAATAGGTTCTTTCAGATAGGCTATGGTGAATGCAACGTTCTGTGGGAGATCCGGCTAGAGACAGATATTCTTTCAGACAGCCTGTGGTGAATGCAACGTTCTGTGGGAGATCCGGTTAGAGACAGAGATTCTTTCAGACGGGCTATAGTGAATACAACGTTCTGTGGGAGATCCGGCAAGAGACAGAGATTCTTTCAGACGGGCTGTGGTGAATGCAACGTTCTGTGGGAGATCTGGCTAGAGACAGAGATTGTTTCAGATGGTCTGTGGTGAATGCAACGTTCTGTGGGAGATCTGGCTAGAGACAGAGATTGTTTCAGATAGGCTGTGGTGAATGCAACGTTCTGTGGGAGATCTGGCTAGAGACAGAGATTGTTTCAGACGGTCTGTGGTGAATGCAACGTTCTGTGGGAGATCTGTCTAGAGACAGAGATTGTTTCAGACGGTCTGTGGTGAATGCAACGTTCTGTGGGAGATCTGGCTAGAGACAGAGATTGTTTCAGATAGGCTGTGGTGAATGCAACTTTCTGTGGGAGATCTGGCTAGAGACAGAGATTGTTTCAGACGGTCTGTGGTGAATGCAACGTTCTGTGGGAGATCTGTCTAGAGACAGAGATTCTTTCAGATAGGCTGTGGTGAATGCAACGTTCTGTGGGAGATCTGTCTAGAGACAGAGATTCTTTCAGACAGGCTGTGGTGAATGTAACGTTCTGTGGGAGATCTGGCTAGAGACAGAGATTCTTTCAGATAGGCTGTGGTGAATGCAACGTTCTGTGGGAGATCTGGCTAGAGACAGAGATTCTTTCAGATAGGCTGTGGTGAATGCAACGTTCTGTGGGAGATCTGGCTAGAGACAGAGATTCTTTCAGATAGGCTGTGGTGAATGCAACGTTCTGCAAAGAACATGTAACCTGATGATGATGATGTTGACAATTAATATATCTGGGCTCATTGTAGCAAACGTCACAAAAGGATTTTACCTGTGTGTTTTTACCATAGTATGTGTTTGTTTTCCCATACCATATATGGCTGTGAAACATGGACAATTCACAGATCAGCGTAAATAATAAATATAGCAATACAGGTTACCACTCACAGATTCAACATTTCAAAAACAGGAAATATCCACGCGTTTATAAAGTAACAAATGTCCTGATTTGTCTGGGACAGTCATGGATTTTGATCTTTTGTATTGGGTTGTTCGCGATCCGAGCCGGACACGAATTTGTCTCGAAATTGAGCGAATCATGAATCTTTGTTCCGGATTTCATGTGTCTCTACTGTTGAGTGTATACAATGTATGTTATTTACTTGAAAAGTACTTTAAATAGCATTGGTTTTATACACACACACACACGCGACGAACACACACACACACACACGCACGCGCACATATATTCAGAAATTAAAACTAAAGTGAGTTGTCTCATTCGAAACGAAAAATAAATCTAAAGAGAGATTAAGAATCATGTTTTAGTATTAATATCTATACTTGGTTTCCACCCACTAGGAAGGTAAAATATAATCACCTTGCCTCGAAATGGCAAGCAGCTAGATGGTGATGATGATCTGTCCCCAGATAAGACAACATTAAACTTGTAAATTTGTTGAGAACAGTGTTTCCAACTGTATGTTGAGAGCAGTATTTCCGACTGTGTGTGGAGAACAGTGTTTCAAACTGTGTGTTGAGAACAGTGTTTCCAACTGTGTGTTGAGAACAGTGTTTCCAACTGTGTTTTGAGAACAGTTCTTCCATCCGTGTATTGAGAACAGTTCTTCCATCTGTGTGCTGAGAACAGTGTTTCCATCCGTGTATTGAGAGCAGTTCTTCCATCTGTGTGCTGAGAACAGTGTTTCCATCCGTGTATTGAGAACAGTTCTTCCAACTGTGTGTTGAGAACAGTGTTTCCAACTGTGTTTTGAGAACAGTTCTTCCATCCGTGTATTGAGAACAGTTCTTCCATCTGTGTGCTGAGAACAGTGTTTCCATCCGTGTATTGAGAACAGTTCTTCCATCTGTATGTTTAGAACAGTGTTTCCATCTTTGTGTTGACAACAGTATTTCCATCTGTGTTTTAAGAACAGTGTTTCCATCTCTGTGTTGATAGCAGTGTTTACATCTATGTGTTGAGAACAGTGTTTACAACTCGGCATAGACATCACTTATTCCCAAATAAAAATTAAATGCTTTGTACTTCAGATTAAAAATTCGGCTAACAATGTAAGTACATCTGTCTAGATACTGCGTGTGTGCAAATAGAAAATGACACAACTTTTGTGTAAATATTTCATGTCTTGTTTCATGATTCCACGAATTTTCTTATTAAAGTCTGCCAGGCATTTTTGAGACTCTATATCTGGGATGTGTCTGAAAGAAAATAAACATACGATCTGCTGGTTGTGAAGTAAATCATCAATATCTACGCTAATCTTCTGGCTGTTGGATGTCTCGATGATTACCGCTAAAGAGGGGAAGTGATTCTGTTAAAGGTTGTCTTGCGAGACTTTGATTTTAGTGTCCCAGAGAGGATTGTGGGAGGAGTTGTTGTTTACTTTCTCCTCGTCTACAGTCTGTTTGTTGTTGTTTACTTTATGTTGTCTACAGTCTGTTTGTTGTTGTTTACTTTCTGCTGGTCTACAGTCTGTTTGTTGTGGTTTACTTTCTTCTTGTCTACAGTCTGTTTGTTGTTGTTTACTTTCTGCTGGTCTACAGTCTGTTTGTTGATGTTTTCTTTGTGCTCGTCTACAGTCTGTTTGTTGATGTTTTCTTTGTGCTCATCTACAGTCTGTTTGTTGATGTTTACTTTGTGCTGGTCTACAGTCTGTTTGTTGATGTTTACTTTGTGCTGGTCTACAGTCTGTTTGTTGTTGTTTACTTTCTGATGGCCTACAGTTTGTTTGCTGTTGTCTACTTTGTACTGGTCTACAGTCTGTTGTTGCTTACTTTGTGCTCGTCTACAGTCTGTTTGTCGTTGTTTACTTTGTGTTGGTCTACAGTCTGTAATTCTTTACTTTGTGCTCGTCTACAGTCTGTTTGTTGTTGTTTACTTTGTGCTTGTCTACAGTCTGTTTGTCGTTGTTTACTTTGTGCTGGTCTACAGTCTGTTTGTTGATATTTACTTTGTGCTGGTCTACAGTCTGTTTGTTGTTGTTTACTTTGTGCTGGTCTACAGTCTGTTTGTTGTTTACTTTGTGCTCGTCTACAGTCTGTTTGTCGTTGTTTACTTTGTGCTCGTCTACAGTCTGTTTGTCGTTGTTTACTTTGTGCTGGTCTACAGTCTGTTTGTTGTTGTTTACTTTGTGCTGGTCTACAGTCTGTTTATTGTTGTTTACTTTGTGCTTGTCTAGTCTGTTTGTTGTTGTTTACTTTGTGCTGGTCTACAGTCTGTTTGTTGATGTTTACTTTGTGCTCGTCTACAGTATGTTTGTTGTTGTTTTCTTTGTGCTAGTCTACAGTCTGATTGTTGATGTTTACTTTGTGCTGGTCTACAGTTTGTTTGTTGATGTTTACTTTGTGCTGGTCTACAGTCTGTTTGTTGCTGTTTTCTTTGTGCTCGTCTACAGTCTGTTTGTTGATGTTTACTTTGTGCAGGTCTACAGTCTGTTTGTTGATGTTTACTTTGTGCAGGTCTACAGTCTGTTTGTTGATGTTTACTTTGTGCTGGTCTACAGTCTGTTTGTTGATGTTTACTTTGTGCTCGTCTACAGCCTGTTTGTTGATGTTTACTTTCTGCTCTTCTACAGTCTGTTTGTTGTTGTTTACTTTCTGCTCTTCTACAGTCTGTTTGTTGATGTTTACTTTGTGCTCGTCTACAGCCTGTTTGTTGATGTTTACTTTCTGCTCTTCTACAGTCTGTTTATTGATGTTTACATCCTGCTGGTCTACAGTCTGTTTGTTGCTGTTTTCTTTGTGCTCGTCTACAGTCTGTTTGTTGATGTTTACTTTGTGCTGGTCTACAGTCTGTTTGTTGATGTTTACTTTGTGCTGGTCTACAGTCTGTTTGTTGATGTTTACTTTGTGCTGGTCTACAGTCTGTTTGTTGATGTTTACTTTGTGCTCGTCTACAGCCTGTTTGTTGATGTTCACTTTCTGCTCTTCTACAGTCTGTTTGTTGTTGTTTACTTTGCGCTGGTCTATAGTCTGTTTGTTGATGTTTACTTTGTGCTCGTCTACAGTCTGTTTGTTGATGTTTACTTTGCTCTGGTCTATAGTCTGTTTGTTGATGTTTACTTTCTGCTCTTCTACAGTCTGTTTGTTGATGTTTACTTTGTGCTCCTCTACAGTCTGTTTGTCGTTGTTTACTTTGAGTTCGTCTACAGTCTGTTTGTTGATGTTTACTTTCTACTCTTCTATAGTCTGTTTGTTGATGTTTACTTTGAGTTCGTTTACAGTCTGTTTGTTGATGTTTACTTTCTGCTCGTCTACAGTCTGTTTGTTGATGTTTACTTTGTGCTCGTCTACAGTAGAAAACCAGTTTCAGCGTTCACTTTCTTCCAGGCTATGAACTGTTGCCTCGATGCTAGTGGGTCGGGCTTTGTAAAGCTCTTCCTCATAATTAAACTAAAGTAAAGAGCCCCTGTCGCGTCAAGTTTCGTATAGGTTCTGATGTTAGTGACCATAAATTATACAGACCTTCAGCACATGATTTTTGTGGTAATGTGGTCGGTATTACGCCCATGCCGCTTTACTTTCCCATAAAAAAATCCAAAACCCATTAAAGGCTGGGTGAACACGGATACCGTCGGTTGAGATCGAATCCTATCTCTTGTCCTTTGTAGTCCAGTTCACTAACCACAGAACTATCTCTTCGTTATAAATGACATCCTTAATGAACTCCATGCCAAGTGTCCGTCTGGCCTGGAAATCACTTGACTTGTGTGTCTCAGATGGCATTTCCCTGTACAGCATGTCATTAGAAGTTCTCCAGGCATCAAGTTCAGCAACTTGGCACGTGTATATTGGATGTTCACCAACTCCTCGATTACCTCTGTTTCACGATGTCCCTTTCAACATACTTGACGTGACGACCATGTTAGGAGCCATTAATGTTGGGTCGGTTGTTGGCTCTTATTATGTATTGCTGAGTGGGTTGTTGGCTCTTCTTATTTATTGCTGAGTGGGTTGTTGGCTCTTCCTATTTATTGCTGAGTCGGTTGTTGGCTCTTCTTATTTATTGCTGTGTGGGTTGTTGGCTCTTCCTATTTATTGCTGAGTCGGTTGTTGGCTCTTCTTATTTATTGCTGAGTGGGTTGTTGGCTCTTCCTATTTATTGCTGAGTGGGTTGTTGGCTCTTCCTATTTATTGCTGAGTCGGTTGTTGGCTCTTCTTATTTATTGCTGTGTAGGTTGTTGGCTCTTCTTATTTATTGCTGTGTGGGTTGTTGGCTCTTCTTATTTATTGATGTGTGGGTTGTTGGCTCTTCTTATTTATTGCTGTGTGGTGTGAGTTTTTGGCTTTTTTTATTTTTTTATTTTTTTGCTGTGTTGGTTGTTGGATTTCGTGAATTATTTCTGTTTGTTCTTGAATCTCTTCAATTACTGTTGGCTGGGGTTTGACTCTAGTCAAACATTCAATAAACTGTTGGAATGACACAACAAGCTGAGCTAGCTGGGGCTGAAGTTGATGCTGTAGTAGAGGTACTTGATTTAGTTCAAGCTGAACAAATGATGATCTCATTCTGGTGGGACAACAACGAGTGGATGAACAAGTAGACAATCAACATGATGATGGTGAATTACTTTCAGGGTGAATAAAAATAAATTGTGGAAGTTTGAAATAATTTGGATAAACATTTGGCGTGTCTCTCAGGAAAAGAACCTCAAAGATCAAGATGTTGACAGGTCAAACGGACAACACATAGTTGAGATGGTTGTAATAGGGACTTGTACAAGTAAACTAAATAGTTGTGACTGTTGTTACAGGGAGTTGTACATGTAAAATAAATAGTTGTTACTGTACTTACAGGGAGTTGTACAAGTAAACCAACTCGAGTAACACACAAGGATTATATGTGCACACGTCAGTATAAATTGTTATTGTAAAAGTTTCAGTGATTCTCAAATGTAACACTGACTTTTATATGCGTGCGCACACTATAATTATATACTGTTCCGTGAAACGTTCTGATGTACGTTCTGAGATTCTCTTCCTGATATACTGCCTGTTTGCCTGTCTCACTGGTTCCGTTGATTGATCGACTGATAGACTAACTGTCGGCCTAACTGACTGACTCGTACACGAACTTGAACTGTAACTATGAATGTACTGGAAACTTGATCTGCTTCCCTCATGATCGATTATTGTGATGTACTACGCGCTGATATTTGATTGTACCTGTACTGCAGAATATGGTAACAAAATCCTTCGTCGCGACACTCTTCGTTTGGTCTTCACCACACCGTCAAACCACGATAAAGTAATGGTTGTAATTCACTGTACACAAAGTCCTCCCGTGAACGTAAACCGTGAGTTTATTTATACGTACTGCATCCAATAAAAAGAATTTATGTACAAGCGGTTGACAATGCGCTAGGCTGTTCACACACAAATGTACTGCAGTCACCTCTTTACTGCAGTCACCTCTTTACTGCAGTCGTGCCTCAAATCAGATCTCACACTCAATCTGTCCAAAACTGAATCCCTCTAGTCTGGGTCCTAACCTATACTCCCTATATTAAACACACAGAACTGTCTCGTCATTAAACTCAAGACTTACTTCTTCAATAGTCTAACCCTTATTTACTACTTGGGCTCCACGAGCCCTTGGCTTACGCCTAATCTACTGAGGTCTACCGCACTGGTTCTCAACCGCCTCATGTGTAAAAGTCTTCAAGTTCTCCCTCTAACCTTGTACACGGACTATATCTTTCATCTCCAAACAATCAACTTACTCTACGTCATCTCACGCCTTGTCTCCCTCCCATTCAATACAGGCTAAAAAGAGGCAAATCATGGGTGGGCCGAGCAGGTCATCAAACAGGTCTGTGGGCTTACCAATATAATCGTTTGTGAGGAGTGGATACCGGTGCCTGCGTCATTCAAGGGGACTTTTTCGTGTATTGTCACACTCGACAGGAAAAGTAGAGAACAGAACCCGGTCGTGGTTAATGTGGAGGTCAACAGTATCATCTGCAATAACACCGATGAGAAAGATGCAGTCATCTATACAGACGGATCTGTAAGACGACACCAAAGAAGTGCATGGGCATTTACAGCACGTTCGGCAGGCAGAATAGTTTACGAAGACAGTGGTGCATACGTCATGACCACGAGTAGCATGACGATGGAGGTGATGGCAGTGACCAAGGCATTCAAATGGTTAGAGTCACAAGACTACATCCACGCATGTATACTGAGTGATTCGATGAGCATGATAAGACAAGTGGAGGCGGGCTTTGTACGCATGCAATGGGTAGAGTTGTTGCAGAAGTCAAAAATACGTAAGGTCACCTTTGTCTATGTCCCTGGACATGCGGGAGTACGGGGAAATGAAAAAGCAGACAGGTTGGCTAGCTGCACTGTCGAGGAGGACGAGCAACCAATGGATCGGGCGGACATCATCAATGCCCTCCGAGATGTGGGAAGAGCACAGGACTTCGACAAACACAGATCCACGTCACTTCTTCGGATTATGGAAATGGGAGTTAAGATGGGCACGGCCAGAAATGAGAAACTTAGTGGCCGTGTAAGAAGACTTATCAACCAACATAGAACTTGAGTCATCAGTCGCTGGACACTGACGGAATTGCTGAGGAGGGGATCTGAGTACCTACGGACATGTTCGGATTGCAATGATGATGACCCGCAAATAACGCAATAACTCAAATAACAACTAGTTGAGATGGTTGTTGCAGAGAGCTGTACTAGCAGACACAAGCATGTCAGCAAACATTGGACATGTCAGTAAACATTGGACATGTCAGCAAACATTGGACATGTCATGAAACAGACAACAACAAAAACAACAATATCAACAAGAGGAAGATCCGGCAGCAGCAACAAAACCATCACCTTCCACACCGCCACACCTCGCGGGCATGTCAGGCGGTTCTCTCCCCACATTGGAGGGATATTGGACAAAGATTCGTGATGTACACATTTATTTCTGCTCCCAATATTGAACTGTTGTATGGGGCCTTTATTCAAGAACTGTGTGAGAATATATTTGGCTACAAATGTACGGAAATAAAACTGCCTTTATTTAATTGTGTCTAAGGTAGAATAACTTCCCCTTGTTGCTGTTGGTTCAGTGTTTTACTCAATCCTACCACGACGACGTTAATAGGGGACATCCTGTAGGTGAAATATGCGTAGATCGAGGACTTTGTTGCCAGTCACTTTGTCTTCACAGGACTTGATGTAGGCGCCCTAGGCTGGAATATGTTCATTCATTCCCTTGACCACGGTAAAACCCACGACTCGTTGCCACAGTCTCAATAGACGAGCTTGTGTAGAGGGTAGAGCTGAGACCGAGCGTCTATTCCCGTTAGCAGGGATGAGTCCAATAGGAACCACCTGTAATGAAGAATCCATGAGATATTTGTGTACAGTCTCAATGTTGTAGTTATTTATAATTAGAAGGTTATGTGTCCTGACTGATAACATTTGTGTCATCGTAATGAGAACACAATAATCCACTCTTATTGCTGGACCTGTGCACTGCGTCGATACAGCACCTGCTACTGAGTGGTGACTGGGCAGCTTGAGTGGGTAGCTGATGTTCATTAGAACTAATCAGTTCTAATTCAAGAGATCGTCGGTGCGACCTTTGCTCCAGCCATGTGCTACTTCAGCAGATAGACGACTACAGCTACACTCTGTGGATCTGTGAGATCAGCTGTAGTCTCTGTCATTAGACAATGTTTCTAGACTTGGAAACATCCACTACAGTTGATATCATCAAGACACTGTGTCTAGACTTGGAAACATCCATTATAGATGATGTTCTCAAGGCACTGTGTCTAGACTTGGAAACATCCATTATAGTTGATGTCCTCAAGGCACTGTGTCTAGACATGAAAACATACATTATAGATGATGTTCTCAAGGCACTGTGTCTAGACTTGAAAACATACATTATAGATGATGTTCTCAAGGCACTGTGTCTAGACTTGGAAACATCCATTATAGTTGATGTCCTCAAGGCACTGTGTCTAGAGTTGGAAACATCCATTATAGTTGATGTCCTCAAGGCACTGTGTCTAGAGTTGGAAACATCCATTATAGTTGATGTCCTCAAGGCACTGTGTCTAGACTTGGAAACATCCATTATAGTTGATGTCCTCAAGGCACTGTGTCTAGACTTGGAAACATCCATTATAGTTGATGTCCTCAAGGCACTGTGTCTAGACTTGGAAACATCCATTATAGTTGATGTCCTCAAGGCACTGTGTCTAGACTTGGAAACATCCATTATAGTTGATGTCCTCAAGGCACTGTGTCTAGAGTTGGAAACATCCATTATAGTTGATGTCCTCAAGGAATGTGTCTAGACTTGGAAACATCCATTATAGTTGATGTCCTCAAGGCACTGTGTCTAGACTTGGAAACATCCATTATAGCTGATGTCCTCAAGGCACTGTGTCTAGAGTTGGAAACATCCATTATAGTTGATGTCCTCAAGGCACTGTGTCTAGACTTGGAAACATCCATTATAGTTGATGTATTCAAGGCACTGTGTCTAGACTTTACAACATCCATTATAGTTGATGTCCTCAAGGCACTGTGTCTAGACTTGGAAACATCCATTATAGTTGATGTCCTCAAGGCACTGTGTCTAGACTTGGAAACATCCATTATAGTTGATGTCCTCAAGGCACTGTGTCTAGACTTGGAAACATCCATTATAGTTGATGTCCTCAAGGCACTGTGTCTAGACTTGGAAACATCCATTATAGTTGATGTCCTCAAGGCACTGTGTCTAGACTTGGAAACATCCATTATAGTTGATGTCCTCAAGGCACTGTGTCTAGACTTGGAAACATCCATTATAGTTGATGTCCTCAAGGCACTGTGTCTAGACTTGGAAACATCCATTATAGTTGATGTCCTCAAAGCACTGTGTCTAGACTTGGAAACATCCATTATAGTTGATGTCCTCAAGGCACTGTGTCTAGACTTGGAAACATCCATTATAGTTGATGTCCTCAAGGCACTGTGTCTAGACTTGGAAACATCCATTATAGTTGATGTCCTCAAGGCACTGTGTCTAGACTTGGAAACATCCATTATAGTTGATGTCCTCAAGGCACTGTATGTAGACTTTACAAAATCCATTATAGTTGATGTCCTCAATGCACTGTGTCTAGACTTTACAACATCCATTATAGTTGATGTCCTCAATGCACTGTGTCTAGAGTTGGAAACATCAATTATAGTTGATGTCCTCAATGCACTGTGTCTAGACTTGGAAACATCCATTATAGTTGATGTCCTCAATGCACTGTGTCTAGAGTTGGAAACATCCATTATAGTTGATGTCCTCAAGGCACTGTGTCTAGAGTTGGAAACATCCATTATAGTTGATGTCCTCAAGGCACTGTGTCTAGAGTTGAAAACATCCATTATATTTGATGTCCTCAAGGCACTGTGTCTAGACTTGGAAACATCCATTATAGTTGATGTCCTCAAGGCACTGTGTCTAGACTTGGAAACATCCATTATAGTTGATGTCCTCAAGGCACTGTGTCTAGACTTGGAAACATTCATTATAGTTGATGTCCTCAATGCACTGTGTCTAGACTTTACAACATCCATTATAGTTGATGTCCTCAATGCACTGTGTCTAGACTTGGAATCATCCATTATAGTTGATGTCCTCAAGGCACTGTGTTTAGACTTTACAAAATCCATTATAGTTGATGTCCTCAATGCACTGTGTCTAGACTTAGAAACATCCATTATAGTTGATGTCCTCAATGCACTGTGTCTAGAGTTGGAAACATCCATTATAGTTGATGTCCTCAAGGCACTGTGTCTAGAGTTGGAAACATCAATTATAGTTGATTTCCTCAAGGCACTGTGTCTAGACTTGGAAACATCCATTGTAGATGATGTCCTCAATGCACTGTGTCTAGACTTGGAAACATCCATTATAGTTGATGTCCTCAAGGCACTGTGTCTAGACTTGGAAACATCCATTATAGTTGATGTCCTCAAGGCACTGTGTCTAGACTTGGAAACATCCATTATAGATGATGTCCTCAAGGCACTGTGTCTAGACTTGGAAACATCCATTAAAGTTGATGTCCTCAATGCACTGTGTCTAGACTTGGAAACATCCATTATAGATGATGTCCTCAATGCACTGTGTCTAGACTTGGAAACATCCATTATAGTTGATGTCCTCAAGGCACTGTGTCTAGACTTGGAAACATCCATTATAGTTGATGTCCTCAATGCACTGTGTCTAGACTTGGAAACATCCATTATAGATGATGTCCTCAAGGCACTGTGTCTAGACTTGGAAACATCCATTATAGTTGATGTCCTCAATGCACTGTGTCTAGACTTGGAAACATCCATTATAGATGATGTCCTCAAAGCACTGTGTCTAGACTTGGAAACATCCATTATAGATGATGTCCTTAAAGCACTGTGTCTAGACTTGACAACATCCATTATAGTTGATGTCCTCAAGGCACTGTGTCTAGACTTGAATATACAGATGACGGCTTCTGTCCAAGTAGTAGATTCTCACAAGTAACAGCAGCAGGTTCTCACCTGTAACAGCAGCAGGTTCCCACCTGTAACAGCAGCAGGTTCTCACCTGTAACAGCAGCAGGTTCCTCACCTGTACCAACAGCAAGTTCCCACCTGTAACAGCAGCAGGTTCCCACCTGTAACAGCAGCAGGTTCCCCACCTGTACCAACAGCAAGTTCCCACCAGTAACAGCAGCAGGTTCCCCACCTGTACCAACAGCAAGTTCCCACCAGTAACAGCAGCAGGTTCCCCACCTGTACCAACAGCAAGTTCCCACCAGTAACAGCAGCAGGTTCCCCACCAGTAACAGCAGCAGGTTCTCACCTGTACCAACAGCAGAGCCCCACCTGTACCAATAGAGTAGCCCCATGTGTACCAACAGCAGGTTCCCACCTGTGACAACAACAGGTAGCTCCATCTAAACGCTCATGTCTGTGCCAGCTGGAGCCAGCAGCTATGTGGTAATTGCCAGAGAGACAACAATGGCGGACTACCTTCAGGACTTCGACTCCAGATTTGATATCTGGGATTACTCTCCAAACTTGACCCGTGTGGGGAGTTATCCTCAAGACAAAGTTTGAAACAAGAGTTATCCTTCTCCATGATGATCTACCTTCAACGTGTCTCACCTGGCCAGGAAAAGTTTATGTTGCCCCTACTCGTTAATGTTTAAGTCTTCAGATCTCAGGATAATCTAGAACAAGCCACCCCGCTTACCTAACTTATGGAGACTTTTGTAATAATAGCGTCCCTTGTTTGTTTAGGTCCGATGTTGTGTACAGGACACACTCACAACGTCTCTCTATATCTGATGATTACTCGACAAGCTCCCACATGTGTCTGCTGACAATATACCAGGACGTTAATATTTCATCAACAAAACGTCTCAGTAAATACACAACACAGGACTACAACATTGTATTGTTTTAGTGAGACTAATACTGTGATGAGATTAGTGATGACGTTGTGCCAGGATGTATCAACAAAACACGTGTACCACAGTTCTATTAATAGAACAGTAACACCAGGAGGTAGACAACTCTCCGTTAAAGTTGTTTCCCTGCCTGTTTGTGATTATCTCTTTTTGTGTCTAATGTTTTCATTATAATGTTTATTCATGTCTCTAGATGTTCCTAGTCCATGTCTTCAAAATCAAACACAAAATAAAATTGTAGCTACTTCAACACAAACAAGAAATAAATATAAAGATTTACTGAACTCTCCAAATCTATGACAAGCAATGCTGGACTATAAACAAAATGCAAGCATGCATGAATAAATAAATGACACAGGTGTTTTCATTGCTTCTTTAGTTGATTTGTTCATTTGTAACTTTTAAGGAAGATAACATACACAAGCTTCTACATTTGGTTCTCTGGTTATGGAAGACCCCGGTATCACTACAAACGAATTAAAATCCATAATTGCTCAACCGCCAGTGCCAGTGGAATCATCCGAATTGCTAACTCATCTCGCAAACAAAAAAGGGTAGCTGTAGTCCCCATCATTGCAGTCTCAGCACACGTCAAAAGACATAAGACGAAACCACACAGAAAGTGAACACAGCCAACTGTTCCTTGTCATACGATATCATCATTCATAGTAAACAATTGGAATATCGAAACATGATCAAAACGGATGAAACACACAGCTCACGGTGTGCACAGAGCACTTAACTCGGTAGCTCATACAACAAGCCGGACTTGGAATATGAGGAAACTGCAACCAGGAATACTTTTCAGACATCATAGCCTTCAATGGTACCTGCCGCCTATCCACTATATTGACCGGAAGTTCACGTCTTCCAGAAAATGATGATCGTCATATTTTAAAAATTTATAGTGCTTGATGATGTTAGGGCATCGTGTTTGACTCGAATTCCGAACATATAAAACACAGTTAGTTGTTGGATTATCCCCGTCGCACATCAAACAACAGACCGTAAGATTAGCGTATGGTCAGTCTAGTGATATACGATTACCCATTATGATGACGTAGCACACACACCAATGGATGCGCCCATGGATTCATGATTACTCTAGTGAATGCAGCCTACAACGAACGAAACACGGTGTACATTCCCTAAAGAGATAAAACTTCGGCTGACTTGACGGAGCCCACCACATTAATCACTTGTAACATGTAAATACCTTTCTTCAAACAATTTCAACAACGGTCATTGAACAGCACTCAATGTGACTTAAAACGTAGATCAATACTGGATGGTGAAAGGTCGCATTCACAACACTTGATTTGTCAAAACGGAATATTGTTGTGCGTACGACGCCACTTCATCGGCGCAGTTGTGTTAAGTAAAGTGCCCCCGTCACGCCAAGTGGCGTATAGAGAATATGGTGTTAGTGACCCTATATTTTACAGACCTTAGCACATGATTTTTGGGGTAATGTCGTCGGTATTGCGCCCGTGCCGCTTTACTTTCCCAGAAAAAAAATCCGGTACCCATTAAAGGCAGGGTGAACCCGGAAGCCGTCGGTTGGGATCGAACACTACCTCTTGTCCTTTGTAGTCCAGTTCACTAACCACTGAGCTATAGCGGCTCTCAGATGTGTTAAGTAGAACATCATTTCGACTTGAACGCAGGAAATTGCAATGGTGAGCCGAAATTAATCATACCCAAAAGCAATTTCTGCAGCGATCGAGAGAACGTGAACAAGTTCCACCATCTTGGAAACGGAAGTCCTTCCTCAATTAAACAACCACAACCATTAGTAATTGTATTTAAACAAGTCCTTCCTCAATTATACAACCACAACCATTAGTAATTGCATTTAAACAAGTCCTTCCTCAATTATACAACCACAACCATTAGTAATTGTATTTAAACAAGTCCTTCCTCAATTATACAACCACAACCATTAGTAATTGTATTTAAACAAGTCCTTCCTCAATTATACAACCACAACCATTAGTAATTGTATTTAAACAAATTAAAAACTTTAGCTGCTAGAAATTGAATTCTGCCTCCCCCAAACTCTCAGATTTGCCAATCTTTGATCTTTTTGTGCCAAGCATTCACTATATCATTCTTACATACATATTGACTTTAGTTATACATTTACTTGTTGTGACGAGCATTAACTACATCATTCACACACAAATATTGACTTCAGCTGCACATGTTACTTGTTGTGACGAGCATTCACTACATCATTCATACATAAATATTGACTTTAGCTATACATTTACTTGTTGTAACGAGCATTCACTACATCATTCACACACAAATTTTGACTTTAGCTATACATTTACTTAATGTGACGAGCATTCACTACATCATTCACACACAAATATTGACTTTAGCTATACATTTACTTGTTGTGACGAGCATTCACTACATCATTCATACAGAAATATTGACTTTAGCTATAACTAAAATACCACCATGCAATGGAAACAAACAACTGTGAACTCACACTCGATGTTCGGGGAGGACTAGAAAGCGGAGCCACCACTAGAAAACTGAGACCGGAATGAGACCAAACTGAGACCAGAATGAGATCAAAGTGAGACCAGAATGAGACCAGAATGAGACCAAACTGAGACCAAACTGAGACCAAACTGAGACCAAACTGAGACCAGAATGAGACCAAACTGAGACCAAACTGAGACCAAACTGAGACCAAACTGAGACCAGAATGAGACCAGAATGAGATCAAACTGAGACGTAACTGAGAACAAACTGAGACCAGAATGAGACCAAACTGAGACAAAAGTGAGACCAAACTGAGACCAAACTGAGACCAAATTGTGACCAGAATGAGACCAAACTGAGACCAAACTGAAATCAAACTGAGACCAAACTGAGACCAGAATGAGATCAAACTGAGACCAAACTGAGACAAGAATGAGACCAAACTGAGACCAAAGTGAGACCAAACTGAGACCAAACTGAGACCAGAATGAGACCAAAGTGAGACCAAAGTGAGACCAAAGTGAGACCAAACTGAGACCAAAGTGAGACCAAGCTGGGACCAAAGTGAGACCAAAGTGAGACCAAAGTGAGACCAAACTGAGACCAAAGTGAGACCAAAGTGAGACCAAAGTGAGACCAAAGTGAGACCAAAGTGAGACCAAACTGAGACCAAAGTGAGACCAAGCTGAGACCAAACTGAGACCAAACTGAGACCAGAATGAGACCAAAGTGAGACCAAACTGAGATCCAACTGAGACCAAACTGAGACGAAACTGAGACGAAAGTGAGACCAAACTGAGACCAAAGTAAGGCCAAACTGAGACCAAAGCGAGACCAGAATGAGATCAAACTGAGACCTAACTGAGACCAAACTGAGATCAGAATGAGACCAAACTGAGACTTAACTAAGACTAGAATTGAAAACAACAGAAGCAACAAAACAATTAACCAGACACATAATTCCCGTGATACAAAGCAACCACAAGATGATGGCTATGTGCAACACCAAATCTTGCTCTAATTTCTTCAATTCTTATTCTGTCTCATATTGTTATGGTAAGTCTATCTATCTATCTTTCGTTCGCCTGAAGTATTGTCTATATCTGCAATGTCGTTTCTTGTATAAATTTTACTGTCTTTTGTAATTCTTGCAGTTGCTCATATAGTTTTGACTGTAGTGTTGTATCTATGGGCCAATGGATTTTCCTCAGTCTACTATATTCAGTGCAGTTTTGAAGTATGTGTTCAGCAGTCTGGGTTGCCTGTCCACATTACAAGTAGTTGAGGTGCCGATCTTGAATTTTGTATACATGTAACTATGGAGTCGATTGTGCCCTGTTCTGAGGCGTATAATGATAACTTGTTCATATCTATTCATATTATGAAAGGCATCCTGATTTAGGGCTTGTGGTCCTCTGATTGATTTGATTATCAGTTTCTTATGATGGTATGTAACCGGTGTATCTAGCTGTGTGCCTGTTGAACCTTTCTTTGCCAACTGATCTGCTTTCTCATTTCCTGGTATTCCACAGTGAGATGGGATCCACTGCAGGGCAACCCTGTGGTGCTTGCAGAGTTCAGTCAATACGGTATGCAGATGTGGTAATTTTCTGGATTGTAGTGCCTGGAGTACTGATCTTGCATCTGTCAAAAACACTATAGGCTGCGGGCTAAGATTACTGTTCAGCAGTTTTTCTATTGCCAACTTTATTGCTTGTATTTCTGCATCATAATTGTGACAATATTTCCCTGTTGATATTTTATTCATATCCCTCGTGTTATTTGGGTACTCTATATATGCACATGCTCCCCCATTCTTTACTGCATTCTGTGCTGATCCATCTGTGTACACACGAATCCATAGGTCTTGTGGGTATTCTTCATCCAGGAAACTGAGAGTTATTGTTTTTCGCTGTATACCATTTTGTTCCTCTTTGTCAACTATTCCTTTCACTTCTGTCCGTATTTGTATTGATAATCCCGATTCCTCTGTCCAGGGAGTCTGTTCTGGAATGTGCAGTAGGGGGTTAACCACTCTTGGCATGTCTGGTGTTTGTCTACTAATACGCTTGGCTTGGTGGATAAAGCTGCTTCTCTTAAGTCGTCCCAATGCAAGATTTTGGAATCGGTCCTTCATTGGATGTCTCGGCATGCATGCACATTTTTCTGCCTGTATCAGCATCTTTGTGTCCCTCCATTCTCTCAGTGCTGGTATCCTCCACAATTTCTCCATCTCCAATATTGGTGTTGATTTCATTGCTCCTGTGATGACCCTAAGTGCCTGGTTTTGTACTTTATCCAGTTCTTGCAATGTGGTGTTTGATGCTGAGCAGGATGCGGATGATCCATATTCTAAATGTGGGCGTATACTCTGTTGGTAAACTTTACTGAGTATTTTCCCACTCGCACCCCAGTGGTGGTTCCACACAGCGTTCTTAGAATAGCCAAGTTACGTTAAGTATTGTCGATGTCATCTTACACCAGTTGTTGTGATTTTTTTTTCTCATTTGCTGTTAATATCCATGTTTGACACTGACAGCACAAACTTGGCATAAACACTGAGTTGTGTATTATTGCCTTTGTATTCACCATCCCTGTTTACTTTTATAATTTGTGTTAATTGCCATGTTATTAACCTAGTTGTAGCTGTTGCTCTCACGTCTGGTCCAAGTTTTAAAATTATGAAATATTGGAAATCTTTTATTTGTTTCAACTCTTGTTATCTTTTCCTTGTTTCAACTCTTGTTATCTTTTCCTTGTTTCAACTCTTGTTATCTTTTCCTTGTTTCAACTCTTGTTATCTTTTCCTTGTTTCAACTCTTGTTATCTTTTCCTTGTTTCAACTCTTGTTATCTTTTCCTTGTTTCAACTCTTGTTATCTTTTCCTTGTTTCAACTCTTGTTATCTTTTCCTTGTTTCAACTCTTGTTATCTTTTCCTTGTTTCAACTCTTGTTATCTTTTCCTTGTTTCAACTCTTGTTATCTTTTCCTTGTTTCAACACCTGTTATCTTTTCTTTAATTCAGCTCTTATCTTTTCCTTGTTTCAACACCTGTTATCTTTTCCTTACTTCAGCTCTTATCTTTTCCTTGTTCCAGCTCTTGTTATCTTTTCTTTGTTTCAGATCATGTTTAGTTTTCCTTATTTCAGCGTTTATCTTTTGCTTATTTCAGCTACTATTATCTTTTCTTTGTTCGAACTTTTGTTATATTTACATAGATTTATATTTTTGCTATCAAATCTTATCTACGAATTTTTCCACTTTATGCATCATGACCTCTGTCTTTCCTGTGTTTGCTTTCAAATTATGTTTCTTGTAAGCCCCTTTCACTTCGTTATGTTGTAATTCATTTGTTGAATATGTTACTATAGCCTTGTCGTCATCAAAGAATAACGCTCTTAGAGCACTACGACATTCTCCAGGTCTTGCTAATTTACATCATGGTCTCTATACGTGGGGAATAACAGAGGTGTAGCTACACATCCCTGACTCATGTCTGGATGGTAAACACCTTTGATTTGTCCAACATCGGTTCTAGCTTTGACTTCGCTGTTTTGGTACAGGTTTGAACACACGTTGATTAGACGGATGTTGAGTCCATATTGTTGCCATATTTATTTTCTAGTAATAGCTAGAACTTGTGTACATCCCTCGACACTTGAAGGCGTACACGAGAAAGTCACAAATAGAAGGTTTCTTCTGAAATATGTGTTTTTTTTTTTTAAATAATCAAATTAAATCTCAATGTATTCTCAGATTTTTACATCTTTGGACAAAAATGTTGGTGTAAGTAATACATTGTGGATTTGACATGAACAATAACTCTTTTATGAGATATGGTTGATGGGTTTTTGAGTTTAGATACGATCACAGGGGCTTTAGGATTTCTTCTGACGTCCACTGCTCGTTTCCTGGAATTGGTCGAACCAGACAGTTTCACTTCCAAGGTAAAGGACGTCGGTCATGATTTCTTCCTCAAGTCTGTACTTGAACAGTCAGACTCATTAAGATACCGTCTATCACGTGACTGACGATGATGGGAACGAGCAAGTCAGGGCCCAAGTGACTTGACAAGTAAGTCAGGGCTCAAGTGACTTGACGAGTAAGTCAGGGCTCAAGTGACTTGACAAGTAAGTCAGGGCCCAAGTGACTTGACAAGTAAGTCAGGGCTCAAGTGACTTGACGAGTAAGTCAGGGCTCAAGTGACTTGACAAGTAAGTCAGGGCTCAAGTGACTTGACAAGCAAGTCAGGGCTCAAGTGATTTGACAAGTAAGTCAGGGCTCAAGTGACTTGTCAAGTAATTCACGATCCAAGTGACTTGACAAGTAAGCCAGTACCCAAGTGACTTGACAAGTAATTCACGATCCAAGTGACTTGACAAGTAATTCACGATCCAAGTGACTTGACAAGTAATTCACGATCCAAGTGACTTGACAAGTAATTCACGATCCAAGTGACTTGACAAGTAATTCACGATCCAAGTGACTTGACAAGTAAGCCAGTACCCAAGTGACTTGACAAGTAATTCACGATCCAAGTGACTTGACAAGTAATTCACGATCCAAGTGACTTGACAAGTAAGCCAGTACCCAAGTGACTTGACAAGTAATTCACGATCCAAGTGACTTGACAAGTAAGCCAGTACCCAAGTGACTTGACAAGTAATTCACGATCCAAGTGACTTGACAAGTAAGCCAGTACCCAAGTGACTTGACAAGTAATTCACGATCTAAGTGACTTGACAAGTAAGCCAGTATCCACGTGACTTGACAAGTAATTCACGATCCAAGTGACTTGACAAGTAATTCACGATCCACGTGACTTGACAAGTAATTCACGATCCAAGTGACTTGACAAGTAATTCACGATCCAAGTGACTTGACAAGTAAGCCAGTACCCAAGTGACTTGACAAGTAATTCACGATCCAAGTGACTTGACAAGTAAGCCAGTACCCAAGTGACTTGACAAGTAATGCACGATCCAAGTGACTTGACAAGTAATTCACGATCCAAGTGACTTGACAAGTAATTCACGATCCAAGTGACTTGACAAGTAATTCACGATCCAAGTGACTTGACAAGTAAGCCAGTACCTAAGTGACTTGACAAGTAATTCACGATCCAAGTGACTTGACAAGTAATTAACGATCCAAGTGACTTGACAAGTAAGCCAGTACCCAAGTGACTTGACAAGCAAGTCAGGACTCAAGCGACTTGACAAGTAAGTCAGGACTCAAGTGACTTGACAAGTAAGCCAGTACCCAAGTGAATAGACAAGTAATTCACGATCCAATTGACTTGACAAGTAAGCCAGTACCCAAGTGACTTGACAAGTAAGCCAGTACTCAAGTGACTTGACAAGTAAGCCAGTACCCAAGTGACTTGACAAGTAATTCACGATCCAAGTGACTTGACAAGTAAGCCAGTACCCAAGTGATTGACAAGTAATTCACGATCCAAGTGACTTGACAAGTAAGCCAGTACCCAAGTGACTTAACAAGCAAGCCAGTACCCAAGTGACTTGACAAGTAATTCACGATCCAAGTGACTTGACAAGTAAGCCAGTACCCAAGTGACGTGACAAGTAAGCCAGTACGCAAGTGACTTGACAAGTAAGCCAGTACCCAAGTGACTTGACAAGTAATTCACGATCCAAGTGACTTGACAAGTATTTCAGGATCCAAGTGACTTGACAAGAAAGTCAGGACCCAAGTGACTTGACAAGAAAGTCAAGACCCAAGTGACTTGACAAGAAAGTCTGGACACAAGTGACTTGACAAGAAAGTCAGGACCCAAGTGACTTGACAAGTAAGCCAGGACTCAAGTGACTTGATAAGTAAGCCAGGACTCAAGTGAATTGATAAGTAAGCCAGGACTCAAGTGACTTGATAAGTAAGCCAGGACTCAAGTGAATTGACAAGTAAGCCAGGACTCAAGTGACTTGATAAGTAAGCCAGGACTCAAGTGAATTGATAAGTAAGCCAGGACTCAAGTGACTTGATAAGTAAGTCAGGGCCCAAGTGACTTGACAAGTAAGTCAGGAATCAAGTGACTTGACAAGTAAGTCAGGACTCAAGTGACTTGACAAGTAATTCACGATCCAAGTGACTTGACAAGTATTTAAGGATCCAAGTGACTTGACAAGTAAGTCAGGGCCCAAGTAACTTTACAAGCCAGTCAGGACTCAAGTGACTTGACAAGCAAGCCAGTACCCAAGTGACTTGACAAGCCACACAGCATTGAAGGTCTTCGCCTGACATCAGCAACATGTGTGTTATCATAAATCTTGATAGCAGCTAAATTTGTGTTATCTTAAATCCTGATAGCAGCTAAATTTGTGTTATCGTAAATCTTGATAGCAGCTAAATTTGTGTTATCTTAAATCCTGATAGCAGCTAAATTTGTGTTATCATAAATCTTGATAGCAGCTAAATTTGTGTTATCATAAATCTTGATAGCAGCTAAATTTGTGTTATCATAAATCTTGATAGCAGCTAAATTTGTGTTATCATAAATCTTGATAGCAGCTAAATTTGTGTTATCATAAATCTTGATAGCAGCTAAATTTGTGTTATCATAAATCTTGATAGCAGCTAAATTTGTGTTATCATAAATCTTGATAGCAGCTAAATTTGTGTTATCATAAATCTTGATAGCAGCTAAATTTGTGTTATCATAAATCCTGATAGCAGCTAAATTTGTGTTATCATAAATTCTGATAGCAGCTAAATTTGTGTAACATAAATCCTGATAGCAGCTAAATTTGTGTTATCATAAATCTTGATAGCAGCTAAATTTGTGTTATCATAAATCTTGATAGCAGCTAAATTTGTGTTATCTTAAATCCTGATAGCAGCTAAATTTGTGTTATCATAAATCTTGATAGCAGCTAAATTTGTGTTATCTTAAATCCTGATAGCAGCTAAATTTGTGCTATCATAAATCTTGATAGCAGCTAAATTTGTGTTATCATAAATCTTGATAGCAGCTAAATTTGTGTTATCATAAATCTTGATAGCAGCTAAATTTATGTTATCATAAATCTTGATAGCAGCTAAATTTGTGTTATCATAAATCTTGATAGCAGCTAAATTTGTGTTATCATAAATCTTGATAGCAGCTAAATTTGTGTTATCATAAATCTTGATAGCAGCTAAATTTGTGTTATCATAAATCCTGATAGCAGCTAAATTTGTGTTATCATAAATTCTGATAGCAGCTAAATTTGTGTTATAAATCCTGATAGCAGCTAAATTTGTGTTATCATAAATCTTGATAGCAGCTAAATTTGTGTTATCATAAATCCTGATAGCAGCTAAATTTGTGTTATCTTAAATCTTGATAGCAGCTAAATTTGTTTTATATTAAATCTTGATAGCAGCTAAATTTGTGTTATCATAAATCCTGATAGCAGCTAAATTTGTGTTATCATAAATCTTGATATAAGCTAAATTTGTGTTATCATAAATCCTGATAGCAGCTAAATTTGTGTTATCATAAATCCTGATAGCAGCTAAATTTGTGTTATCATAAATCTTGATAGCAGCTAAATTTGTGTTATCATAAATCTTGATAGCAGCTAAATTTGTGTTATCATAAATCTTGATAGCAGCTAAATTTGTGTTATCATAAATCTTGATAGCAGCTAAATTTGTGTTATATTAAATCTTGATAGCAGCTAAATTTGTGTTATCATAAATCTTGACATAACATAACCACCAAGTTCATTTTCTAGAGATGTAATACAAACGCTTTGTTGATCCATCAGAAATGAGCTTTTGATTGATTTCGGAGACACCATTGATAATTTTGATTTTGAAGACACCAGCGATAGTTTTCATTTGCCCTGTACAATGTAATGAGATCATGTATGAAATGCTATGTTATGTACTCGGTCATAGAGAAAGTAGAATGTATATAAAGAATGCCCCTGACACAGACATTGTTCAAGCTTATGTCATAATTAAGAGATAAGGTTTACACTCCACATAGATGACCCGGGGAGAGAATGTCTGATGTGGAAGGTATAGTTAGTAATAAGCGAGTGGAGAGGGAGAGAGGGAGAGGGGGGAGGGTGATAATGAATTGATGCTAAGCATATACATTTTGAACGATGATGTAATATGTTTATTCAATTCGTATTCGATGAGGCAAGCATCTATTTTGACAACAATGGCGCCTAGCGGGAATGTCCTTCCCGAATGTGCGAAGTCTGTGGCTGTAGGTGGGGTAGAAGAATTAACAATGATCGATCAACAGCCCAGAAAACGAAAACAACAAAGTGTGGTACACAAGAGGCATACCCAGGGCACGAAAGACGAATATGACAGGCCACCGTGGAAGAGATTGGAGCATCAACACGTTCTATTCCAGAGAAAGCCATGGAGAGAAAGTCCAATTTATGTCAGAAGAAAGATCTATGAATATGTGCATGGAATGTTAGGACGCTTTAACAAGAAGGAAAACTGGAAAATCTTATTTTATAAGTAGAACGATTAAACATATCTATTTTAGGCATATCAGAGACAAGATGGAAAGATTGTGGATACATAGATGACGAAAAATATACATTTATATACTCAGGAAACACAACAGAACATCAAAGAGGGGTAGGAATACTAACAAAAAGAGAGCTACAAAAATATATAAGTACTTACCGGACATACAATGATAGGATTATACTACTCAAGTTGAAAGCAAACCCATTCGACATAGCAATAATACAGACATATGCACCTACTCAAGACTACACAGATGAACAAATAGAAGCATACTATGAAGACCTAAATAAAGGTATGAAGCAAGTGAAATCTTCAGACATCTTGATTGTAACGGGTGATACGAATGCTAAAGTAGGAAAAGGTTGATATAAGACTATGACAGAAGATCATGACGTAGGAAAAAGAAATGACAGAAGAGAAAGATTAATATAAGTTTATGAAGACAATAGGCTACAAATATACAACACCTTCTTTGAGCAAGAGAAGAGAAAACTGTACACATGGAAAAGTCCTGGAGATAAGAAGAGGAATCAAATAGATTACATAATAACAAAGATAGGTTCCGCAACAGCGTCAAGAAAGCCAAAACCTACCCAGGAGCAGATATTAACTCAGATCACAATGTTGTAATCATTAAAATCGAAATCAAACTAAAGAGAAAAAAACAAGACAAATTCATCAACAATGCCACTAGATATAACAAATTTAAAACACCACAAACAACTTGTAAACTGCCTAACAGATATACATCTAGATAACATGGACATACGACTAATATATAATCTATACTGGGAGCAAACAGCAATAATAAAATATAACAATGAGAACTCTACACCCATTGATATAAAAAGAGGAGTAAGACAAGGATGCATCCTATCACCAAGCTTGTTCAATCTATACACTGAGCAAATCTTTAAAAACATCTCAGAGATGCCAGACCTAAACATTAATGGAAAGATAACCAATAACCTAAGATATGCGGATGATACTGTACTACTAGCAGAAAATCCTAAAGACCTACAACAATTACTTAATGAAATAAACATGACAAGCAAACAATATAGAGTAAATATCATCAGCAAGTGCCATTCCGTTTAGTGTAGGCGATCATGTCCTTCCACAATCTTCTATCTACAGAGCATCGTATCAGTTCTGTTGTTGACTGTTTTCCATGCCATGACACCAAGCTATCCAGTATTTTCTTTCTTTGCCGTCTGCAATCTCTTTTTCCTTTTATTTCGCCAGTTGTAACCAAGTATTCCAACTTTCCTCTTCTCATGATGTGCCCAAAAATGTTGATTGTTTATTTTTGAAGTTTTTTAGTTCCCGAAATATAAATATTTATATATATTTCCTGAGTGTTACCGGGGCCTCATTATGAGGGAAGTAAAGAATAGTGACACTATGACCTTCCAGGCATGTCGTAAGAGGCGACTATGGAGGTTGATCGATGGCTTGACAAGCTGTCATTGTAAAAAGTATTGTTATGGAAACAGTGCCATAGATTTTAGAAGCAGTGATCTCTGCAATATGTGCCATTTTGGCACACAAGGTTTCTGTTTTTGAGATTGTGGTTCTGCCCTATGTGCCGTCTTCGGCTCGAAAGGACAATAGAAATATAAATACAATTTTAAATATAATTTCTCTCTGCGTCAACCATCCCCTGGTCTCAGCAGCGAGGCCCGGCTTGAAACGCCAATTACTCATCGACGGAAAAAATATGAGTACCTCCGAAGTCGGAGTTATCTGCCTATGCGGCGAGGGACCCCTGTGCACACAGCTGCCAGGATAAAATGAATTAACACGCAAAATTCAGTTCCTAGTCTCTAGGGACTTCGTCAGAGGTCAAATCTAGCGAACGATATAAAAAAAAAGGATATAAAATTATGATAATAAATAAAGATAATACTCAAATTACGCAAGTGGATATCAAAGTTGAAGGAATAGACCTGGAGACAGTTCAGAGCTACAACTACATTTGACATACAATAACCAGTAATGGTAAATGTACAACTGAAATAAACAAAAGAATAGGAATGGCAAAAAGTAATTTTAATGTCATGAAGAATATACTAACAACAAAACAGATAACACCAGGGCTAAAACTAAGAATAGCAAAATGTTATGTTTTCTCAACATTCCTATATGGTGCAGAAACATGGACATTAGACAAGAAGAACAGACAATTGAAGTCTTTGAAATGTGGATTTATAGAAGAATAGGTAGAATTGGATGGAAGGAAAAGAAAACAAACGATGAAGTCTTAAAATAACTAAAAATAAAAAGATAACTACTAAACAGAATTCAAACAAGACAAATGAGATTTTTGGGTCATGTTAAAAGACACAACAGCCCACTAAAAGTAATCTTGAAATGGAAAATACAAGGTAAAAGAGGCAAACCAAGACCAACATGGACGAGTAACATCAAAAGATGGACAAGTCAGCCTATGACAACCTGCACCATCAAAGCAAGAGTCAGAGTGGAATGGCGCTTCATGGTAGCCAACCTTCGATGTGGAGACGGCACTCACTGATGACGAGTTAATGGTGTGTAATAGTTTTGAATTTGCTTGCAAATATTATTTGATATTAATGAAAGCATTTTGTAACAGAAGTGAAGTTCATGTCATGTGACTTGTCAACTTGGGCGATTTTGTGACTTCTAAAAGTGTTGCAGTGCCGTTAAACGTTCCACTACCAACTGGATGAAGTATTGTAGTAGTAATTCGTCTCACCTACATCACATTAGTACATTATTATTAACAATAGATCAGCAGAGAAAGTCTATAACGTGAGGAGAAATCAACCATAGTATATAATGAACATCGGCTAATTCACGCTTTTGTTTTATCGTACACGGCACATGATGATTATTGCACCACGTGTTAAAGAACAACAATGGGAGACACTAACAAAACAGAGTAAGCCAACATCTAACCAACCTATGTAAAAGTCTCTACATCAACGGCTACTGCACAATCAGAACAGCAGCAGGCTACACAATCAGAACAGCAGCAGGCTACACAACCATAACAGCAGCAGGCTACACAACCATAACAGCAGCAGGCTACACAATCAGAACAGCAGCAGGCTACACAATCAGAACAGCAGCAGGCTACACAATCAGAACAGCAGCAGGCTACACAATCAGAACAGCAGCAGGCTACACAATCAGAACAGCAGCAGGCTACACAATCAGAACAGCAACAGGCTACACAATCAGAACAGCAGCAGGCTACACAATCAGAACAGCAGCAGGCTACACAATCAGAACAGCAACAGGCTACACAGACCACTTCGAAGTTAGAACAGGAGTTTATTACCTGCTTGGACTACAAATGTAAGATAAGCAACTCATCGGGGATAGAGAAGATCAACGAGATTCTGTTCGCAGAACACCAGACCCAAGGGTCGACCATTATAAAGATGGATTGATGGAACATTAAAAAATCTATGGAAAATAACATCAGCAGAGATCAAACACAAGAGCAAAAGACTACAAATTATATCTCCCCTCTTCGCTGAAAGGCAAATGAAGGAAAGAGGAAGAAAAACGTGTTAGTGACGTCAGACACGTCGGCTGAGGACTAGATAAAAGAGCAAATGTACAAAAACGCTGGCAATTGTTCAACCAATCGAATCGTTCAATGATAATGATCAATACAGTCAATAAGCCAAGTTTGGCTGAACTCATTATTTAAGAAATATGTGATACGCGTAGATAGATAGATAGATAGATATATAGATAGATAGATAGATAGATAGATAGATAGATAGATAGATAGATAGATAGATAGATAGATAGATAGATAGATAGATAGATAGATAGATAGATAGATAGATAGATAGATAGATAGATAGATAGATAGCGAGACAGATAGGCAGACATATAGATAGATAGACAAACAGACAAACAGACAGACAGACTGACAGACAGACAGATAGACAAACAGTTAGATAGATAGATAGACAGACAGACAGACAGATAGATAGATAGACAGATAGATAGATAGATAGATAGATAGATAGATAGATAGATAGATAGATAGATAGATAGATAGATAGATAGATAGATAGATAGATAGATAGATAGATAGATAGATAGATAGATAGATAGATAGATAGATAGATAGATAGATTGATAGATAGATAGAATGTGTGTGTGAGAAAGAGAGAGAGAGAGAGAGAGAGAGAGAGACGAGAACGAGAAATGCAAGAAGAGCTGGATGTTGATGACGGAGATGTGTGCCAGATCGTGGTCCGAGGAGAGCTACATGTTGAGTCTAAAGAGGATGGTCTTAATCTGGCTCTACAGTTTGTAGGAGATCACGCCCCAGAGAGGAGCATTTCACTCAAGAGAAGATTCGCCTCATGAGTTTGAATCGATACTAGATGAAGCTATTTGTGAAAGGACGGATGCGATTTCATGCTTGGACTTGAGAGCTATTTCTGAAGAGAAAATACACAGAAGTTGGGATAACGTGAACGGGATTTGGTGAGAGTCAAAGTTGTGGTAATTCTCTTATAGAACCAGGAGAGTGTCAAACAATCGACAGTTGATTTAGACACATAAAATCATCAACATAAGATATATAGTGGTATGGATTTAGGAACGGTCTTAATTAATATATTGTGAAGTGAGAGTCTAGTGAGAGCCAAAAAATGAATTTGCCAAATTTAACCAGAGAACTGAATTAATAACCATTTTAATGAAATCTTGGCTGCGTCTTCAGTCATCACGTGATGTATTAAGGAAGTTACCGATAACTTTTTTTATTGCAGTTACCTCGCCCAATTCACGGTCTGCTCGTCACGGCAACACCATCAGAGATATTGTCAGTAAAGGTTGCCTCCCCTACCACAAAACCTCTAGGGAATTTGCTGTTAGTGCCAATATGATTCCAGTAACTAACGACGCTTTCTTGACTGACGTCAGCCGCCTTGACAACCGAGGCTGGAATTAACCATTGATTTAATACAAACACAAACATTTGTTCATCATTAAGTTGGAGAAAAGAGGCGTTATGGATGTAAACATATGTTCATCATTAAGTTGGAGAAAAGACACGTTAAGGATGTAAACATTTGTTCATTATTAAGTTGGAGAAAAGACACGTTAAGGATGTAAACATTTGTTCATTATTAAGTTGGAGAAAAAAGAGACGTTAAAGATGTAAACATTTGTTCATCATTAAGTTGGAGAAAAGAGGCGTTAAAGATGCAAACATTTGTTCATCATTAAGTTGGAGAAAAGAGGCGTTAAAGATGCAAACATTTGTTCATCATTAAGTTGGAGAAAAGAGGCGTTAAAGATGTAAACATTTGTTCATCATTAAGTTGGAGAAAAGAGGCGTTAAAGATGCAAACATTTGTTCATCATTAAGTTGGAGAAAAGAGGCGTTAAGGATGTAAACATTTGTTTATCATTAAGTTGGAAAAAAGAGACGTTAAAGATGTAAACATTTGTTCATCATTAAGTTGGAGAAAAGACACGTTAGGATGTAAACATTTGTTCATCATTAAGTTGGAGAAAAGACACGTTAAGGATGTAAACATTTGTTAATCATTAATTTGGAGAAAAGACACGTTAAGGATGTAAACATTTGTTCATCATTAAGTTGTAGAAAAGAGACGTTAAGGATGTAAACATTTATTCATCATTAAGTTGGAGAAAAGACACGTTAAGGATGTAAACATATGTTCATCATTAACTTGGAGAAAAGAGACGTTAAGGATGTAAACATTTGTTCATCATTAAGTTGGAGAAAAGAGACGTTAAAGATGTAAACATTTGTTAATCATTAAGTTGGAGAAAAGAGACGTTAAGGATGTAAACATTTGTTCATCATTAAGTTGGAGAAAAGAGGCGTTAAAGATGCAAACATTTGTTCATCATTAAGTTGGAGAAAAGAGGCGTTAAGGATGTAAACATTTGTTTATCATTAAGTTGGAAAAAAGAGACGTTAAAGATGTAAACATTTGTTCATCATTAAGTTGGAGAAAAGACACGTTAGGATGTAAACATTTGTTCATCATTAAGTTGGAGAAAAGACACGTTAAGGATGTAAACATTTGTTAATCATTAATTTGGAGAAAAGACACGTTAAGGATGTAAACATTTGTTCATCATTAAGTTGTAGAAAAGAGACGTTAAAGATGTAAACATTTATTCATCATTAAGTTGGAGAAAAGACACGTTAAGGATGTAAACATATGTTCATCATTAACTTGGAGAAAAGAGACGTTAAGGATGTAAACATTTGTTCATCATTAAGTTGGAGAAAAGAGACGTTAAAGATGTAAACATTTGTTAATCATTAAGTTGGAGAAAAGAGACGTTAAGGATGTAAACATTTGTTCATCATTAAGTTGGAGAAATGAGGCGTTAAAGATGTAAACATTTGTTCATCATTAAGTTGGAGAAATGAGGCGTTAAAGATATAAACATTTGTTCATCATTAAGTTGGAAAAATGAGGCGTTAAAGATGTAAACATTTGTTCATCATTAAGTTGGAGAAAAGTCACGTTAAGGGTGTAAAGATTTGTTAATCATTAAGTTGGAGAAAAGAGACGTTAAAGATGCAAACATTTGTTCATCATTAAGTTGGAGAAAAGAGACGTTAAAGATGCAAACATTTGTTCATCATTAAGTTGGAGAAAAGAGACGTTAAGGATGTAAATATTTGTTCATCATTAAGTTGGAGAAAAGAGACGTTAAGGATGTAAACATTTGTTCATCATTAAGTTGGAGAAAAGACACGTTAAGGATGTAAACATTTGTTAATCATTAAGTTGGAGAAAAGAAACGTTAAGGATGTAAACATTTGTTCATCATTAAGTTGGAGAAAAGAGACGTTAAAGATGTAAACATTTGTTCATCATTAAGTTGGAGAAAAGAGACGTTAAAGATGTAAACATTTGTTCATCATTAAGTTTAGAGAAAAGAGACGTTAAAGATGCAAACATTTGTTCATCATTAAGTTGGAGAAAAGAGGGTTTAAAGATGTAAACATTTGTTCATCATTAAGTTGGAGAAAAGAGACGTTAAAGATGCAAACATTTGTTCATCATTAAGTTGGAGAAAAGAGGCGTTAAAGATGTAAACATTTGTTCATCATTAAGTTGGAGAAAAGAGACGTTAAAGATGCAAACATTTGTTCATCATTAAGTTGGAGAAAAGAGACGTTAAAGATGCAAACATTTGTTCATCATTAAGTTGGAGAAAAGAGACGTTAAAGATGCAAACATTTGTTCATCATTAAGTTGGAGAAAAGAGACGTTAAGGATGTAAATATTTGTTCATCATTAAGTTGGAGAAAAGATACGTTAAGGATGTAAACATTTGTTCATCATTAAGTTGGAGAAAAGACACGTTAAGGATGTAAACATTTGTTCATCATTAAGTTGGAGAAAAGAGGCGTTAAAGATGCAAACATTTGTTCATCATTAAGTTGGAGAAAAGAGACGTTAAAGATGTAAACATTTGTTCATCATTAAGTTGGAGAAAAGAGGCGTTAAAGATGCAAACATTTGTTCATCATTAAGTTGGAGAAAAGAGGCGTTAAGGATGTAAACATTTGTTTATCATTAAGTTGGAGAAAAGAGACGTTAAAGATGTAAACATTTGTTCATCATTAAGTTGGAGAAAAGACACGTTAAAGATGTAAACATTTGTTCATCATTAAGTTGGAGAAAAGACACGTTAAGGATGTAAACATTTGTTCATCATTAAGTTGAAGAAAAGACACGTTAAGGATGTAAACATTTGTTCATCATTAAGTTGGAGAAAAGACACGTTAAGGATGTAAACATTTATTCATCATTAAGTTGGAGAAAAGACACGTTAAGGATGTAAACATATGTTCATCATTAAGTTGGAGAAAAGAGACGTTAAGTATGTAATCATTTGTTCATCATTAAGTTAGAGAAAAGAGACGTTAAGGATGTAAACATTTGTTCATCATTAAGTTGGAGAAAAGAGACGTTAAAGATGTAAACATTTGTTCATCATTAAGTTGGAGAAAAGAGACGTTAAGGATGTAAACATTTGTTCATCATTAAGTTGTAGAAAAGAGACGTTAAGGATGCAAACATTTGTTCATCATTAACGTTGGAGAAAAGAGACGTTAAGGATGTAAATATTTGTTCATCATTAAGTTGGAGAAAAGAGACGTTAAAGATGCAAACAATTGTTCATCATTACGTTGGAGATAAGAGACGTTAAAGATGCAAACATTTGTTCATCATTAAGTTGGAGAAAAGAGGCGTTAAAGATGTAAACATTTGTTCATCATTAAGTTGGAGAAAAGAGACGTTAAAGATGCAAACTTTTGTTCATTATTAAGTTGGAGAAAAGAGACGTTAAAGATGCAAACATTTGTTCATCATTAAGTTGGAGAAAAGAGACGTTAAGGATGTAAACATTTGTTCATCATTAAGTTGGAGAAATGAGGCGTTAAAGATGTAAACATTTGTTCATCATTAAGTTGGAGAAATGAGACGTTAAAGATGTAAACATTTGTTCTCAAGTTAAATCTAATATATGTAATTTCAGTTGTTAACAACAAGACAAGGGTAAGTAATTGATAATAATATGTGAAAAGTTCTGCTGTAAACAGGAAATGACGAAAACTTGAGTTCGTCCCAAATATTGCATACATGTACAATGTTGGTTTCACTGCCTGTTATGTTCTCTACAATTTCAACATCTGGGACGTGTCTGTGACGAGACAAACAAAATATGTTTAAGCGCTATACTACTCGAACGCTAACGGATCTTCTGTCAGCTTCAACCAGCACATACTGGTGTTGTGGTATCCTACCATTCTCGTGAGACAGTGGAGTTAGTGCCAGCCAGCACAGGAAGTCTCAGATCACAGACTGGTGTTGTGGTATCCTAGGATTCTAGTGAGACAGTGGATCTGTTAGTGCCAGCCAGCACAGGAAGTCTCAGATCACAGACCGGTGTTGTGGTATCCTAGGATTCTAGTGAGACAGTGGATCTGTTAGTGCCAGCCAGCACAGGAAGTCTCAGATCACAGACCGGTGTTGTGGTATCCTACCATTTTCTTGAGACAGTGGAGTTAGTGCCAGCCAGCACAGGAAGTCTCAGATCACAGACCGGTGTTGTGGTATCCTAGGATTCTAGTGAGACAGTGGATCTGTTAGTGCCAGCCAGCACAGGAAGTCTCAGATCACAGACCGGTGTTGTGGTATCCTACCATTCTCGTGAGACAGTGGAGTTAGTGCCAGCCAGCACAGGAAGTCTCAGATCACAGACCGGTGTTGTGGTATCCTAGGATTCTAGTGAGACAGTGGATCTGTTAGTGCCAGCCAGCACAGGAAGTCTCAGATCACAGACCGGTGTTGTGGTATCCTAGGATTCTAGTGAGACAGTGGATCTGTTAGTGCCAGCCAGCACAGGAAGTCTCAGATCACAGACCGGTGTTGTGGTATCCTACCATTCTCGTGAGACAGTGGAGTTAGTGCCAGCCAGCACAGGAAGTCTCAGATCACAGACCGGTGTCGTGGTATCCTATCATTCTCGTGAGACAGTGGAGTTAGTGCCAGCCAGCACAGGAAGTCTCAGATCACAGACTGGTGTTGTGGTATCCTATCATTCTCGTGAGACAGTGGAGTTAGTGCCAGCCAGCACAGGAAGTCTCAGATCACAGACCGGTGTTGTGGTATCCTATCATTCTCGTGAGACAGTGGAGTTAGTGCCAGCCAGCACAGGAAGTCTCAGATCACAGACCGGTGTTGTGGTATCCTAGGATTCTAGTGAGACAGTGGATCTGTTAGTGCCAGCCAGCACAGGAAGTCTCAGATCACAGACCGGTGTTGTGGTATCCTAGGATTCTAGTGAGACAGTGGATCTGTTAGTGCCAGCCAGCACAGGAAGTCTCAGATCACAGACCGGTGTTGTGGTATCCTACCATTCTCGTGAGACAGTGGAGTTAGTGCCAGCCAGCACAGGAAGTCTCAGATCACAGACCGGTGTCGTGGTATCCTATCATTCTCGTGAGACAGTGGAGTTAGTGCCAGCCAGCACAGGAAGTCTCAGATCACAGACTGGTGTTGTGGTATCCTATCATTCTCGTGAGACAATGGAGTTAGTGCCAGCCAGCACAGGAAGTCTCAGATCACAGACCGGTGTTGTGGTATCCTATCATTCTCGTGAGACAGTGGAGTTAGTGCCAGCCAGCACAGGAAGTCTCAGATCACAGACTGGTGTTGTGGTATCCTATCATTCTCGTGAGACAATGGAGTTAGTGCCAGCCAGCACAGGAAGTCTCAGATCACAGACTGGTGTTGTGGTATCCTATCATTCTCGTGAGATAATGATCTGTTAGCCTCAACGAGCACAGGAAGTCTGAGATCATAGACTGGTGTTGTGGTATCCTACCATTCTCGTGAGACTGTGGAGTTAGTGCCAGCCAGCACAGGAGGTCTGAGATCACAGACTGGTGGTGTGGTATCCTATCATTCTCGTGAGATAATGATCTGTTAGCCTCAACGAGCACAGGAAGTCTCAGATCACAGACCGGTGTTGTGGTATCCTATCATTCTCGTGAGATAATGATCTGTTAGCCTCAACGAGCACAGGAAGTCTCAGATCACAGACCGGTGTTGTGGTATACTATCATTCTCGTGAGACTGTGGAGTTTATGCCAGCCAGCACAGGAGGTCTGAGATCACAGACTGGTGGTGTGGTATCCTACCATTCTCGTGAGACAGTGGAGTTAGTGTCAGCTTCAGGATCTTGGCAAACGCTGCTCTTGTTTTGCTTCCTGATCGTCTAAATGGGATAGCTTGTCATAGTTCCTACCTGTCGTCTACATTACAAATTTTGTCTTAATTCCTCCTGACCGTCTAAATGGTATAACTTGTCTTAGTTCCTTCCTGACCGTCTAAATGGGATAACTTGTCTTAGTTCCTTCCTGACCGTCTAAATGGGATAACTTGTCTTAGTTCCTTCCTGACCGTCTAAATGGGATAACTTGTCTTAGTTCCTTCCTGACCGTCTAAATGGGATAACTTGTCTTAGTTCCTTCCTGACCGTCTAAATGGGAAAACTTGTCTTAGTTCCTTCCTGACCGTCTAAATGGGATAACTTGCTTTGTTCCTTCCTGACCGTCTAAATGGGATAACTTGTCTTAGTTCCTTCCTGACCGTCTAAATGGGAAAGCTTGTGTTAGTTCCTTCCTGACCGTCTAAATGGGATATTTTGTGTTAGTTCCTTCCTGACCGTCTAAATGGGAAAGCTTGTGTTATTTCCTTCCTGACCGTCTAAATGGGATAGCTTGTGTTAGTTCCTTCCTGACCGTCTAAATGGGATATTTTGTGTTAGTTCCTTCCTGACCGTCTAAATGGGATAGCTTGTGTTAGTTCCTTCCTGACCGTCTAAATGGGATAACTTGTCTTAGTTCCTTCCTGACCGTCTAAATGGGATAACTTGTCATAGATCTTTCCTGGCCGTCTAAATAGGATAGTTTGTATTAGTTCCTTCCTGACCGTTTTCATGGGATAGTTTGTTTTAATTCCTACCTGACCGTCTAAATAGGATAGTTTGTCTTAGTTCCTACCTGTCCGTCTACATTACAAATGTTGTCTTAATTCCTTCCTGACCGTCAACATTACCATGTTTGTCTTCCTTCTTGAACGTCTACAATAGCTGTCTAGCATTAATTCCTTCTTGACCGTCTACAATAGCTGTCTAGCATTAATTCCTTCTTGACCGTCTACAATAGTCGACTTGCATTAATTCCTTCTTGACCGTCTACAATAGCTGTCTAGCATTAATTCCTTCTTGACCGTCTACAATAGTCGACTTGCATTAATTCCTTCTTAACCGTCTACAATAGTCGACTTGCATTAATTCCTTCTTAACCGTCTACAATAGTCGACTTGCAAAAATTCCTTCTTAACCGTCTACAATAGTCGACTTGCATTAATTCCTTCTTAACCGTCTACAATAGTCGACTTGCATTAATTCCTTCTTAACCGTCTACAATAGCTGTCTAGCATTAATTCATTCTTGACCGTCTACAATAGTCGACTTGCATTAATTCCTTCTTAACCGTCTACAATAGTCGACTTGCATTAATTCTTGCTTAACCGTCTGCAATAGTCGACTTGCATTAATTCCTTCTTGACCGTCTCCAATAGTCGACTTGCATTAATTCCTTCTTGACCGTCTACAATAGTCGACTTGCATTAATTCCTTCTTGACCGTCTACAATAGTCGACTTGCATAAATTCCTTCTCGACCCTCTACAATAGTCGACTTGCATTAATTCCTTCTCGACCCTCTACAATAGTCGACTTGCATTAATTCCTTCTCGACCCACTACAATAGTCGACTTGCATTAATTCCTTCTCGACCCTCTACAATAGTCAACTTGCATAAATTCCTTCTTGACCGTCTGCAATAGTAGACTTGCATTAATTCCTTCTTGACCGTCTACAATAGTCGACTTGCATAAATTCCTTCTTGACCGTCTACAATAGTCGACTTGCATTAATTCCTTCTTGACCGTCTACAATAGTCGACTTGCATTAATTCCTTCTTGACCGTCTGCAATAGTCGACTTGCATTAATTCCTTCTTGACCATCTACAATAGCAGGCTAGTATTAATTCCTTCTTGACCGTCTACAATAGTCGACTTGCATTAATTCCTTCTTGACCGTCTACAATAGTCGACTTGCATTAATTCCTTCTTGACCGTCTACAATAGTCGACTTGTTGCATTAATTCCTTCTTGACCGTCTACAATAGCCGTCTTGTTGCATTAATTCCTTCTTGACCGTCTGCAATAGTCGACTTGCATTAATTCCTTCTTGACCATCTACAATAGTCGACTTGCATTAATTCCTTCTTGACCATCTACAATAGCAGGCTAGCATTAATTCCTTCTTGACCATCTACAATAGTCGACTTGCATTAATTCCTTCTTGACCATCTACAATAGTCGACTTGCATTAATTCCTTCTTAACCGTCTACAATAGCAGGCTAGCATTAATTCCTTCTTGACCGTCTGCAATAGTCGACTTGCATTAATTCCTTCTTGACCATCTACAATAGTCGACTTGCATTAATTCCTTCTTGACCATCTACAATAGTCGACTTGCATTAATTCCTTCTTGACCATCTACAATAGTCGACTTGAATTAACTCCTTCTCGACCCTCTACAATAGTCGACTTGCATAAATTCCTTCTTGACCGTCTACAATAGTCGACTTGCATTAATTCCTTCTTGACCGTCTGCAATAGTCGACTTGCATTAATTCCTTCTTGACCATCTACAATAGTCGACTTGCATTAATTCCTTCTTGACCGTCTGCAATAGCCGTCTTGTTGCATTAATTCCTTCTTGACCGTCTACAATAGCCGTCTTGTTGCATTAATTCCTTCTTGACCGTCTACAATAGCCGTCTTGTTGCATTAATTCCTTCTTGACCGTCTACAATAGCCGTCTTGTTGCATTAATTCCTTCTTGACCGTCTACAATAGCCGTCTTGTTGCATTAATTCCTTCTTGACCGTCTGCAATAGTCGACTTGCATTAATTCCTTCTTGACCATCTACAATAGTCGACTTGCATTAATTCCTTCTTAACCGTCTACAATAGTCGACTTGCATTAATTCCTTCTTGACCGTCTGCAATAGCCGTCTTGTTGCATTAATTCCTTCTTGACCGTCTACAATAGCCGTCTTGTTGCATTAATTCCTTCTTGACCGTCTACAATAGCCGTCTTGTTGCATTAATTCCTTCTTGACCGTCTACAATAGCCGTCTTGTTGTATTAATTCCTTCTTGACCGTCTACAATAGCCGTCTTGTTGCATTAATTCCTTCTTGACCGTCTGCAATAGTCGACTTGCATTAATTCCTTCTTGACCATCTACAATAGTCGACTTGCATTAATTCCTTCTTAACCGTCTACAATAGTCGACTTGCATTAATTCCTTCTTGACCGTCTACAATAGTCGACTTGCATTAATTCCTTCTTGACCGTCTACAATAGTCGACTTGCATTAATTCCTTCTTGACCATCTACAATAGTCGACTTGCATTAATTCCTTCTTAACCGTCTACAATAGTCGACTTGCATTAATTCCTTCTTGACCGTCTACAATAGTCGACTTGCATTAATTCCTTCTTGACCGTCTACAATAGTCGACTTGCATTAATTCCTTCTTGACCGTCTACAATAGTCAACTTGCATTAATTCCTTCTTGACCGTCTACAATAGCTGTCTTGCATTAATTCCTTCTTGACCGTCTACAATAGTCGACTTGCATTAATTCCTTCTTGACCGTCTACAATTGCTGTCTTGCATTAATTCCTTCTTGACCATCTACAATAGTTGACTTGCATTAATTCCTTCTTGACCATCTACAATAGTCGACTTGCATTAATTCCTTCTTGACCGTCTACAATAGCTGTCTTGCATTAATTCCTTCTTGACCGTCTACAATAGTCGACTTGCATTAATTCCTTCTTGACCGTCTACAATAGCTGTCTTGCATTAATTCCTAGTTGACCGTCTACAATAGTCGACTTGCATTAATTCCTTCTTGACCGTCTACAATAGTCGACTTGCATTAATTCCTTCTTGACCGTCTACAATAGCTGTCTTGCATTAATTCCTTCTTGACCGTCTACAATAGTCGACTTGCATTAATTCCTTCTTGACCGTCTACAATAGCTGTCTTGCATTAATTCCTTCTTGACCGTCTACAATAGCTGTCTTGCATTAATTCCTTCTTGACCATCTACAATAGTCGACTTGCATTAATTCCTTCTTGATCGTCTACAATAGTCGACTTGCATTAATTCCTTCTTGACCGTCTACAATAGTCGACTTGCATTAATTCCTTCTTGATCGTCTACAATAGCTGTCTTGCATTAATTCCTTCTTGACCGTCTACAATAGTCGACTTGCATTAATTCCTTCTTGACCGTCTACAATAGTCGACTTGCATTAATTCCTTCTTGACCGTCTACAATAGTCGACTTGCATTAATTCCTTCTTGACCCTCTACAATAGTCGACTTGCATTAATTCCTTCTTGACCGTCTACAATAGTCGACTTGCATTAATTCCTTCTTGACCGTCTACAATAGTCGACTTGCATTAATTCCTTCTTGACCGTCTACAATAGTCGACTTGCATTAATTCCTTCTTGACCCTCTACAATAGTCGACTTGCATTAATTCCTTCTTGACCGTCTACAATAGTCGACTTGCATTAATTCCTTCTTGACCCTCTACAATAGCTGTCTTGCATTAATTCCTTCTTGACCGTCTACAATAGTCGACTTGCATTAATTCCTTCTTGACCCTCTACAATAGCTGTCTTGCATTAATTCCTTCTTGACCGTCTACAATAGTCGACTTGCATAAATTCCTTCTTGACCCTCTACAATAGCTGTCTTGCATTAATTCCTTCTTGACCCTCTACAATAGCTGTCTTGCATTAATTCCTTCTTGACCGTCTACAATAGCAGGCTAGCATTAATTCCTTCTTGACCATCTACAATAGTCGACTTGCATAAATTCCTTCTTAACCGTCTACAATAGTCGACTTGCATTAATTCCTTCTTGACCGTCTACAATAGTCGACTTGCATTAATTCCTTCTTGACCGTCTACAATAGTCGACTTGCATTAATTCCTTCTTGACCGTCTACAATAGCTGTCTTGCATTAATTCCTTCTTAACCGTCTGCAATAGTCGACTTGCATAAATTCCTTCTTGACCGTCTGCATTATCCGGCAAGCATAAATTCCTTTCTTTGAATTTTTTTTTTCTTGAAAATACAATAAATATAGAAGATCATTGGAAACAGGTAAAAAAATATATGGAAAGAGACATGCGAAGAAACACTGGGGAAAAGAGAACGCCAGGATAAGGCATGGATGACAGCAGAGACCCTGGATAAAATTAAAGAAATTAAGAACAAGAAAGCAGACATAAATAAAAGCAAAACAAGAAGTAATAAAGCCAAGACACAGGAAGCTTACACAGAGGTGAACAAAGAAGTGAGAAGATGCATTAAAAGGGATAAGAGGAAATATATAGAAGAACTAGCTAAAGAAGCAGAAGAAGCAGCAAATAAAGGGAATATGAAAGAACTGTACAACAGCACAAAGAAATTAGGTGGAAAATACAAACAGATCAACGCCTTTATCAAAGATAAGAAAGGAAATCTGCTTAGTAATATAAGGGAACAAATGGAGAGATGGAAAGAGCACTTTGAAGAACTTTTGAACAGACCCGGCTCAAATAATCCTCCAGATATACTACAAGCAGAAGAAGAGTTACACGTTAACTGCGGGAAAACCAAGCAAAGAAGAAATAATGAAAGCCATCAAACTATTAAAAGATGGTAAAGCCACAGGACCAGACGAAATTCCTTCGGAAGCCATCAAAGCAGATATTAACACCTCTACCAAGATGCTACATGATCTATTGGATACAATTTGGGAGAGGGAAGAAATACCTAAAGACTGGAAAGAAGGTTATATGATCAAACTACCAAAGAAAGGAAGTTTACAGGAGTGCACAAATTATAGGGGAATTATGCTACTATCAGTGCCAGGAAAAATATTAAGCAGAATCATTCTGGAGAGACTAAAAGAGGCCATAGAGAAACATTTGAGAGATGAACCAGCAGGTTTTAGGAAGAACAGATCATGTGCTGATCAAATAACTACTCTACGTATAATAGTTGAACAACGTTTAGAACTAAAATCTCCACTTTATATTGGATTCATAGATTACGAAAAGGCATTTGATAGTTTAGACAGAAGAATGCTTTGGAAGTTGCTGAGTCATTACGGAATCCCCATAAAGTTTATTAACCTGATAAAAACAATGTATGAAGGAACAAAATATAGTGTGGTGCATGAAGGACAGCTTACAGAAGCATTTGAAATAAGAACAGGAGTAAGGCAAGGATGCCTTCTGTCTCCATTTCACTTTCTACTGGCCATAGATTGGATTATGAAAATAACCCAAAACAACAGAAATGGGATCCAGTGGTCACTGACCAAACAACTTGATGATTTAGACTTTGCTGATGACATAGCTCTCCTATCACACAGCCATCAACAGATGCAGGATAAAATGAGTATATTAGATGAGAGATCACAACAGCTAGGACTAAAGATTAATAGAGATAAGACCAACATTATGAGAATTAATGCAGTTGGCAATAACCAAATAAAACTAGGAGAAATACATCTACTAGACGTACAATCTTATATATATCTGGACAGTAATATAGATAAAGAGGGAGGAACAGAAAATGATACCAAAATAAGGATATCAAAAGCAAGAGGAGCTTTCATTGCACTGGGAAACATATGGAAATCCAAAGAAATTAGGCTAAATACAAAAATAAAAATTTTCAACTCAAATATTAAGTCGGTCCTATTATATGGCTGTGAAGCATGGAGAATAACAAAATTGACAATCACGAAGGTACATACTTTCATTAATGGATGCTTGCACAGAATAAAAGGATGGAAATGGCAGAACAAAATCACTAACATAGAATTATGGAAATGTACCGGTCAAATACCAGTGGATAAAGAGATACAGCGAAGACGACGGCGATGGATAGGACACACACTACGGAAGCCAACTGAGAGTATTACACAACAGGCCCTTTTTTGGAATCCCCAGGGGAAAAGACAAAGAGGAAGACCAAGGAATTCTTGGAGAAGACAGATCGAAGCAGAGATGAAGATGATGGGGAAGACATGGTATGATCTTAAAAGAATTGCAAAAAACAGAACGACTTGGAAAGTGTTTGTTGAAGACCTATGCTCCACTGGGAGCTAAAAGGTAGAAGAGGAAGAAGAATTAATTCCTTCTTGACCGTCTACAATAGCCGGCTAACAATAATTCCTTCTTGACCGTCTACAATATCCGGCTAACATTAATTCCTTCTCGACCGTCTACAATATCCGGCTAACATTAATTCCTTCTCGACCGTCTGCAATAGCCGGCTAACATTAATTCCTTCCTGGCCGCCTACTTTAGCCAGGTAGTCAAACAAGCCTTTTCACGATGACCAAAGACAGATATAGAAACAAGAGAACACACATTTACACAAGTCTGGTAAATTTGAAAGCATATTTATATTAAACAATCATAAATGATCGTTGTCATTAGATGGTTGGATTTTTGCCGACTTTTGGTGAGGCACTCTCTGTCCAGCGTCAGACCTTGACTTACGGAGGTTATATTGAAGGGCATATAGTACACGTTAGTTGTGGGCAGAGTGAGGTGTTCCCTTCATGAAGACTTCCGTTTGGTGGGCGGTCCTTGTGGGTATCATTTTAGAGATGTATGATGATGTGGGTAGCCTTTGTATTGTGTTATAGTAGCTTCTTTGTGTGGGTCGCCTTTGTACTGTGTTATAGTAGCTTCTTTGTGTGGGTCGCCTTTTTAATGTGTTATAGTAGCTTCTTTGATATGGGTAGCCTTTGTATTGTGTTATAGTAGCTTCTTTGATGTTGGTAGTCTTTGTATTGTGTTGTAGTAGCTTCTTTGATGTTGGTAGTCTTTGTATTGTATTGTAGTAGCTTCTTTGATGTTGGTAGTCTTTGTATTGTGTTGTAGTAGCTTCTTTGATGTGGGTAGTATTTGTATTGTGTTGTAGTAGCTTCTTTGATGTCGGTAGTCTTTGTATTGTGTTGTAGTAGCTTCTTTGATGTCGGTAGTCTTTGTATTGTGTTGTAGTAGCTTCTTTGATGTGGGTAGCCTTGTATTGTGTTATAGTAGCTTCTTTGATGTGGGTAGCCTTGTATTGTGTTGTAGTAGCTTGTTTGAAAAAAAAAAAGATTTAAGGGGGATGCACATATAAATAAAGAGAGTGAATAGTATAAATAATACACAGAAAGTGTGTATATTGCAAACAAAAAAGCATCAACGTTCATTGCATTGCCTAAAAAGAATGGTGGAATTGAAAAAAAAATGATTTTAGAACAATAACCCTGGTGAGCCATGTAACAAAAATCTTGCTAAAAGTTATACAAGGAAGAATTCAGAATAAAAATTTATATGAAATTAGAAGAATAACAATTTGGATTTCTTAAAAACAGTGGGACAAAAGAAGCTATATTCTGCATGAGGGCACTAATCGAAAAGTACACAGAAGTAAACAAACTCATATATGCCTTCTTCACAGACTACACCAAAGCTTTTGATAGAACACACCATAAACAACTTATATACTGCTTAGAAAATATTCCCTTAGACGACACAGGCATACAACTAATATATAATTTATACTGGCAGCAAACATCAACAATAAAATATAACAAAGAGTACTCTGCACCCATTGAAATAATAAAGGGGTGTAAGATATGCATTTGACAAATTAAAACAGGGGAAATAATCAATATGCAGAATAAATTAAACAAGTTTGATAGCAAGGATCTGCAAATTCAAAAAAACCATGTACTGGCACAAAACAGCAGCCATAAGAATTAGAAACCAAACAGGACAGTTCAAATATATAAAACAAGGAGTCAGGCAAGGCTGTGTTCTGTCGCCGGATTTGTTTTCACTTGACAGCGAACATATTATAAGATCAATAGTAAACATAAAAAGAATTGAAGTCAACGGTCACAACATCAATAATTTACGATATGCGGATGACACAGTCTTAATATCAGGGACAGAGAATAAATGACAAGAAATCATAGACATAGTAGTAAAAGAAGGCAACAAAGAAATGTCTCAGTCTGAATAGTAAGAAAACAGAAGAAATGGTCATATCGAAGAAACAATCATCACCATCATGCAACATAGAAATAAACATGATAAATCTGAAACAAGTCAAATACTTGGGCACAATAATAACATCAGATGGAAGATGCACCACAGAGATAAAATGCAGAATAGCTCAGGCCAAAATAGCATTTCAGAAAATTAAAAACGTATTATTCAACAAATCTATGTCAATAAATGGGAGAAAGAGAGTTCATCGGTGCTATATAGAGACAATTCTGTCCTATGGAAGCGAATCAATGACAGTAAATAAACAATTGAAAAGACGTTTAGAGGTCACAGAGATGGGAATTCTCAGAAGAATGTTGTAAGTTCCCTGGACAGCTAACAAGACCAATGAGGAAATTCTCAAAAATGTCAACGCAAGAATGGAGCTCCTAACAAACATCAGAAAGAAACAATCAACATTTTAGGGCGTATCATGAGAAGAAGGCAGCTTGAACACTTGGTAACAACTGGAAAAATACAGGGAAAGAAAGATCGTGGACGACAAGAGAAAACATACTGGATAGCTTGGTGTCATTGGTAAACAATCAAAAACAGAATTGATACTTTGCACGGTGGTTAGAAGATTGTGGATGAACATCATCGCCTACGCCTACCAGTATGGCACATTATAATGATGACGAAGACAGGGATGCGTCCTATTACCAAGCTTGTTCATTCTATACACTAAACAAATCTTTAAAAACATCACAGAGATGCCAGGCCTACAAATTAATGGGAAGTTAATCAATAACCTAAGATATGCTGACGATACTGTACTACTAGCAGAAAATCCTAACGACCTACAACAATTACTTAGTTAATTAAAAATGATAATCAAACAATATTGATTAGACCTGAATATAAAAAAAAGACTAAAACTATGATCATAAAAAAAGACAATACTCAAAACCCAAAAGTCGGATATCAAAGTTGAAGGAAAAGACCTGAAGCACTTGTGAACTACAACCACCGTGTATATATAATAACCAGTGATGGAAAATGTACAACCGAAAAAAAACACACACAAAAGAACAAGTAATGCACAAAGCAATTGTAATGCTATGAAAAAATACTAATATCTACACAAATATCACCAGTGCTGAAACTAAGAACAGCAAAATGTTATATCTTCTCAACATTCCTATAGGGTGCAGAAACATGGACATTAGAAAAGAAAACAGAACAGAAAATTGAAGTCGTTGAAATGTAGATTTATAGAAGAATAGGGAGAATTTGATAGAAAGAAAAGAAGAAAATGAAGTCTTTAAACAACAAAAACGAAAAGAGAACTACTAAGCACAACTCAAACAAGACAAATTATATTTTTGTGCATGTTGAAGGACACAACAGCCTACTAAAATTAATATTGGAAGGGAAAATAGAAGGAAAAAGAAGTCGGAGGTAAGCAAAAGATAGTGATGGAAAGAAAATATGAAGAGAATAGTGAGTCTAGTTAAGGGATAGTGTTGAGACAGGGGTAGGTAAGTGTGGGTCTGGTTAAGGGATAGTGTTGAGTCGGGGTAGGTAAGTGTGGGTCTGGTTAAGGGATAGTGTTGAGTCGGGGTAGGTAAGGGTGAGTCTGGTTAGGGGATAGTGTTGAGACAGGGTAGGTAAGTGTGGGTCTGGTTAAGGGATAGTGTTGAGTCGGGGTAGGTAAGGGTGAGTCTGGTTAGGGGATAGTGTTGAGACAGGGTAGGTAAGGGTGAGTCTGGTTAAGGGATAGTGTTGAGACGGGTAGGTAAGGGTGAGTCTGGTTGCGGGAAAGTGTTGAGACGGTGTAGGTAAGTGTGGGTCTGGTTAGGGAATAGTGTTGAGACGGGTAGGTAAGAGTGAGTCTGGTTAGGGGATAGTGTTGAGACGGGTAGGTAAGTGTGGGTCTGGTTAGGGTATAGTGTTGAGACGGGTAGGTAAGAGTGAGTCTGGTTAGGGGATAGTGTTGAGACGGGTAGGTAAGTGTGGGTCTGGTTAGGGGATAGTGTTGAGACGGGTAGGTAAGAGTGAGTCTGGTTAGGGGATAGTGTTGAGACGGGTAGGTAAGTGTGGGTCTGGTTAGGGGATAGTGTTGAGACGGGTAGGTAAGAGTGAGTCTGGTTAGGGGATAGTGTTGAGACGGGTAGGTAAGTGTGGGTCTGGTTAGGGATAGTGTTGAGACGGGTAGGTAAAGGTTAGTCTGGTTAGGGGATAGTGTTGAGACGGGTAGGTAAGAGTGAGTCTGGTTAGGGGATAGTGTTGAGACGGGTAGGTAAGGGTGAGTCTGGTTAGGGTATAGTGTTGAGACGGGGTAGGTAAGTGTGGGTCTGGTTAGGGAATAGTGTTGAGACGGGGTAGGTACGTGTGGGTCTGGTTAGGGAATAGTGTTGAGACGGGGTAGGTAAGTGTGGGTCTGGTTAGGGAATAGTGTTGAGACGGGGTAGGTACGTGTGGGTCTGGTTAGGGAATAGTGTTGAGACGGGGTAGATAAGGGTGAGTCTAGTCGTGGTTATTTTTCTTCCTTTCCTTCTTGTTTCTTCCTCCTCTTTCCTTCCTCATTTGCCTTTCAGCGTCGAGGGGAGATGTAATTTGTGGTCTTTTGCTCTTCTGTTCGCCTCTGCTGCTGTGCTCCCTATGGCTTTTAATTTTCCATCAATTCATCTTGTTCGTGGTTGACCCTTGGGTCTGGTATTCTTGCAACGTTTATTGAAGACTCGTTGTGTTGTGTTTTAATTACTCACCTTATCAAATGGCCGAACAATTTTACTTGTTTATTTATATATCCTATGGCGGGGGCTATTCCTTGCTTTTTTTCCCTCAGTTTTTCATTGCTGATCTTATCTCTCAGGCTGTTTCGTGTCATCGTCTAACACATTTCATCTATGTAGAGGTTATTTTTCTCATTAATCAATGGTCCAGGACTGACATTGGTAACACAACGTTGGAATGAAGATTGTATTTTAGAGTGCCCGTTTTGCCTCCAGAGTTATTTCTTTGTTGGACAATAGTGGCGATAACTGTCCAATGATTTGACACGCTTTGTTACATCTTGAGTCTATCTCTGCTGTTTGTGAATTGTCGGTCGTCACTAATCTTCCTAGGTATTTAAATTCCTCTACCTTTTTTAGTTGCCTGCTTTCTGTTCATGGGATCCCCTCCCATTCGTTTAGAATAGTTCTATATATTTATAACATAACATTGAAGAGATCTTGTTCTTTCTCTTAATGAAAGGTGTGTGACGTAGAATGACAGGAATAGATACACAAGTGATGGTATTGAGTTATTAGCGGATCATCATCATTGCACTCCGAACATGTCCATAGGTGCTTAGATCCCCTCCTCAGCAAGTCTCGAGGTGTCCAGCGACTGACGACTCCAGTTCTGTGTTGGTTGATGAGTCTTCAACTTCTACGTCCACTAAGTTTCTCGTTTCTGGCTGTGCCCATCTTAACTCCCATCTCTTTCATCCGAAGGAGTAACGTGGACTCATGGTTGTCGAAGTCCTGAGTCCTTCCCAGTTCCAGGAGGGCGTTGATGATGTCCGTCCAATCCACTGGTTGACCGTCCTCAACAATAGCGCTGCTAGCCAACCTGTCCGCTCTTTCATTTCCCCAAACTCCTGCATGTCCAGGGACGCAGACAAAGGTGAACTTACGTATTTTTGACTTCTGCAATGACTCTACCAATACATACATACAGAGCCCACCTCCACTTTTTTATCATGCTCATGCTCGAATCACTCTGTATACAGGTGTGGGTGTAGTTTTGTGACTCTAACAAGATGAATGCTTTGGTCACTGCCATCACCTCCATTGTCATGCTACTCGTGGTCATGACGTATGCACCACTGTCTTCCTTGACTATTCAGCCTACCGAGAGTGTTCTGTAAATGCCCATGCACTCCTTTGGTGCCGTATTACAGATCCGTCTGTATAGATGACTGCATCTTTCTCATCGGTGTTATCTCAGGTGAGACCGTTGACCTTCGCATTGACCACGACTGAGTTATGTTCTCTACATTTCCTGTCGAGTGTGACAATAAACAAGAATGTCCCCTTGAATGACGTAGGCACCGGTATCCATTCCTTGCCAACGTTGATATTGGTATGCCAACAGATCTGTTTGATGACATCTTCTGCTCAGCGCACCCATGAATTGCTTCTTTTTTGCCTGCCACCTTTCCCTGTGTTGAGCTCATGATGCAATGGATGCTCTTTATCTGCACTTATCTTCAGATATGCTCGTGTCCTCCAGATCTTGATCCTGTCATCCATGATTGGAAAGTCGAGAAGATACATCATTGCTACACAGGGAGTGTCCTTCGTACACACCAAGATAATGCGCATAGCATCATTCTGTATTTTCACCAGCCTATCAATTTGAGTCGTACTGACAGTAAGAACTGCCAGGGCATACTCGATTGGTGCGAGGACTAGTCCCTGGAACAGAAGAGTAAGTAGCCTCTGCTCGATGTTGGCAGCTGCCATGACCTTCAAGGCGGCTAATACTTTGCGGGATTTTGTTATCACATGGTCGACGTGGTCCCGAAAACACTGGCTGCGATAAAACTTAACTCCGAGGTATGTCATCAACTTGTCCCTGGTCACCTCATAAGCTCCCATTCGTACCACCGTTGTTTTCGTGTTAACAATATAATTGTTAAGTGAGAACCATTTAACGTGTGCTTTATTAGGATTAACCAAGGCACCTGATATTACACACCACGAAGAGATTCAGCCGTGTTCGTCTTGCATTGTGGAGACGATTCCCCGTCTGTCTCTTCCCTGTCGATATATCAGAATATTATCAGCAAAAGTCATAGTTCTTCCCCTCCCATCCAGCTGTTGTTCCGTGATCGTTATTGTGTACACGTTAAATAGAACTGGTGACAATGGTGAGCCTTGTGGCAGCCCTGGACAAATGGATGTTGACTCAGAAGACCAACTTCCACATCTGAGTATCACCTTCCTCTGAAACAGTGCCGCGGCGATCCATCTAATGAGGAAGGGGTGCACCGCCAGTTTGAGGAGCATGTGCATAAAGTATTCAAATGGTACCTGTTGTATGCATCCTCGAGATCTATAGCAGCAGCACATGTCTCCTCTCGTCTGTGGAAGCCTTCGAAGACGTCATAGGCAAAGACTGCCGCATTGAGCCATGTCTCTTTGTTATATCTATAACCTCCGAGTGTGGATGGGAATACGCGTTTCTGTTCAAGGTGACAGGTGAGGACACGGACAACTATTTTCTCCAGCAGCTTGCCCGCAGTGTTCTGCATCGTGATGATTCTGTAGGCACTGATCTGAGAATGGTCCTTGTTTGGTTTCGGTAGCGGTAGTAAGTAGCTGTGTAGCCACTCCTCCTTAATCTGGCCACTCTGAATGACCACTCATTAAACTCTCATTGGCCAGTTTTTTCAAGTCTTTTTCAGCTAAATCGCCTATGTCGCCGAACCGATCACCATCTGGACCAGGGACAGTGTTATGTGACCTGTTAAGTGTTGTGTGACCTGTTAAGTGTTATGTGACCTGTTAAGTGTTGTGCGAATGGTACAAGCTCACACAATTCTGAAAAGGACCCTCGTATCCTCATTCTTACAGCCTCATTTCTTTGGTCCGTCTGCTCAATGTAGCGGACAAGCAGGGTCTTCCCTTTGCTCTCAGATTTGTGTCATTTCTGGCCTGTGCTCTGGAAGTCTGGAATGCCTTTGTGTCGTGTTGTGCCATGCATACTATGATCAAGGCGCCAGAATGTGGCCAGCGATTTTTCTGAGTACACATTTTTACAGAAATCATCCCACTTTGCATCTTTAGCCAGCATAGCGCATAGTTTAAAGTGCATCATGTTTTGGTTGACCTCTTCTTTCAGACGCGTCAAGAGCTCAGGTTGTGTGCTTCCATTCTTTCTGGCTTTTTGCCATGTCTTGACCGTTTGTCTCATGCTCCGCCAAGCTTCCTCGACTTCTACGTTCCACCAGAGGGGCTGCGTCCATCTCTCCTGCCTCCTACGAGGGGCGCCCTGTTTCCTATGTCTGATTTTGCTAATGAAGTCCTGGTCTATTTTCTCGTAGTTGAATGTGTGGAGCTTCCTTTTCTGACTTCTATTTCTGCCTTTCTCAATTAGGAGGACACGTGGATAGTGATCACTTCCGTGGAATCCCAACTCACTCCACCTGCAAACCGGTGCTAAGACCAGAAGACACCAGTGCCAGGTCTATGACACTATCAGAGTCCCCTGTTCGAGTAGCCATTCTGGTTACCCTTCCATGATTCGAGCACTCTAAATCGGTAGATACAGTGCATTCTCTAGGTCTTCTCCCTGCTTGTTGGTTATGACGTTATCCCACTGGTTTTCTCTAGCATTAAAGTCTCCACAGAAAATGACGTTCTCTTCATCGAACTCGAAGAGATTCTGCCATTGTTGTGTGTCCACCTTCCCATTACAGGCATACACATTAACAATCACGAAATGAACTGGGGTCTGCACCCTAACCGCATGTACCTGCAATTCTGCATTGTCCCACACAGACATATCAACCTCAGCGGCCACCATATTGTTGCGCACAAAGATGGCCTGCCCAATGTGTCTTCTATTGTAGAAACAATGAAATCCAGGGGCACTAACTGTCCTATCACCAAGATGTGTTGCTTGCAAAATCATTATATCGGCGCCGCACTGAAGCTTATCGGGACGTCGTTGATTTATTGATTCACAATTCCATTATGTAACGCACACACACTTTAGGCCTAGCCTCCCATACTTCGACAATTTCATACCACCTCTTTTACCTTTTCTAGTTTTCCTCCTTCGTTGTAGTCTTTTGGGCTTCATCTGAATACTTACTGTCGTCATGATTGATATGATAGCTGAACATCGGTGTGGATGACTCACGTGCACTTACTCAGTCGCACGGCCCAGAACCCGTTTCCACGTTATAGATTGGCCAACTCCAGACAGTGAGCTCTACGGCACGTGGAGACAACATGGGCGATTGATATGATAGCTGAACATCGGTGTGGATGGACTCACGTGCACTTACTCAGTCGCACGGCCTAGAACCCGTTTCCACGTTATAGACTGGCCAACTCCAGACAGTGAGCTCTAGGTCACGTGGAGGCACCATGGGCGATTGATTTCCGTCCTTTAGAAGCTCACAGAAATAAAATTACGCTTCGTTGACAATGGTCTAGTGAAAATACACCGCCATCTTGGACGCACCAAAGTAGGTCAAATAAGTGATGTTAGATATCCTAATAGATCTGGACTATCCTGAATTATGTGGTAGCGGCAGTAGAGTGGCTGAAGATAAATAGATGTGTTTAACATTGTGTATTTTTCTAACTAATTCTTATATCTTTCTTAGCTTGATTTAATAAAACGTCAATGTAACTTAGTAAGTACCACGATATGACATTGGTACTGTATTAATATTGAATTATGTTAACTTTATAACTTACAGTGTTTGTCCCTATAATAATATATAGACCAACGTCACTGGTGCGTCATTTAATTAACCGCGGACTTAATTTCCTCGTTCAGACAGATTGATCCCCCTTGTAATTGTCAACTATATAACAACGCACAATCCCAGCCTCATCAATGGCGTTTCTAAATAAAACTTGTCCAAGTTTAAATATCAAATCTGACCAGAATGAAACCTGACCAGTCTACAGCTTAAGTCTCTTACATCAAGACATCAGGTTGTAGAGGCAAAGTGAAACCCAGAAGGAGATGGGTGCAATCAAAGAGTGGTTAAGTAAATCAAGGATGACAGTAACACAAGCTGACACAGCCAGTGAAGATTCACAATATTTACACATCCTTCCTACCTTCCACGCTACACGGCACAAACAGCAGGTTACAAGAGATAAACAAATCCTGCCAAGAATATATAGAACAACAACTTAAATGGTTTGGCCACCTGGTCAGAATGAATCCGCACCAATCACCATCAAGGGCGTTCTTCTCAAGAATGCATGGAAAAAGACCAAGAGGAAGACCCAGAATAAGATGGATAGATGCAGTGACAGAGACATGTATCCACAAAGGAAAATCACTAATTCAGACAGTTCGAGCATCTCAAGAACGACAAATGATATAAACCACGACATCTTTAAGGTATCAGTGAAAAGAGAATAGAAGAAGACAAGAAATAAAGAAAGTAAGGAAAGTTTAAATGAAATTAGTCACAAAATGAAGCAGATCAATAAACTAATAGCAGTAAACAATACAAGCAATAAACTAATAATGGAAGGCACTTTTATTGTGGAGAGCGGTTTCCAATCGCTGTCAGCGCTGTCCGGCGTTAATCATTGACAGCTTGTATTTGAGATCATGGGATTGTGATTTTTGAATTGTGAGATAAGCCTGACATCGTTAGCAACGACTGATTCAGACCAACAATTGACGTAATCAACTTATAACAGTGAAGACAAAATGAGGCATAATGATCTAATTATAACAGGGACGAAGAAATGAGATATAACGATTATCTACTTATTCATTTAATTGAAGAAGAAATGAGACATAATGATGATCTACTTATAACAGTGAAGAAGAAATGATGCATAACTATATTCTGTTTATAAAATTGAAGAAGAAATGAGGCATAACTATATTCTGTTTATAAAATTGAAGAAGAAATGAGACATAACTATATTCTATTTATAAAATTGAAGAAGAAATGAGGCATAACTATATTCTGTTTATAAAATTGAAGAAGAAATGAGGCATAACTATATTCTATTTATAAAATTGAAGAAGAAATGAGGCATAACTATATTCTGTTTATAAAATTGAAGAAGAAATGAGGCATAACTATATTCTATTTATAAAAGTGAAGAAGAAATGAGACATAACTATATTCTATTGATAAAAGTGAAGAAATAATATGATCTAATTATGATTAAGGGTGTAATGGTGAAGGAGAAATGAGACATAACGATAATCAACATAAAACAGTGAAGGAGAAATGAGAAACAACGATAATCAACATAAAACAGTGAAGCAGAATTGAGACATAACGATAATCAACATAAAACAGTGAAGCAGAAATGAGACATAACGATAATCAACATAAAAAAGTGAAGATGAAATGAGACATAACGATAATCAACATAAAACAGTGAAGCAGAATTGAGACATAACGATAATCAACATAAAACAGTGAAGCAGAAATGAGACATAACGATAATCAACATAAAACAGTGAAGCAGAAATGAGACATAACGATAATCAACCTAAAACAGTGAAGGAGAAATGAGACATAACGATAATCAACATAAAACAGTGAAGGAGAAATGAGACATAACGATAATCAACATAAACAGTGAAGAAGAAAGGAGACACAACGATAATCAACCTAAAACAGTGAAGGAGAAATGAGACATAAAGACAATCAACCTAAAACAGTGAAGAAGAAATGAGAAACAACGATAATCAACCTAAAACAGTGAAGGAGAAATGAGAAACAACGATAATCAACCTAAAACAGTGAAGGAGAAATGAGAAACAACGATAATCAACCTAAAACAGTGAAGGAGAAATGAGAAACAACGATAATCAACTTAAAACAGTGAAGGAGAAATGAGAAACAACGATAATCAACCTAAAACAGTGAAGGAGAAATGAGACATAACGATAATCAACCTAAAACAGTGAAGGAGAAATGAGAAACAACGATAATCAACCTAAAACAGTGAAGGAGAAATGAGAAACAACGATAATCAACCTAAAACAGTAAAGAAGAAATGAGAAACAACGATAATCAACCTAAAACAGTAAAGAAGAAATGAGAAACAACGATAATCAACCTAAAACAGTGAAGGAGAAATGAGAAACAACGATAATCAACCTAAAACAGTGAAGGAGAAATGAGAAACAACGATAATCAACCTAAAACAGTGAAGGAGAAATGAGAAACAACGATAATCAACCTAAAACAGTAAAGAAGAAATGAGAAACAACGATAATCAACCTAAAACAGTAAAGAAGAAATGAGACATAACGACAATCAACATAAAACAGTGAAGGAGAAATGAGAAACAACGATAATCAACCTAAAACAGTAAAGAAGAAATGAGAAACAACGATAATCAACCTAAAACAGTGAAGGAGAAATGAGACATAACGACAATCAACCTAAAACAGTGAAGAAGAAATGAGAAACAACGATAATCAACCTAAAACAGTGAAGGAGAAATGAGAAACAACGATAATCAACCTAAAACAGTGAAGGAGAAATGAGAAACAACGATAATCAACCTAAAACAGTAAAGAAGAAATGAGAAACAACGATAATCAACCTAAAACAGTGAAGGAGAAATGAGAAACAACGATAATCAACCTAAAACAGTGAAGGAGAAATGAGAAACAACGATAATCAACCTAAAACAGTGAAGGAGAAATGAGAAACAACGATAATCAACCTAAAACAGTGAAGGAGAAATGAGAAACAACGATAATCAACCTAAAACAGTGAAGGAGAAATGAGAAACAACGATAATCAACCTAAAACAGTGAAGGAGAAATGAGAAACAACGATAATCAACCTAAAACAGTGAAGGAGAAATGAGAAACAACGATAATCAACCTAAAACAGTGAAGAAGAAATGGGACATAAAAATGATCTACATATAACAGCGAAGTAGAAAATAGATATAACGATTATTAACTCATAACAGTGAAGAACAAATGAGACATAACTATAGTCTCTTTAAACAGTTGAGCTGAAATGAGAAATAACGATTTTCGACTCATGCAACGAAGAAGAAAGTAAAGATAACAAAGATTTATCTATAACAATGAAGAAGAAATTAGTCTTAACAACGATCTACTTATAACAGTAAAGATTCTTCCTCTTCTACCTTTTAGCTCCCAGTGGAGCATAGGTCTACAACAAACACTTTCCAAGTTGTTCTGTTTTTTGCAATTCTTTTAAGATCATTCCATGTCTTCCCCATCATCTTCATCTCTGCTTCGATCTGTCTTCTCCAAGAATTCCTCGAATTCAGTGAAGATTAACTGAAATTTAAAAATTAACCGACTTATAACAAATAAGATTAACTGAAATATAAAATTGAACCTGCGTATAACAGTGAAGAAGAAATGAAACATAACATTAATCTACTTATAACAGTGAAGAAACAATCAGTCACCAAGATGATCTACTTATGACAGTGAAGAAACAATCAGTCACCAAGATGATCTACTTATGACAGTGAAGAAACAATTAGTCACCAAGATGATCTACTTATGACAGTGAAGAAACAATTAGTCACCAAGATGATCTACTTATGACAGTGAAGAAACAATCAGTCACCAAGATGATCTACTTATGACAGTGAAGAAGTAATGAGATATAACAATGTTCTCCTTAATGCAGTGAGTGAAAAGAAAGTGGGAGCCAGTAGTGGGGTGTAACGTACACTCCTACAATATATGGTGACAGCTTTATAAAAAAAATAAACACAACAAAATACTGACGTTTCGGTCTACATGTGGCCTTCTTCAGAATATGAGAACAACAACAAACGATGAGACACAGATAAATGCTACAACATCTAGGATGGTCAAGACAGGTGTAAGTCCAGGAGAAGTAGACAGAGGGATAAGAGATGCAATGATGAAACGAGAGAGAGAGAGATGTACTACATGTTGGAGGATAGATAATATGTGGAAATATGACAGTATATATATATATATATATATATATATATATATATATAATGAGACTCAAGCTTATTATTATACCGCTCTCAGCAAAAGATGACTGTCAAATGCAAGTGGAAGGGTCTGCTGGGCAATCAGTCACGTGGTTGGACCGGAGGTCAGACGAGATACCAAGAACTATAAATATTTGTGAGGCACACAAGCATGACACAGGCAATGACCAGAGATATATGAGGAGTGTGAAAGCCAACATACCAACTAGACTCGGACACCCTGGCTATAAGTGACGCGTGATAGAGAATTATCAAGATATGTTGTGCAGACCAGATATATGAGGATATATGAGGAGTGTGAAAGCCAACATACCAACTAGACTCGGACACCCTAGCTATAAGTGACGCGTGATAGAGAATTATCAAGATATGTTGTGCAGACCAGATATATGAGGATATATGAGGAGTGTGAAAGCCAACATACCAACTAGACTCGGACACCCTAGCTATAAGTGACGCATGATAGAGAATTATCAAGATATGTTGTGCAGACCAGATATATGAGGATATATGAGGAGTGTGAAAGCCAACATACCAACTAGACTCGGACACCCTAGCTATAAGTGACGCGTGATAGAGAATTATCAAGATATGTTGTGCAGACCAGATATATGAGGATATATGAGGAGTGTGAAAGCCAACATACCAACTAGACTCGGACACCCTAGCTATAAGTGACGCGTGATAGAGAATTATCAAGATATGTTGTGCAGACCAGATATATGAGGATATATGAGGAGTGTGAAAGCCAACATACCAACTAGACTCGGACACCCTAGCTATAAGTGACGCGTGATAGAGAATTATCAAGATATGTTGTGCAGACCAGATATATGAGGATATATGAGGAGTGTGAAAGCCAACATACCAACTAGACTCGGACACCCTAGCTATAAGTGACGCGTGATAGAGAATTATCAAGATATGTTGTGCAGACCAGATATATGAGGATATATGAGGAGTGTGAAAGCCAACATACCAACTAGACTCGGACACCCTAGCTATAAGTGACGCGTGATAGAGAATTATCAAGATATGTTGTGCAGACCAGATATATGAGGATATATGATGAGTGTGAAAGCCAACATACCAACTAGACTCGGACACCCTAGCTATAAGTGACGCGTGATAGAGAATTATCAAGATATGTTGTGCAGACCAGATATATGAGGATATATGAGGAGTGTGAAAGCCAACATACCAACTAGACTCGGACACCCTAGCTATAAGTGACGCGTGATAGAGAATTATCAAGATATGTTGTGCAGACCAGATATATGAGGATATATGAGGAGTGTGAAAGCCAACATACCAACTAGACTCGGACACCCTAGCTATAAGTGACGCGTGATAGAGAATTATCAAGATATGTTGTGCAGACCAGATATATGAGGATATATGAGGAGTGTGAAAGCCAACATACCAACTAGACTCGGACACCCTAGCTATAAGTGACGCGTGATAGAGAATTATCAAGATATGTTGTGCAGACCAGATATATGAGGATATATGAGGAGTGTGAAAGCCAACATACCAACTAGACTCGGACACCCTAGCTATAAGTGACGCGTGATAGAGAATTATCAAGATATGTTGTGCAGACCAGATATATGAGGATATATGAGGAGTGTGAAAGCCAACATACCAACTAGACTCGGACACCCTAGCTATAAGTGACGCGTGATAGAGAATTATCAAGATATGTTGTGCAGACCAGATATATGAGGATATATGAGGAGTGTGAAAGCCAACATACCAACTAGACTCGGACCCCCTAGCTATAAGTGACGCGTGATAGAGAATTATCAAGATATGTTGTGCAGACCAGATATATGAGGATATATGAGGAGTGTGAAAGCCAACATACCAACTAGACTCGGACACCCTGGCTATAAATGACGCGTGATAGAGAATTATCAAGATATGTTGTGCAGACCAGATATATGAGGATATATGAGGAGTGTGAAAGCCAACATACCAACTAGACTCGGACACCCTAGCTATAAGTGACGCGTGATAGAGAATTATCAAGATATGTTGTGCAGACCAGATATATGAGGATATATGAGGAGTGTGAAAGCCAACATACCAACTAGACTCGGACACCCTAGCTATAAGTGACGCGTGATAGAGAATTATCAAGATATGTTGTGCAGACCAGATATATGAGGATATATGAGGAGTGTGAAAGCCAACATACCAACTAGACTCGGACACCCTAGCTATAAGTGACGCGTGATAGAGAATTATCAAGATATGTTGTGCAGACCAGATATATGAGGATATATGAGGAGTGTGAAAGCCAACATACCAACTAGACTCGGACACCCTGGCTATAAGTGACGCGTGATAGAGAATTATCAAGATATGTTGTGCAGACCAGATATATGAGGATATATGAGGAGTGTGAAAGCCAACATACCAACTAGACTCGGACACCCTGGCTATAAGTGACGCGTGATAGAGAATTATCAAGATATGTTGTGCAGACCAGATATATGAGGATATATGAGGAGTGTGAAAGCCAACATACCAACTAGACTCGGACACCCTAGCTATAAGTGACGCGTGATAGAGAATTATCAAGATATGTTGTGCAGACCAGATATATGAGGATATATGAGGAGTGTGAAAGCCAACATACCAACTAGACTCGGACACCCTGGCTATAAGTGACGCGTGATAGAGAATTATCAAGATATGTTGTGCAGACCAGATATATGAGGATATATGAGGAGTGTGAAAGCCAACATACCAACTAGACTCGGACACCCTAGCTATAAGTGACGCGTGATAGAGAATTATCAAGATATGTTGTGCAGACCAGATATATGAGGATATATGAGGAGTGTGAAAGCCAACATACCAACTAGACTCGGACACCCTGGCTATAAGTGACGCGTGATAGAGAATTATCAAGATATGTTGTGCAGACCAGATATATGAGGATATATGAGGAGTGTGAAAGCCAACACACCAACTAGACTCGGACACCCTGGATATAAGTGACGCGTGATAGCGAATTATCAAGATATGTTGTGCAGACCAGATATATGAGGATATATGAGGAGTGTGAAAGCCAACATACCAACTAGACTCGGACACCCTAGCTATAAGTGACGCGTGATAGAGAATTATCAAGATATGTTGTGCAGACCAGATATATGAGGATATATGAGGAGTGTGAAAGCCAACATACCAACTAGACTCGGACACCCTGGCTATAAGTGACGCGTGATAGAGAATTATCAAGATATGTTGTGCAGACCAGATATATGAGGATATATGAGGAGTGTGAAAGCCAACATACCAACTAGACTCGGACACCCTAGCTATAAGTGACGCGTGATAGAGAATTATCAAGATATGTTGTGCAGACCAGATATATGAGGATATATGAGGAGTGTGAAAGCCAACATACCAACTAGACTCGGACACCCTAGCTATAAGTGACGCGTGATAGAGAATTATCAAGATATGTTGTGCAGACCAGATATATGAGGATATATGAGGAGTGTGAAAGACAACATACCAACTAGACTCGGACACCCTGGCTATAAGTGACGCGTGATAGAGAATTATCAAGATATGTTGTGCAGACCAGATATATGAGGATATATGAGGAGTGTGAAAGCCAACATACCAACTAGACTCGGACACCCTAGCTATAAATGACGCGTGATAGAGAATTATCAAGATATGTTGTGCAGACCAGATATATGAGGATATATGAGGAGTGTGAAAGCCAACATACCAACTAGACTCGGACACCCTAGCTATAAGTGACGCGTGATAGAGAATTATCAAGATATGTTGTGCAGACCAGATATATGAGGATATATGAGGAGTGTGAAAGCCAACATACCAACTAGACTCGGACACCCTAGCTATAAGTGACGCGTGATAGAGAATTATCAAGATATGTTGTGCAGACCAGATATATGAGGATATATGAGGAGTGTGAAAGCCAACATACCAACTAGACTCGGACACCCTAGCTATAAGTGACGCGTGATAGAGAATTATCAAGATATGTTGTGCAGACCAGATATATGAGGATATATGAGGAGTGTGAAAGCCAACATACCAACTAGACTCGGACACCCTAGCTATAAGTGACGCGTGATAGAGAATTATCAAGATATGTTGTACAGACCAGATATATGAGGATATATGATGAGTGTGAAAGCCAACATACCAACTAGACTCGGACACCCTAGCTATAAGTGACGCGTGATAGAGAATTATCAAGATATGTTGTGCAGACCAGATATATGAGGATATATGAGGAGTGTGAAAGCCAACATACCAACTAGACTCGGACACCCTAGCTATAAGTGACGCGTGATAGAGAATTATCAAGATATGTTGTGCAGACCAGATATATGAGGATATATGAGGAGTGTGAAAGCCAACATACCAACTAGACTCGGACACCCTAGCTATAAGTGACGCGTGATAGAGAATTATCAAGATATGTTGTGCAGACCAGATATATGAGGATATATGAGGAGTGTGAAAGCCAACATACCAACTAGACTCGGACACCCTAGCTATAAGTGACGCGTGATAGAGAATTATCAAGATATGTTGTGCAGACCAGATATATGAGGATATATGAGGAGTGTGAAAGCCAACATACCAACTAGACTCGGACACCCTAGCTATAAGTGACGCGTGATAGAGAATTATCAAGATATGTTGTGCAGACCAGATATATGAGGATATATGAGGAGTGTGAAAGCCAACATACCAACTAGACTCGGACACCCTAGCTATAAGTGACGCGTGATAGAGAATTATCAAGATATGTTGTGCAGACCAGATATATGAGGATATATGAGGAGTGTGAAAGCCAACATACCAACTAGACTCGGACACCCTAGCTATAAGTGACGCGTGATAGAGAATTATCAAGATATGTTGTGCAGACCATATATATGAGGATATATGAGGAGTGTGAAAGCCAACATACCAACTAGACTCGGACACCCTAGCTATAAGTAACGCGTGATAGAGAATTATCAAGATATGTTGTGCAGACCAGATATATGAGGATATATGAGGAGTGTGAAAGCCAACATACCAACTAGACTCGGACACCCTAGCTATAAGTGACGCGTGATAGAGAATTATCAAGATATGTTGTGCAGACCAGATATATGAGGATATATGAGGAGTGTGAAAGCCAACATACCAACTAGACTCGGACACCCTAGCTATAAGTGACGCGTGATAGAGAATTATCAAGATATGTTGTGCAGACCAGATATATGAGGATATATGAGGAGTGTGAAAGCCAACATACCAACTAGACTCGGACACCCTAGCTATAAGTGACGCGTGATAGAGAATTATCAAGATATGTTGTGCAGACCAGATATATGAGGATATATGAGGAGTGTGAAAGCCAACATACCAACTAGACTCGGACCCCCTAGCTATAAGTGACGCGTGATAGAGAATTATCAAGATATGTTGTGCAGACCAGATATATGAGGATATATGAGGAGTGTGAAAGCCAACATACCAACTAGACTCGGACACCCTGGCTATAAATGACGCGTGATAGAGAATTATCAAGATATGTTGTGCAGACCAGATATATGAGGATATATGAGGAGTGTGAAAGCCAACATACCAACTAGACTCGGACACCCTAGCTATAAGTGACGCGTGATAGAGAATTATCAAGATATGTTGTGCAGACCAGATATATGAGGATATATGAGGAGTGTGAAAGCCAACATACCAACTAGACTCGGACACCCTAGCTATAAGTGACGCGTGATAGAGAATTATCAAGATATGTTGTGCAGACCAGATATATGAGGATATATGAGGAGTGTGAAAGCCAACATACCAACTAGACTCGGACACCCTAGCTATAAGTGACGCGTGATAGAGAATTATCAAGATATGTTGTGCAGACCAGATATATGAGGATATATGAGGAGTGTGAAAGCCAACATACCAACTAGACTCGGACACCCTGGCTATAAGTGACGCGTGATAGAGAATTATCAAGATATGTTGTGCAGACCAGATATATGAGGATATATGAGGAGTGTGAAAGCCAACATACCAACTAGACTCGGACACCCTGGCTATAAGTGACGCGTGATAGAGAATTATCAAGATATGTTGTGCAGACCAGATATATGAGGATATATGAGGAGTGTGAAAGCCAACATACCAACTAGACTCGGACACCCTAGCTATAAGTGACGCGTGATAGAGAATTATCAAGATATGTTGTGCAGACCAGATATATGAGGATATATGAGGAGTGTGAAAGCCAACATACCAACTAGACTCGGACACCCTGGCTATAAGTGACGCGTGATAGAGAATTATCAAGATATGTTGTGCAGACCAGATATATGAGGATATATGAGGAGTGTGAAAGCCAACATACCAACTAGACTCGGACACCCTAGCTATAAGTGACGCGTGATAGAGAATTATCAAGATATGTTGTGCAGACCAGATATATGAGGATATATGAGGAGTGTGAAAGCCAACATACCAACTAGACTCGGACACCCTGGCTATAAGTGACGCGTGATAGAGAATTATCAAGATATGTTGTGCAGACCAGATATATGAGGATATATGAGGAGTGTGAAAGCCAACACACCAACTAGACTCGGACACCCTGGATATAAGTGACGCGTGATAGCGAATTATCAAGATATGTTGTGCAGACCAGATATATGAGGATATATGAGGAGTGTGAAAGCCAACATACCAACTAGACTCGGACACCCTAGCTATAAGTGACGCGTGATAGAGAATTATCAAGATATGTTGTGCAGACCAGATATATGAGGATATATGAGGAGTGTGAAAGCCAACATACCAACTAGACTCGGACACCCTGGCTATAAGTGACGCGTGATAGAGAATTATCAAGATATGTTGTGCAGACCAGATATATGAGGATATATGAGGAGTGTGAAAGCCAACATACCAACTAGACTCGGACACCCTAGCTATAAGTGACGCGTGATAGAGAATTATCAAGATATGTTGTGCAGACCAGATAATCACCTGAGAGGATCACGTCAGGTGGTAGGGGGCTAAAACTGGAGCAGGGGAGGAACTGGAGAGGGGAAATGGGACAGGAGAAACGGGGACAAACGAAGGGGAGAAGTGAGTGAAAGAAGGAAAAGAGGGGGAAAGAAGGAGGAGAGAGGGGTTACCCCTGAGAAAGGGATACATTGATGCCCCATGGCGTGATGCAGTCCATACGGGCGATCCGACGATTCTCTAAGGTGAATCAGCTACGGCTGTCACAGGATCATGGCACCAGGCCAGTAACTAGCATATCCGCCTTACCCTGATGGCTCTGAGAGTTGAAGTGGATGCTATTGGGATGCCGGCATTTCGAGTGATGTCATACTGATGTACCGGACATTTCTTCTTAGAGACGGCGGCCAGATTCGCTATGTAGGTCAACTTGCATCACTTAATTATGATGGCATAGATAATGTAGCGCGATGTACAAGTGAAGTGTTCAATAGGTTGCGACTACAGCGGACCGTTCGCCGATGGCTGTGTGTGTGTGTGTGGGGGGTGGGGGGGGATAGGAAGGCGGCTCCTGACAAGCATGTCACGGAGGGTGGGATCACTCTTAAAGTAAAATGGGGGTGGGGGAATGGGGGGCTTGGGGAAGTGTAGACAGGTAGTGGTGAATGGGGGCTTGGGGAAGTGTAGACAGGTAGTGGTGAATGGGGGCTTGGGGAAGTGTAGACAGGTAGTGGTGAATGGGGGCTTGGGGAAGTGTAGACAGGTAGTGGTGAATGGGGGCTTGGGGAGGTGTAGGCAGATAGTGGAGTCTGAGCGGAGAATGGGGAGGTAGCGGTGAATGATTCTGATCACGGCATAGTGGTGAGGGTGGTGGGTGAGGGTGGTGGGTGAGGGTGGTGGGTGAGGGTGGTGGGTGAGAGCAAGTACTACCTCGTCAGGGGGTGGGACGTGTGGAGGTGGTGAGAGCAAGTACTACCTCGTCAGGGGGTGAGACGTGTAGAGGTGGTGAGAGCAGCCTGGCGTGAGGTGCGGTAAACCCGCCGGAGAGTATGAAGGAGAGCTGATTCAGGATAGAGGCGTCGGCGGAAGAAGTCGAGCGTCAGGTGGGAATTATGTAGGAAATCTTCATCGTCCTAGCGAAGGCGACGAAACCTGAGTAACTGGTAGCCTGAAACGAAAGTAGACATAACAAAGACCGACTTGTAACAGTGAAGAAGAAACGAATAAAAAAATTATTTTACTTATAACAGTGGAGGACATAACGATAATCTACTTGTAAATGTGTAGAATAAAAGTAACATAACAATGGTTTACTCGTAACAGAACCGAAGGAATTACATTTTAAAATGATCTACTTTTAACAGTGAACAATAAGTCAGTCATAACAATGATCTTCTTATAGCAGTGAACAATAAGTCAGTCATAACAATGATCTTCTTATAGCAGTGAACAATAAGTCAGTCATAACAATGATCTTCTTATAGCAGTGAACAATAAGTCAGTCATAACAGTGCTCTTCTTATAGCAGTGAACAATAAGTCAGTTATAACAATGATCTTCTTATAGCAGTGAACAATAAGTCAGTCATAACAATGATCTTCTTATAGCAGTGAACAATAAGTCAGTCATAACAATGATCTTCTTATAGCAGTGAACAATAAGTCAGTCATAACAATGATCTTCTTATAGCAGTGAACAATAAGTCAGTTATAACAATGATCTTCTTATAGCAGTGAACAATAAGTCAGTCATAACAATGATCTTCTTATAGCAGTGAACAATAAGTCAGTCATAACAATGATCTTCTTATAGCAGTGAACAATAAGTCAGTCATAACAATGATCTTCTTATAGCAGTGAACAATAAGTCAGTCATAACAATGATCTTCTTATAGCAGTGAACAATAAGTCAGTCATAACAATGATCTTCTTATAGCAGTGAACAATAAGTCAGTCATAACAGTGCTCTTCTTATAGCAGTGAACAATAAGTCAGTTATAACAATGATCTTCTTATAGCAGTGAACAATAAGTCAGTCATAACAATGATCTTCTTATAGCAGTGAACAATAAGTCAGTCATAACAATGATCTTCTTATAGCAGTGAACAATAAGTCAGTCATAACAATGATCTTCTTATAGCAGTGAACAATAAGTCAGTTATAACAATGATCTTCTTATAGCAGTGAACAATAAGTCAGTCATAACAATGATCTTCTTATAGCAGTGAACAATAAGTCAGTCATAACAGTGATCTTATAGCAGTTAATAGTAAGTCAGTCATAACAGTGATCTTATAGCAGTTAACAGTATGTCAGTCATAACTAAGATCTTTTAATAGCAGTTAACAGTAAGTCAGTCATAACAATGATCTTCTTATAGCAGTTAACAGTATGTCAGTCATAACTAAGATCTTCTTATAGCATTTAACAAAAGTCAGTCATAAAAAAAATCCTCTTATCATCATCATCATCAAGTACCGGGCCTGCTGGCGTAGGTGATCATGTAATTCCACAACTTTCGATCTCGACAGTTATTTATCATTTCTGTTGTTGACCTTCTGCCAAGCCATTCTCTTATGCTCTCAGGTATTTTTTCTCTTGGCTTCCCTCTATTTCTTCGTCCCTCAATTTTCCCAGTTGTTACAGTACATTCCAGTTGTTCTCTTCTCATTACATGGCCAAAAATGATGATTGTTTCTTCCTAATATTGGAAATTAGCTCTCATTTTTTGCCTCTTTCAGAACGTTTTCATTACTCTTCTTAGCTGTCCATGGTATTCTCAACATTCTTCTGTAAAACCACATTTCTACAGACTCAATTGATTTTCTTATATGTTGTTCTATTGTCCATGATTCACATCCATATGTTAATACTGGCTCTACATAACATTTAAGAACTGTGACAAGCTTATTGACTGGGCAAGACCTAAGAACATGATGAATGGAAACACCTGGTTTAAGCAACATCTAAGACGGCTGTTTACATGGAAAAGCCTAGGAGACAACTCACGTAATCAAATTGATTACATAATGATAAGCAATATATCTTCTGATAACAGTGAATAATAAGTCAGTTATAACAATGATCTTCTTGTGGCGGTGAAGATAAAATAAGACATAACAACGATCCATTTATCTTATAATTTGTCTTATAAGAAATGATGTACAGCTATGATCTAATTGTAATCATGAACGTTAAATCCACAACCATCTATATTTAAAGTGAATCTTTGGGCTGGGGAGAAAATTCCGAAATCACCCAATGTTTGTGACGTAATGCTGAAATGAAAACTCCATATCACACGGTGAAGAAATCTGGCAGACACCACCAGGCAAGGAATTGTGAAACTGTCGTGTTTGGTAACCATGACAACGAGTTAGTGTCGCCTTCTGGTGGCAGGTATTGAAATAACAAAGGGGTGGTAATTCACAGAAGGCAATATTAATAAATAAATAGATAATTTGATGAACATAACAACATCAAAGACAATACATGTGATTTTCATGAAGATAAAACATCAATCATTTGAGAAACCTCCTTGCTGAACTCAGCCTTCTATTTCAGTGGTGGGATTATGGAAAGAGGGTAAGTACAACTAAATAGAAACGTGAAACGTGTAAGTTGTTCAGTTGGGGTTCTCTCAATGACTTCAAGGGATGGTGTGTGTTGTTCTAGCGTTGAATCTCTTCAATGATCAACAGCACGTTTTGTAGGAGCCATGGTCGATATAACGCCAGGCCGCTCTTCTGAATAAGATATGATGAAACTTGTGTGAGTGGCAAACATTTCAAAATTATTTGATGATTCAATTGAGGAATACAATTGGGACACGGCGGGAGGTCTCTGAGAGAGGAACACTATTGGGGCACGGCGGGAGGTCTCTGAGAGAGGAACAATATTGGGGCACGGAGGGAGGTCTCTGAGAGAGGAAAAAATTGGGACACGGCGGGAGGTCTCTGAGAGAGGAACAATATTGGGGCACGGCGGGAGGTCTCTAAGGAAGGAACAATATTGGGGCACGGAGGGAGGTCTCTGAGAGAGGAAAAAATTTGGTGGAGAAATCTAGAAGAGGAGAGAACTACAGAGGCACGGTAATAGGTCTCCGAGAAAGGGAAATTACAGTGGCACGGTGGGGACCTTCAAAAGAGGAGAATTACTGGAGCATTGTGGGAGATCAGACGCGAACTGAAACAGTGTAGAGCGGAGGTATGGGTTGAAACAGACTATAGCAATAGTAAGTTTGAAACAGGACATAGCAGCAATAGGTAAATTAGTGAGAGAAGGGCTAGATGTAAACAAAGGGGGGATAATTAGGAAGGAGGGCTGATAGGTGTTCAAGTGCTCGAGAAAATAGTGAACACGAGTCAGTCAGAGGGAGCTGAGAAAATCTCGTGAAATTAAGGGAGTGCGGATGTGACTAGTGAGTTGTCAGGAGTGCGCAAGACAAGAGAAGTCTGGGAGAGTTGGTCGAGACGGTAGGTGGACAGTTAGCCTTCCCGTCTTCATAGGAAATAGTCATAGAATCTGTGTGGCAGTACAAGTAGTGTGTGGCCGAAGTAAGTGTAACGAAACAGTAATTATTAGGGTAGACAGCCCAGGGAAATAGCTACCAGAAGTGCACGAAATACAAGCAGTGTCAATGAAGCAGTAACTTCCAACGAGGGAGACGTTAACAGCAACTCTGTGAGGCGAGTGTGCTGATAGTTAATTGAACTTTTGCAAGTACAAGAAATGCTAGATCCAGAGCGGTTCAGAGATTTATTAGACAGTGAGATCAGCACTCACGTCAGCTAAATGCGCTATTATTGGTCAGTTGGGACATAGTGGGAGTTCTACATAAGAGGTGAACTTGGACAAGTTGAGCGGGCTCAAAAAGAGGAGAACGTCTTTGGCACAGAGGCATGTTCTGGAACATGCTCTTCTCCTCAAAATTTAACAAGAGCCAGGCAGACAGACAGACAGACGGACGGACGGATCGACGGTTATATATATACGGACCTATAAATAGACAGGAAAGTAGATAGATAGACAGACAGGCAGGCAGGCAGACAGACAGACAGACAGAAAGACAGATAGACAGACAGACAGACAGACAGACAGACAGACAGACAGACAGACAGACAAACAGACAGATAGATAGACAGATAGACAGACAGACAGACATATAGATAGATAGATAGATAGATAGATAGATAGATAGATAGATAGATAGATAGATAGATAGATAGATAGATAGATAGATAGATAGATAGATAGATAGATTGATAGATAGATAGATAGATAGATAGATAGATAGATAGATAGATAGATAGATAGATAGATAGATAGATAGATAGATAGATAGATAGATAGATAGATAGATAGATAGATAGATAGATCAATGTTTCAAGTGTTCTAATCTGGTATCCTTTAGCCAGCGATAGATTGTTATCATTATCTGAGAGCCCTATCAGTGTAGCCCCTTTTCTTATTTGTTCCTAATTAAATCCGATGTGTTGATAAAACGATAAATATTTCCTGTTGTAGAAATGTATTTTCTTAAAAAATTACGTTCTTCTATTTTCTTAGGTTGTTGAGTTGATACGTAATGCACAGAATGTGAATGTAATTATTTAGATCTGATCTGAACGAAACTTGCAATCATAACATTAGTATCATCAATAATCGGAATATTAATATGATCAATAATATGATCAATAATCGTAACATAAAAATCATCAATAATCGTAACATAAAAATCATCAATAATCGTAACATTAATATCGTCAAGAATCCTACCATGAAAGGGGTATGTCGTAAAGATGCATCATGATGCATAGAAATGCGAAACTGATGTAAAGCTGATAAGAACGAAAATTAAAAGGAATGAAAAAAAACTAGCATGGCAACAGCTTTACTTTGGTGAGAAACAGAACAAAAGTAGAACGAAGTTTCGGCCAAATAGGCCTTCAGCTGGAACAATAAACAAGAACACACATTATGTATTAAGTTATACACAGAAATATGACTGCATGGCGATAATTTGCTGGTTTCTTTAAAATGAAAAATAAGTCCATTAAATAATAATGTTTGTAGATGTTCGTTGTAGAAACATTTTTTGATATTCATTGTAGAATAATGTTTGTAGATGTTTGTTGAAGAATAATGTTTGCAACTGTTCACTGGGGAATAATGTGTGTAGGAGTTGGTTGGAGAATACTGTTTGTGGTTTTTCTATGTATAATAATGTTTGTAGATGTTCACTGTAGAATATTGTTTGTAGATGTTCACTGTAGAATATTGTTTGTAGATGTTCACTGTAGAATATTGTTTGTAGATGTTCACTGTAGAATATTGCTTGTAGATGTTCATTGTAGAATATTGCTTGTAGATGTTCACTGTAGAATATTGCTTGTAGATGTTTACTGTAGAATATTGTTTGTAGATGTTCACTGTAGAATATTGTTTGTAGATGTTCACTGTAGAATATTGTTTGTAGATGTTCACTGTAGAATATTGCTTGTAGATGTTCACTGTAGAATATTGCTTGTAGATGTTCACTGTAGAATATTGTTTGTAGATATACACTGTAGAATATTGTTTGTAGATGTTCACTGTAGAATATTGCTTGTAGATGTTCACTGTAGAATATTGCTTGTAGATGTTCATTGTAGAATATTGTTTGTAGATGTTCACTGTAGAATATTGTTTGTAGATGTTCACTGTAGAATATTGTTTGTAGATGTTCACTGTAGAATATTGTTTGTAGATGTTCACTGTAGAATATTGTTTGTAGATGTTCATTGTAGAATATTGTTTGTAGATGTTCACTGTAGAATATTGTTTGTAGATGTTCACTGTAGAATATTGTTTGTAGATGTTCACTGTAGAATATTGCTTGTAGATGTTCACTGTAGAATATTGCTTGTAGATGTTCATTGTAGAATATTGTTTGTAGATGTTCACTGTAGAATATTGTTTGTAGATGTTCACTGTAGAATATTGTTTGTAGATGTTCACTGTAGAATATTGTTTGTAGATGTTCACTGTAGAATATTGCTTGTAGATGTTCACTGTAGAATATTGCTTGTAGATGTTCACTGTAGAATATTGCTTGTAGATGTTCACTGTAGAATATTGTTTGTAGATGTTCACTGTAGAATATTGTTTGTAGATGTTCACTGTAGAATATTGTTTGTAGATGTTCACTGTAGAATATTGTTTGTAGATGTTCATTGTAGAATATTGTTTGTAGATGTTCACTGTAGACTATTGCTTGTAGATGTTCACTGTAGAATATTGTTTGTAGATGTTCACTGTAGAATATTGCTTGTAGATGTTCACTGTAGAATATTGCTTGTAGATGTTCACTGTAGAATATTGCTTGTAGATGTTCACTGTAGAATATTGTTTGTAGATGTTCACTGTAGAATATTGTTTGTAGATGTTCACTGTAGAATATTGTTTGTAGATGTTCACTGTAGAATATTGTTTGTAGATGTTCACTGTAGACTATTGCTTGTAGATGTTCACTGTAGAATATTGTTTGTAGATGTTCATTGTAGAATATTGCTTGTAGATGTTCATTGTAGAATATTGTTTGTAGATGTTCATTGTAGAATATTGCTTGTAGATGTTCATTGTAGAATATTGTTTGTAGATGTTCATTGTAGAATATTGTTTGTAGATGTTCACTGTAGAATATTGCTTGTAGATGTTCACTGTAGAATATTGCTTGTAGATGTTCATTGTAGAATATTGCTTGTAGATGTTCACTGTAGAGTATTGCTTCTAGATGTTCACTGTAGAATATTGTTTGTAGATGTTCATTGTAGAATATTGCTTGTAGATGTTCACTGTAGAATATTGTTTGCAGATGTTCGCTGTAGGGTAATGTTTGTAAATGTTCGTTGCAGAATAATATTTGTAGATGTTCGTTATAGAATAATGTTTGTAAACGTTCGTTATAGAATAATGTTTGTAAACGTTAGTTTTATAATATTGTTTGTAAATTTTCTTTCTATAATAATATTTGTAGATGTTCTTTCTAGAATAGTGTTTGTAGATGTCGTTCTAGAATAATTTTTGTAGATGTCGTTCTAGATTAATGTTTGTAAATGTCGTTCTAGAATATTTTTTGTAGATGTCGTTCTAGAATAATATAATATTTGTAGATGTTATTTCTAGAGTAATGTTTGTAGATGTCGTTCTAGAATAAATTTTGTAGATGTCGTTCTAGAGTAATGTTTGTAGATGTTCTTTCAAGAGCAATGTTTGTAGATGTTCTTTCTAGAATAATGTTTGTTGATGTCGTTCTAGAGTAATGTTTGTAAATGTTCGTTCTAGAATATTATTTGTAGACATTCGTTGTAGCATAATGTTCGTAAATGTTCGTTATAGAATAATTTTTGTAGATATTTGTTGTAGAATTATTTTTGTCTAAGTTTGTTCTAAAATAATGTTCTTAGATGTTCGTTGTTGAATAATGTGTGTTGGTGTTTGTTATGGAATAATGTTTGTAGCTGTTTGTTATGGAATAATGTTTGTAGATGTGTGTTATGGAATAATGTTTGTAGATGTTTGTTATGGAATAATGTTTGTAGATGTTTGTTATGGAATAATGTTTGTAGATGTTTGTTATGGAATACTGTTTGTAGATGTGTGATATGGAATAATATTTGTAGATGTTTGTTATGGAATAATGTTTGTAGCTGTTTGTTGCGGAATAATGTTTGTAGATGTGTGTTATGGAATAATGTTTGTAGATGTTTGTTATGGAATAATGTTTGTAGATGTTTGTTATGGAATAATGTTTGTAGATGTGTGTTATGGAAAATGTTTGTAGATGTGTGTTATGGAATAATGTTTGTAGATGTTTGTTATGGAATAATGTTTGTAGATGTTTGTTATGGAATAATGTTTCCTGGTAACCGAACCACATATTCAAACTCTTACGAAATAACTCAGCACTGGTTTTACTCCAGCTCTTTTTCTACAGTTTCTCCAAATCTTATTTTGTCTCTTGTTGCCACATTACAATTTGCAGTGAAAGCATCTCACACCAATCATTCACATCTTTCTTCGCCCTTTTAGTTGCCTCTCTGGATGTGTTACTAAAATTATGCACATGGAATGTTAGGACTTTTTACGAAGAAGGAAAATTAGACAATCTCATTTTAGAAGCAAAACGACTAAACATAAATATTTTAGGCATGTCAGAAACAAGATGGAAAGAAAGTGGATACAAGACGATACATATACATTTATATATTCAGGTAACACAACAGAACATCAAAGTGGTGTAAGGATACTAATAAAAAGAGAGTTATAAAAATATATAAATACCCACTGGACATGCAATGAGAGGATTATACTATTAAAAATGAAGGCAAAACAATTTGACACAGCAATAATACAGATATACGTACCTACTCAAGACTACACAGATGAACAAATAGAGGCATACTATGAAGACCTAAATAAAGTTATGAAGCAAATGAAATCTTCGGCCATCTTGATTTTAATGGGTGACATGAACGCTAAAGTAGGAAAATGTTGATATAAGACCATTATAGGAAATCATAGTTTATGAAAAAGAAATGACAGAGGAGAAAGATTAGTACAATTTTGTGAAGAAAACAGTCTGAATATATGTAACACCTTCTTTTAACAAGAAAAACGGCAACTATACACACGGAAAAGAGCTGGAGATAATAAGAGGAATCAAATAGATTACATAATGATAAAAGATAGGTTCCGTAACAGCGTCAAGAAAGACAAAACTTATTCAGGAGCAGATATTCATTCAGATCACAATCCTGTAATGATTAAAATGAAAATCAAACTAAAGAGGAATAATGAGACTGTAACAGCAACACTGAACATCTTGTGTTCTTGTTGACCTCCTTTATGGCTAGTGTTGCTTATCTTTCTTACCTACCCTTAAAAGAGTACCCAGAAAGTTTAATACTGTTTTGTGGCTTACAGAAAACAATATTTGTTTTTTAGCTCAACACATGTGGCTTCTAAACAACATTCTGTTGGGTGCTGCTTTGCGTTCCATCTTTACTCTGTATCACTTGACTAGATTAGCTAGTCTTTTTTCACTGCTAACAAGAAAAGGGGAAGTGAAAGCTTAATCAATTCTTATTCATTGATCATTGGTCTGTGTTAGTCACATCTCATATCCTTGTGTGTGCATGGCTATGTTAGTCATATCTCATATCTTTGTGTGTGCATGGCTATGTTAGTCATATCTCATATCCTTGTGTGTGCATGGCTATGTTAGTCACATCTCATATCTTTGTGTGCATGTTTATGTTAGTCATATCTCATATCCTTGTGTGTGCATGGCTATGTTAGTCACATCTCATATCTTTGTGTGCATGTTTATGTTAGTCATATCTCATATCCTTGTGTGTGCATGGCTATGTTAGTCACATCTCATATCCTTGTGTGTGCATGGCTATGTTAGTCATATCTCATATCTTTGTGTGCATGTTTATGTTAGTCATATCTCATATCCTTGTGTGTGCATGGCTATGTTAGTCACATCTCATATCTTTGTGTGCATGTTTATGTTAGTCATATCTCATATCTTTGTGTGCATGTTTATGTTAGTCATATCTCATATCCTTGTGTGTGCATGTTTATGTTAGTCATATCTCATATCCTTGTGTGCATGTTTATGTTAGTCATGTGTCATATATCTTGATGTGAGTCAGTGTTAGTCATGCCTCGTATCGCTATGTGCAAGTCTGTGTTGGTCACATCTCATATCTTTGTGTGTGCATGTCTGCGTTAGTCACCTCTAGTGACTCGGGCAGATGGTGCTCGTAAACCTGGGGGGGGGGGGGGCGACCATCTAAAGGCAGAATCCCCCTACATAAAAGATCATCTGCTGCCTTGCAGGAAGATTAGGTACAATCAAAAGCTAAGGAGAGCAAACCTGAATAAAATGCTGGCTGAAATCGGATGCACTGGGCCACTGGCGCAGAACACAGTGCAACGTTTTAACGGGTGTTCAATCAGAGTGGATCTGGCAGACTCTAATTGTGATGTTCTGTCTGCGGGGGCGATGAACACACTTAACCTGACAGCTGACTTCATGTGAGAGTCTGGAATCCTACTCTGATTGAGTCCTGATCGCAGAGAGAGAGAGAGAGAGAGAGAGAGAGAGAGAGAGAGAGAGAAACTAAAGAGAAACAAACAAAAGACTAACACGTCAATCATCATCGTCATGTGCCATACCAGTCGACGTAGGCGATCATGTCCTCCCACAACCTTCTATCTACAGTGCATCATATCAGTTCTTTTATTGACTGTTTTCAATGCCAAGACACCAAGCTATCCAATATTTTCTCTCCTTGTCGTCCGCTATCTCGCTTTCCTTTTATTTTGCCGGTTGTAACCATTCACCAATACCATTAGATATAACAGTTTCAAGTCAAAAAAGATTTGAAAGATACTTATACAATACAAGTAAAGAAAACATATAAAAAACTACTAGAAGAAGAGATTGAGCAAAACAGAAGAGAAAATCCTGAAGAAAAAGTGATAACAAAATAGCAACACAAGATACCTGTGACACCTTATCAAAAAGTTGGTTCATGCTTCAATTTGGCTCTTTCTATACAGACTTTTAAATTGGAGTAAATGCTTGGTATAGGCTTTACCTTAGTGCAATGCATCTTTTGACTGTCTGCTCATTTTTTTGTCTTAGTGGACACATTCTATGTTTAGTTTGCAGATTTATTCTATTCTCTCTTCTATTTCTTGTCTTAGATCAGTATACCTCCGATTATTCCCATTTCATCTCCGTGTTGTTCTTAAGGCTTCATTTAATCACAATATTCCGGTGATTATTTTCATTTATTTACTGGTTAAAGTCATGTCCCCATTCACATGTTTGTAAAGACATATCTCCATTCACATGTTTGTAAAGTCATATCTCCATTCATATGTTTGTAAAGTCATATCTCCATTCACATGTTTGTAAAGTTATGTCCCCATTCACATGTTTGTAAAGGCATGTCCCCATTCACATGTTTGCAAAGTCATGTCCCCATTCACATGTTTGTAAAGTCATGTCACCATTCACATGTTTGTAAAGTCATGTCCCCATTCACATGTTTGTAAAGTCATGTCCCCATTCACATGTTTGTAAAGTCATGTCCCCATTCACATGTTTGTAAATTCATGTCCCCATTCACATGTTTGTAAAGTCATGTCCCCATTCACATGTTTGTAAAGTCATGCCTCCATTCACATGTTTGTAAAGGCATGTCCCCATTCACATGTTTGCAAAGTCATGTCCCCATTCGCATGTTTGTAAAGTCATGTCTCCATTCACATGTTTGTAAATTCATGTCCCCATTCACATGTTTGTAAAGTCATGTCCCCATTCACATGTTTGTAAAGTCATGTCTCCATTCACATGTTTGTAAAGTCATGTCCCCATTCACATGTTTGTAAAGTCATGTCCCCATTCACACGTTTGTAAAGTCATGTCCACATTCACATGTTTGTAAATTCTTGTCCCCATTCACATGTTTGTAAAGTCATGTCCCCATTCACATGTTTGTTAAATCTTGTCCCCATTCACATGTTTGTTAAATCTTGTCCCCATTCACATGTTTGTAAAGTCATATCTCCATTCACATTTTTGTAAAGTCCATGTCCCCATTCACATGTTTGTAAATTCTTGTCCCCATTCACATGTTTGTTAAATCTTGTCCCCATGCACATGTTTGTTAAATCTTGTCCCCATTCACATGTTTGTTAAATCTTGTCCCCATTCACATGTTTGTAAAGTCATATCTCCATTCACATTTTTGTAAAGTCATGTCCCCATTCACATGTTTCAGCTTAGAGTAGATGATTGAGGTTTCCAGTTTGTGAAAACATCGGTACCTCCTATTGTAAGTTTTGAACCCAGACCCCTCCTGTCTAGAGACCGACTCCGTACCTCTAGACAACCCAGCCCCCAAACATGGGTTATGACGTGGTTGGTGGAGGTTGCCGGGTCTTCTGTCTGGTTTCTTTCTATTTTCATTGAGTTCCTTTCCCGGGGTGGACGGTTCACAACATTTATGTAGATAAAGTAAGTAAAGTAAAGAGCTGAGTGGCAGTGTTCCCTAGCGTTTGGCTTTTCGTGGCAAGGCGCTGTGCCACTGAGTACGGGGTCGCCCTTGCTTTGGTCCATATTTTTTTCTGTTGTTGATTATTTGTCAATTTTTCCGAGTGCTGTAAACATACCTCTCCCTCTGAATTGATTCGCTAAAGTAAACAGCCCCCGTCACGCCAAGTGACGTCGCCAAGTGACGTATAGAGAATATGGTGTTAGTGACCATAATTTTTACTGACCTTCAGTACATGAAATTAAGGGTAATGTGGTCGGTATTACGCCCGTGCCGCATTTACTTTCCCAGAGAAAAATCAGTTACACATTTAAGGCTGGGTGAACCCGGAAGCCGTCGGTTGGGATCGAATTCTACCTCTTGTCCTTATGTAGATAAAGATGTGAACTTAAAGTAGATCAATACAAGTCACTGATGAGTTAACGGCTCTTTATATTTCAAGCAGACAATTCTAGGTGAGTAGGTTCCCTCACATACAAGAAGGTTTAGCTCTCTATTTATCTAATCACCTCCAGTACACTAGAACCACAGGCTGCCGGTGTCTAGAAGCTTCCATTATCTCAAAGATCTATTTGAACATCTCCAAACTTTGATTGAAATTGTTGACATGACACATGTTCTCATGAGTTTATTGTGCTTCAACTATTTCTATTTCTAGACCACATTAGAGGAAGTTAACAACATAACGTCTCAAGTAAGTTACTTAAATTGAGGTTTTATAGACTGAAACTGTTTTTTAAATGTAAAAACGTTGTAAGTAAACTATCCAACTTACTGTTTGTCTTGTTACCATGACAACTGGTGTAATCAGGTCGCGTCGTAAACTTAAACGACATCATCATCGTGTTCTATTTCCCTTTCAGAACTTGCCTGTCATGGAAGCTAACCTGAAGCTGTGTCCGTCCTGAGCGAGGTACCTAACACATACTACAGCGATGCCGAGCTCGTCAATGACATCTTTCAGCAACCTTACCCTTGGGCTCCCTCTCTGTCGGCTACCATACACTGCACACCAAAATGAAATTCTTTATTACATCATTTCGTGTTGTATGTTCAACATATGTGTTGTCTTGTCTTTATGCTCTTCAGCAACTTGTTCTCTGGAATATTAAATTGTTACAAAATGAACACGTTAGTTCTTTTCCATCTTAAGGTCGTATTAACCGGTGATATTCTTGAGTGTTCTTTTGTCACACGAGAACATTGAAGGGTTTTCAGTAGATCTGTTGGTGGTTCATGATTGACGGCCATATGTTGATATGAGTAAAATACAAACACTTAGAAACCTAAGTTTTGTTATATCAGTTACTTACCATTTGTTGTGCTACTGTATTGATTTATGCATTGCTAGTTCAATCTTCTATTGCCCTCATTTGTAACATTTCACTTGAGTGTCATCACTGAACCCAGATATTAAAAAAAAAACTGTTCAAACATTACCAATTGATATCAATTAATGAATAGTTCAACTGTTTTATCGACTGTACAAATACGCGTCTAATCGCTGCACTTAAAATGACAAATAAAATAAAAATACTCAACAATTTTACATAGACTCTCCACCAACATTTGGTGAACCTCTCGCTAAGTTCAACAATTGATGGATAGATATGTAGAGAAATATTATTCTTGAACTCAAATATTGTTTGTATCTGTTTCAGATAGCAAAACTCTCGAGGGAGGTAAGGCAAATGATATATGAGCTATGTGTTAGTTTTATATGTTATCAATCGCCTGCCGATCCTGAATCGGGAGGACGTGAACTCCCATGGTATATGGTGGATAGGCGGCAGGAACCATTGAAGGCTATGTCTGAAAAGTGTTCCTTCTTGCAGTTTCCTCATATTCCAAGTCCGGCTTGTTGCAGGAGCTACTGAGTTAAGTGTTCTGTGCACACCGTGAGCTGTGTGTCTCATCCGTTTTGATCCTGCTTCGATATCCCACTTGTTTACGATGAATGATGATATCGTATGACAGGAAACAGTTGGCTGTGTTCACTTTCTGCGCGGTTTCGCCTTATGTCTTTTGGCGTGTGCTGAGACTGCTACGATGGGGACTACAGTTACCTTTCTTTGTTTGGGAGATAAGTTAGTAATTCGGATGATTCCACTGGCACGGGCGGTTGAGCAATTATGGATTTTATTTCGTTTGCTGTGAAATCGAAGCCTTCCATAACCAATAACCAATAACCAATCGCCTGCACGTTTTTTTTCGATTCTTTGAGAGTAGCTTTATCTCTGTGTCCTAGGAAAACTTGAAAGATGGACGAACACCTGGACGAGCTACATACACAATCTTCAGCCTATCACGAAACACAATCTTCAGCCTATGAAGAAACACAATCTTCAGCCTATGAAGAAACATAATTTTCTGCCTATGAAGAAACACAATCTTCAGTCTATCAAGAAACACAATCTTCAGCCCATCAAGAAATACAATCTTCAGCTTCTCAAGAAACACAATCTTCAGCCTATCAAGAAACACAATCTTCAGCCTATCAAGAAACGCACTCTCTGCAAATTTGAAGATAAAAGATCACACACTTCCTGTTGATCAAAACCAAACATATCTTGACGTCATCATAGATCACAGAATGACACGGTTAAATCAGATAGACAAAGCAAACAAAAGAGCCAGAAAGCGAACTTTTATTATGAAGAAATTGGCAGGAACGGATTGGGGAGCAGACATCAATATCTTGAAAAGACTATACATAAGAAGAGTAAGACAAGTCCTAGAGTATGGAGTCACATCCTGGGCTACAGCTTCCAAATCACAGCTTAGCAAAATTAACAGAACACAAAACTAGGCTGCCCGTATCATCACTGGTGCTATGAATTCTACACTTATTGAGACTCTAGAAACAGTAACAGGTCTACTAGCTTTGGAAGATAGACAGAAAACTAAAGTAATGCAACAAGCGGAGAAATACAAAAAGGTTCCATAACCACCCCATACACCAAAGAATAACCAGCTACGGAAAAGGAAGTCTAAAGAGGAGCAACTTCAAAGAAATATCCAAAGAAGTGACAACCAGTGATCGCGGACTGTCCCAGACAATGGCACAACCCATATACCCATCATGTTTGACTTCCCGTGGAAAATATAAAATATCAGAACTTAAGTAAGACATAACAGAAATCATGAACAAAGTGTACAAACAGACACCTAGAGAAAACACATAACAGAAATCATGAAAAAAGTGTACAAACAGACACCTAGAGAAAGCACATAACAGAAATCATGAACAAAGTGTACAAACAGACACCTAGAGAAAGCACATAACAGAAATCATGAACAAAGTGTACAAACAGACACCTAGAGAAAGCACATAACAGAAATCATGAACAAAGTGTGCAAATAGACACCTAGAGAAAGCACATAGCAGAAAAACACATAGACAACTACACACAGGACTCCTGATCTCACATATACACAGATGGATCTGTTACAAACGCCACCAGAAATGGAGGAGAACGTGTGTTCTTGAGGCTGAATAACCAGGAAGAGATCACCTAATCAATAACTACTGGGAAATGATTAAACAACTATAAGGCAGAAATAGAAACCCTCAAAGATGTCGCAAAACTGGCTATCCAACACAAACATAACATGCACAAGATACTTGCTGATGCACTGTCAGCACTGAAAGCTCTAAAACCCACAGGAACAGTGAGCTAGATGACTTAAGAACAACACTAGACCAACCGTGCAATAACTTCCAGAGAGTGGTCATCCAGTGGATACCATCACACTGTAGTATATACAGAAACGAGCGTGCAGACAACCTAGCTAAGGAGGGAGATTACCACAAGAGAACCATCTGGTCAGCTACGACGAAGCCAAATCCATCATTAAATGCCAGTGCCATGAAAAATGGAAACAAGAACATGCAAAGTTTAACGAGAGGGACGGATACCTCTCGATACGAAGGAGAGATCATTTCATCATACTTCGCCTATGTACTGGCTACAACAGAATGATGAACCACATGGTCATTAACCTCAAAATTGGAAGTACCAGCCAATGGCACTGTACCCTGGATAACATGACAACAAAACATGTTCTAAAGAATTGCTCACCCCCCCCCTCCCCCCTCTACCCGGTACACAGCTTTGAGGAGGTCATTGTGACTAACACCCACTTCCCGGGAAATTAAAATCTACGGGGCAACCGAGTCACGGAAACAGCTGCCTTCATAAATGAGTGCAGAACCCTTGTCTGAATGACGTCATGATCGCAGAAGAAGAAAAGTCTCTGTGTAGAGTTTGCTGTATGAATCTACTGACTACAGAAGAAGAGTCTCTGTGTAGAGTTTGCTGTATGAATCTACTGACTACAGAAGAAGAGTCTCTGTGTAGAGTTTGCTCTATGAATCTACTGACTACAGAAGAAGAGTCTCTGTGTAGAGTTTGCTCTATGAATCTACTGACTACAGAAGAAGAGTCTCTGTGTAGAGTTTGCTGTATGATCTATCGACTACAGAAGAAGAGTCTCTGTGTAGAGTTTGCTGTATGAATCTACTGACTACAGAAGAAGAGTCTCTGTGTAGAGTTTGCTGTATGAATCTACTGACTACAGAAGAAGAGTCTCTGTGTAGAGTTTGCTCTATGAATCTACTGACTACAGAAGAAGAGTCTCTGTGTAGAGTTTGCTGTATGAATCTACTGACTACAGAAGAAGAGTCTCTGTGTAGAGTTTGCTGTATGAATCTACTGACTACAGAAGAAGAGTCTCTGTGTAGAGTTTGCTGTATGAATCTACTGACTACAGAAGAAGAGTCTCTGTGTAGAGTTTGCTGTATGAATCTACTGACTACAGAAGAAAAGTCTCTGTGTAGAGTTTGCTGTATGATCTATCGACTACAGAAGAAGAGTCTCTGTGTAGAGTTTGCTGTATGAATCTACTGACACCAGAAGAAGAGTCTCTGTGTAGAGTTTGCTGTATGAATCTACTGACTACAGAAGAAGAGTCTCTGTGTAGAGTTTGCTGTATGATCTATCGACTACAGAAGAAGAGTCTCTGTGTAGAGTTTGCTGTATGAATCTACTGACTACAGAAGAAGAGTCTCTGTGTAGAGTTTGCTCTATGACTCTACTGACTACAGAAGAAGAGTCTCTGTGTAGAGTTTGCTGTATGAATCTACTGACTACAGAAGAAGAGTCTCTGTGTAGAGTTTGCTGTATGAATCTACTGACTACAGAAGAAGAGTCTCTGTGTAGAGTTTGCTGTATGAATCTACTGACTACAGAAGAAGAGTCTCTGTGTAGAGTTTGCTCTATGAATCTACTGACTACAGAAAAAGAGTCTCTGTGTAGAGTTTGCTGTATGGATCTACTGACTACAGAAGAAGAGTCTCTGTGTAGAGTTTGCTGTATGAATCTACTGACTACAGAAGAAGAGTCTCTGTGTAGAGTTTGCTGTATGAATCTACTGACTACAGAAGAAGAGTCTCTGTGTAGAGTTTGCTGTATGAATCTACTGACTACAGAAGAAGAGTCTCTGTGTAGAGTTTGCTCTATGAATCTACTGACTACAGAAGAAGAGTCTCTGTGTAGAGTTTGCTGTATGGATCTACTGACTACAGAAGAAGAGTCTCTGTGTAGAGTTTGCTGTATGAATCTACTGACTACAGAAGAAGAGTCTCTGTGTAGAGTTTGCTGTATGAATCTACTGACTACAGAAGAAGAGTCTCTGTGTAGAGTTTGCTGTATGAATCTACTAACTACAGAAGAAGAGTCTCTGTGTAGAGTTTGCTGTATGGATCTACTGACTACAGAAGAAGAGTCTCTGTGTAGAGTTTGCTGTATGAATCTACTGACTACAGAAGAAGAGTCTCTGTGTAGAGTTTGCTATATGGATCTACTGACTACAGAAGAAGAGTCTCTGTGTAGAGTTTGCTGTATGGATCTACTGACTACAGAAGAAGAGTCTCTGTGTAGAGTTTGCTGTATGAATCTACTGACTACAGAAGAAGAGTCTCTGTGTAGAGTTTGCTGTATGGATCTACTGACTACAGAAGAAGAGTCTCTGTGTAGAGTTTGCTGTATGGATCTACTGACTACAGAAGAAGAGTCTCTGTGTAGAGTTTGCTGTATGGATCTACTAACTACAGAAGAAGAGTCTCTGTGTAGAGTTTGCTCTATGAATCTACTAACTACAGAAGAAGAGTCTCTGTGTAGAGTTTGCTGTATGGATCTACTAACTACAGAAGAAGAGTCTCTGTGTAGAGTTTGCTGTATGGATCTACTAACTACAGAAGAAGAGTCTCTGTGTAGAGTTTGCTGTATGAATCTACTGACTACAGAAGAAGAGTCTCTGTGTAGAGTTTGCTGTATGGATCTACTGACTACAGAAGAAGAGTCTCTGTGTAGAGTTTGCTGTATGGATCTACTGACTACAGAAGAAGAGTCTCTGTGTAGATTTTGCTCTATGAATCTACTGACTACAGAAGAAGAGTCTCTGTGTAGAGTTTGCTCTATGAATCTACCGACTACAGAAGAAGAGTCTCTGTGTAGAGTTTGCTGTATGGATCTACTAACTACAGAAGAAGAGTCTCTGTGTAGAGTTTGCTGTATGTGATGTGTTTGTATAAAACCTGTACTGTGATGCGTTTGTAGAAAACTTGTACTGTGATGTGTTTGTAGAAGACTTGTAATGTGATGTGTTTGTAGAAGACTTGCACTGTGATGTGTTTGTTGAAGACTTGTACTGTGATGTGTTTCTTGAAGACTTGCTAGTAATCGCTTCTATATTCAGGGGAGAACACCCCCATCATCCTATCACGGCATTACTCTGTGGTGCAGGACAACAACTTATAACACATGACGTCGATATGTCCTGGTGGGAAACTCCACTCCTCTGAAATGCCGGTGCTACAAACGTGTGATGTGGCTTAGGTTCAGTTAGGGATGTCACTACCTATCCCCTTACTTTCCAGTCTCGGATTTGTCAGGGATTAGACTGTCGATTGTGCCTTCCAGACTTAGGGTGTGAGTCAAGAGCGGTCAATGTGTTACAGATGTGTGGTGTGAGTCAAGAGCTGTCGATGTGTTACATATGTGGGGTGTGAGTCAAGAGCTGTCGAAGGGTTGCAGGTGTGTGGTGTGAGTCACGAGCGGTCGATGTGTTACAGATGAGGGGTGTGAGTCAAGAGCGGTCGATGTGTTGCAGACTTGGGGTGTGAGTCAGGACATGTCGATGTGTAATCGTCCGAGCCTGGCATCATTCTGAGATTGTTGATATGTCCCGGCTTCGGCAGGGCCAGCATAATGTTCTTTCAGTTGACTCAGCAAAAGCCTTCATAGTTCTTGTTCGCACCCCCCCCCCCCACAACCCTTAATTCTTATCCTCTTTAGTAGGTCGTAGAGGCATGTAGACGCTAGTTGCACCGACCTCAGAAACGGTAACCCTGACTTGAGATGCCTGCTTTCTCAGATCTGTGTCGAGATCCTTGTATTTGACTAGTTTATATATATGTTGTTCCTCTACCTTGGATGTAAATGTCACTGTGAGCTCTATTTAAATGTCACTGTGAGCTCTATTTAAATGTCACTGTCAGCTCTATTTAAATGTCACTGTCAGCTCTATTTAAATGTCACTGTCAGCTCTATTTAAATGTCACTGTGAGCACTATTTAAATGCCACTGTGAGCTCTATTTAAATGTCACTGTCAGCTCTATTTAAATGTCACTGTCAGCTCTATTTAAATGTCACTGTGAGCACTATTTAAATGTCACTGTGAGCTCTATTTAAATGTCACTGTCAGCTCTATTTAAATGTCACTGTCAGCTCTATTTAAATGTCACTGTCAGCTCTATTTAAATGTCACTGTCAGCTCTATTTAAATGTCACTGTGAGCTCTATAAAGCTAATAGGGATCATATCTGGTGTGTAAAGTGCAATATCTAAATGGATCTTACATCTCTTGATGCATTCTGGGTACTTTCTTTGTCCTGGGATAACATAAGCCAACTGAAAGTAGTCGTTCACTATGTCACAAATCGTTGAGCCGTCCCAGTTGTTTTGCTTGGGAGGTGCGGCCTGACCAGCTCTCAAGAAATAAGTGTCTGTCGTAGCTGGTCGAACTTTACTGTTGACCTCCATCGGCTGGTAACTGGAACTGAGGAAAGCCAACAGCAGAGACCTAACACACACAATCAATTTCCTTTCTTAAAGACATCCCCCGTGACGCACTAATAGTGTCTGCCTTTAAGACCTTCCTATATGGTGCAATGATTTTGTCTGTCTTAGAGACCTTCCTCTACGGTGCAATCATTTTGTCTGTCTTGGAGACCTTCCTCTACGGTGCAATCATTTTGTCTGTCTTGAAGACCTTCCTCTACGGTGCAATCATTTTGTCTGTCTTGGAGACCTTCCTCTACGGTGCAATCATTTTGTCTGTCTTGGAGACCTTCCTCTACGGTGCAATCATTTTGTCTGTCTTGAAGACCTTCCTCTACGGTGCAATCATTTTGTCTGTCTTGGAGACCTTCCTCTACGGTGCAATCATTTTGTCTGTCTTGGAGACCTTCCTCTACGGTGCAATCATTTTGTCTGTCTTAGATACCTTCCTCTATCGTGCAATCATTTTGTCTGTCTTAGATACCTTCCTCTATCGTGCAATCATTTTGTCTGTCTTAGATACCTTCCTCTATCGTGCAATCATTTTGTCTGTCTCGGAGACCTTCCTCTACGGTGCAATCATTTTGTCTGTCTTAGATACCTTCCTCTACGGTGCAATCATTTTGTCTGTCTTGAAGACCTTCCTCTACGGTGCAATCATTTTGTCTGTCTTGGAGACCTTCCTCTACGGTGCAATCATTTTGTCTGTCTTGGAGACCTTCCTCTATGGTGCAATCATTTTGTCTGTCTTCGAGACCTTCCTCTACGGTGCAATCATTTTGTCTGTCTCGGAGACCTTCCTCTACGGTGCAATCATTTTGTCTGTCTTAGATACCTTCCTCTATGGTGCAATCATTTTGTCTGTCTAGGAGACCTTCCTCTATGGTGCAATCATTTTCCTTACCTGGAGAACTTACCTTTCATGATGTCGAAATCATTTTGTCTGTGTTGGAGACCTTCATTCATAGAGCAATAATTGTATGTGCCTTGGAGATCTTCGTTCATAGAGCAATAATTGTATGTGCCTTGGACATCTTCATTCATAGAGCAATAATTGTATATGCCTTGGAGATCTTCATTCATAGAGCAATAATTGTATGTGCCTTGGAAATCTTCATTCATAGAGCAATACTTGTATGTGCCTTGGAGATCTTCATTCATAGAGCAATAATTGTATGTGCCATGGAGATCTTCATTCATAGAGCAATAATTGTATGTGCCTTGGAGATATTCATTCATAGAGCAATAATTGTATGTGCCTTGGAGATCTTCATTCATAGAGCAATAATTGTATGTGCCTTGAAGATCTTCATTCATAGTGCAATAATTGTATGTGCCTTGAAGATCTTCATTCATAGTGCAATAATTGTATGTGCCTTGGAGATCTTCATTCATAGTGCAATAATTGTATGTGCCTTGGAAATCTTCATTCATAGAGCAATAATTGTATGTGCCTTGGAGATCTTCATTCATAGTGCAATAATTGTATGTACCTTGGAGATCTTCATTCATAGAGCAATAATTGTATGTGCCTTGGAGATCTTCATTCATAGAGCAATAATTGTATGTGCCTTGGAGATCTTCATTCATAGAGCAATAATTGTATGTGCCTTGGAAATCTTCATTCATAGAGCAATAATTGTATGTGCCTTGGAGATCTTCATTCATAGAGCAATAATTGTATGTGCCTTGGAGATCTTCATTCATAGAGCAATAATTGTATGTGCCTTGGTGTCCTTCATTCATAGTGCAATAATTGTATGTGCCTTGGAAATCATCATTCATAGAGCAATAATTGTATGTGCCTTGGAGATCTTCATTCATAGAGCAATAATTGTATGTGCCTTGGAGATCTACATTCATAGAGCAATAATTGTATGTGCCTTGGAGATCTTCTTTCATAGTGCAATAATTGTATGTGCCTTGGAAATCTTCATTCATAGAGCAATAATTGTATGTGCCTTGGAGATCTTCATTCATAGAGCAATAATTGTATGTGCCTTGAAAATCTTCATTCATAGAGCAATAATTGTATGTGCCTTTGAGTTCTTCATTCATAGAGCAATAATTGTATGTGCCTTGGAGATTTTCATTCATAGTGCAATAATTGTATGTGCCTTGGAGATCTTCATTCATAGTGCAATAATTGTATGTGCCTTGAAGATCTTCATTCATACTGCAATAACAGTATGTGCTTTGGAGATCTTCATTCATAGTGCAATAATTGTATGTGCCTTGGAGATCTTCAGTCATAGAGCAATATGTATATGTGCCTTGGAGATCTTCATTCATAGTGCAATAATTGTATGTGCCTTGGAGATCTTCATTCATAGAGCAATAATTGTATGTGCCTTGGAGATCTTCATTCATAGTGCAATAATTGTATGTGCCTTGGAGATCTTCATTCATAGTGCAATAATTGTATGTGCCTTGGAGATCTTCATTCATAGTGCAATAATTGTATGTGCCTTGGAGATCTTCATTCATAGAGCAATAATTGTATGTGCCTTGGAGATCTTCATTCATAGTGCAATAAATGTATGTGCCTTGGAGATCTTCATTCATAGAGCAATAATTGTATGTGCTTTGGAGATCTTCATTCACAGTGCAATAATTGTATGTCCCTTGGAGATCTTCATTCATAGTGCAATAATTGTATATGCCTTGGAGATCTTCATTCATAGTGCAATAATTGTATGTGCCTTGGAGATCTTCATTCATAGTGCAATAATTGTATATGCCTTGGAGATCTTCATTCATAGTGCAATAATTGTATGTGCCTTGGAGATCTTCATTCATAGAGCAATAATTGTATGTGCCTTGGAGATCTTCATTCATAGAGCAATAATTGTATATGCCTTGGAGATCTTCATTCATAGTGCAATAATTGTATGTGCCTTGGAAATCTTCATTCATAGAGCAATAATTGTATGTGCCTTGGAAATCTTCATTCATAGAGCAATACTTGTATGTGTCTTGGAGATCTTCATTCATAGTGCAATAATTGTATGTGCCTTGGAAATCTTCATTCATGGTGCAATAATTGTATGTGCCTTGGAAATCTTCATTCATAGAGCAATAATTGTATATGCCTTGGAGATCTTCATTCATAGTGCAATAATTGTATGTGCCTTGGAAATCTTCATTCATAAAGCAATAATTGTATGTGCCTTGGAAATCTTCATTCATAGAGCAATAATTGTATGTGTCTTGGAGATCTTCATTCATAGTGCAATAATTGTATGTGCCTTGGAAATCTTCATTCATAGAGCAATAATTGTATGTGCCTTGGAAATCTTCATTCATAGAGCAATAATTGTATGTGCCTTGGAAATCTTCATTCACAGTGCAATCATTTTATCTGTCCTGGGGATCTTCATTCACAGTGCAATCATTTTTTCTGTCTTGGAGATCTTCATTCACAGTGCAATCATTTTATCTGTTCTTGAGATCTTCATTCACAGTGCAATCATTTTATCTGTCTTGGGGATCTTCATTCACAGTGCAATCATTTTATCTGTCTTGGAGATCTTCATTCACAGTGCAATCATTTTATCTGTTCTTGAGATCTTCATTCACAGTGCAATCATTTTATCTGTCTTGGGGATCTTCATTCACAGTGCAATCATTTTATCTGTCTTGGAGATCTTCATTCACAGTGCAATCATTTTATCTGTTCTTGAGATCTTCATTCACAGTGCAATCATTTTATCTGTTCTTGAGATCTTCATTCACAGTGCAATCATTTTATCTGTCCTGGGGATCTTCATTCACAGTGCAATCATTTTATATGTCTTGGAGATCTTCATTCACAGTGCAATCATTTTATCTGTTCTTGAGATCTTCATTCAAAGCACAATCATTTTGTCTGTCTTAGAGACCTTTAATCATAGAGCAATACATGTGTCTGTCTTGGAGATCTGCATTTATAACTATATAATAATAATTGTTTTCTATAAGATACTATAAAGTAGACTTTCTATCGACCCACAATCATATGTTTCCTTGAATACCTTTTCCTTTATCGCGGAACCAACGTTTTATTTCATTTGAGACCATTACATTATATGTATAATGATGCAATCAAATGTCTTCCTTGCAGTGATTATTTTGTGACACAACAGCAAATACCATGACGAAGTTAAAACAGTAGTAGTAGCTGACAGAGGAGTAAAGTCCAGAACTGAGAATCGACAATAGTAGTAGCTGACAGAGGAGTAAAGTTCAGAACTGAGAATCGACAATAGTAGTAGCTGACAGAGGAGTAAAGTCCAGAACTGAGAATCGACAATAGTAGAAGCTGACAGAGGAGTAAAGTCCAGATCTGAGAATCGACAATAGTAGTAGCTGACAGAGGAGTAAAGTCCAGAACTGAGAAACGACAATAGTAGTAGCTGACAGAGGAGTAAAGTTCAGAACTGGGAAACGACAATAGTAGTAGCTGACAGAGGAGTAAAGTTCAGAACTGAGAAACGACAATAGCAGTAGTTGACAGAGGAGTAAAGTTCAGAACTGAGAAACGACAATAGTAGTAGCTGACAGAGGAGTAAAGTTCAGAACTGAGAAACGACAATAGAAGTAGTTGACAGAGGAGTAAAGTTCAGAACTGAGAAACGACAATAGTAGTAGCTGACAGAGGAGTAAAGTTCAGAACTGAGAAACGACAATAGCAGTAGTTGACAGAGGAGTAAAGTTCAGAACTGAGAAACGACAATAGCAGTAGTTGACAGAGGAGTAAAGTTCAGAACTGAGAAACGACAATAGCAGTAGTTGACAGAGGAGTAAAGTTCAGAACTGAGAAACGACAATAGAAGTAGCTGACAGAGGAGTAAAGTTCAGAACTGAGAAACGACAATAGTAGTAGCTGACAGAGGAGTAAAGTTCAGAACTGAGAATCGACAATAGCAGTAGTTGACAGAGGAGTAAAGTTCAGAACTGAGAAACGACAATAGCAGTAGTTGACAGAGGAGTAAAGTTCAGAACTGAGAAACGACAATAGAAGTAGCTGACAGAGGAGTAAAGTCCAGAACTGAGAAACGACAATAGTAGTAGCTGACAGAGGAGTAAAGTTCAGAACTGAGAAACGACAACAGCAGTAACTGACAGTAGAGTGAAGTACAGAACTAAGTTCTGACAACAGATGTAGCTGACAGTAAAGTGAAGTACAGAACTAAGTTATGACAACAGATGTAGCTGACAGTAGAGTGAAGTACAGAACTAAGTTCTGACAACAGATGTAGCTGACAGTAGAGTGAAGTACAGAACTAAGTTATGACAACAGATGTAGCTGACAGTAGAGTGAAGTACAGAACTAAGTTATGACAACAGATGTAGCTGACAGTAGAGTGAAGTACAGAACTAAGTTATGACAACAGATGTAGCTGACAGTAGAGTGAAGTACAGAACTAAGTTATGACAACAGATGTAGCTGACAGTAGAGTGAAGTACAGAACTAAGTTATGACAACAGCAGTAGCTGACAGTAGAGTAAAGTACAGAACTAAGTCATGACAACAGCAGTAGCTGACATTAGTGTAAAGTACAGAACTAAGTCATGACAACATATGTAGTTGACAGAGGAGTAAAGTACAGAACTAGGTCTTGACAACAGATGTGGCTGACAGTAAAGTACATAATTAAGTCATGACAACAGATGTAGCTGACAGAAGAGTGAAGTACAGAACTAAGTTATGACAAAAGATGTAGCTGACAGAAGAGTGAAATACAGAACTAAGTTATGACAAAAGATGTAGCTGACAGTAGAGTAAAGTACAGAACTAAGTTATGACAACAGCAGTAGCTGACAGTAAAGTACAGAACTAAGTCATGACAATAGATGTAGTTGACAGAAGAGTAAAGTACAGAACTAAGTCATGACAACAAATGTAGTTGACAGAGGATTAAAGTACAGAACTAAGTCATGACAACATATGTAGTTGACAGTAAAGTACAGAACTAAGTCATGACAACAAATGTAGTTGACAGAAGAGTAAAGTACAGAACTAAGTTATGACAACAGCAGTAGCTGACAGTAAAGTACAGAACTAAGTCATGACAACAAATGTAGTTGACAGAAGAGTAAAGTACAGAACTAAGTCATGACAACATATGTAGTTGACAGAGGAGTAAAGTACAGAACTAAGTCATGACAACAAATTTAGCTGACAGTAAAGTACAGAACTAGGTCATGACAACAGATGTAGTTGACAGAGGAGTAAAGTACAGAACTAAGTTATGACAACAGATGTAGCTGACAGTAAAGTACAGAATTAAGTCATGACAACAGATGTAGCTGACAGAAGAGTGAAGTACAGAACTAAGTTATAACAACAGATGTAGCTGACAGAAGAGTGAAGTACAGAACTAAGTCATGACAACAGATTTAGCTGACAGTACAGTAAAGTACAGAACTAAGTTTTGACAACAGATGTAGCTGACAGTAGAGTAAAGTACAGAACTAAGTTATGACAACAGATTTAGCTGACAGTAGTGTACACTACATAAATAAGTTATGACAACAGCAGTACCTGACAGTTGAGTAAAGTACAGAACTAAGTTTTGACAACAGCAGTAGCTGACATTAGTGTAAAGTACAGAACTAAGTTATGACAACAGCAGTAGCTGACAGTAAAGTACAGAACTAAGTCATGACAATAGATGTAGTTGACAGAAGAGTAAAGTACAGAACTAAGTCATGACAACAAATGTAGTTGACAGAGGAGTAAAGTACAGAACTAAGTCATGACAACATATGTAGTTGACAGTAAAGTACAGAACTAAGTCATGACAACAAATGTAGTTGACAGAAGAGTAAAGTACAGAACTAAGTTATGACAACAGCAGTAGCTGACAGTAAAGTACAGAACTAAGTCATGACAACAAATGTAGTTGACAGAAGAGTAAAGTACAGAACTAAGTCATGACAACATATGTATTTGACAGAGGAGTAAAGTACAGAACTAAGTCATGACAACAAATGTAGCTGACAGTAAAGTACAGAACTAGGTCATGACAACAGATGTAGCTGACAGAAGAGTAAAGTACAGAACTAAGTCATGACAACAGATGTAGTTGACAGAGGAGTAAAGTACAGAACTAAGTCATGACAACAGATGTAGCTGACAGTAAAGTACAGAATTAAGTCATGACAACAGATGTAGCTGACAGAAGAGTGAAGTACAGAACTAAGTTATGACAACAGATGTAGCTGACAGAAGAGTGAAGTACAGAACTAAGTCATGACAACAGATTTAGCTGACAGTACAGTAAAGTACAGAACTATGTTTCGACAACAGATGTAGCTGACAGTAGAGTAAAGTACAGAACTAAGTTATGACAACAGATTTAGCTGACAGTAAAGTACAGAACTAAGTCATGACAACAGCAGTAGCTGACAGTAGAGTAAAGTACAGAACTAAGTTATGACAACAGATTTAGCTGACAGTAGAGTAAAGTACAGAACTAAGTCATGACAACAGCAGTAGCTGACAGTAGTGTACACTACATAAATAAGTTATGACAACAGCAGTAGCTGACAGTAGTGTACACTACATAAATAAGTTATGACAACAGATTTAGCTGACAGTAGAGTAAAGTACAGAACTAAGTTATGACAACAGCAGTAGCTGACAGTAGAGTAAAGTACAGAACTAAGTCATGACAACAGCAGTAGCTGACAGTAGAGTAAAGTACAGAACTAAGTTATGACAACAGCAGTAGCTGACAGTAGAGTAAAGTACAGAACTAAGTCATGACAACAGCAGTAGCTGACAGTAGAGAAAAGTACAGAACTAAGTCATGACAACAGCAGTAGCTGACAGTAGAGTAAAGTACAGAACTAAGTTATGACAACAGCAGTAGCTGACAGTAGTGTACACTACATAAATAAGTTATGACAACAGCAGTAGCTGACAGTAGAGTAAAGTACAGAACTAAGTCATGACAACAGCAGTAGCTGACATTAGTGTAAAGTACAGAACTAAGTCATGACAACAGCAGTAGCTGACAGTAAAGTACAGAACTAAGTCATGACAACAGATGTAGTTGACAGAAGAGTAAAGTACAGAACTAAGTCATGACAACAACAGTAGCTGGCAGAAGAGTAAAGTACAGAACTAAGTCATGACAACAGATGTAGTTGACAGTAAAGTACAGAACTAAGTCATGACAACAAATGTAGCTGACAGTAAAGTACAGAACTAAGTCATGACAACAGATGTAGCTGACAGCGGAGATCAAAGCTTTGTAACTTTCTCCCCACCGGAAAGCTCAAACTAGAGGTCAAGAAGAAAGTGAAGACAATAGGATGTGTTTAGAAAGGAAAGTTTTATCTTTGAAATGTTCATTCCTTCACAGATTGTTGGAAGGTTTAAGAAAGTCGTAAGTAACAAATGGTAGAACAGGCTTGAAAGTGAAGATTTGATACATCCCTATGTACATGTACTTCTTTGTACGCAAGTTAATTAACAAATTGAGAGAGAGAGAGAAAGAGAAAGAGAAAGAGAAAGAGAGAGTAGCAATGTAAACGGTAACCTCCTCCTAAAATGAACCAGAACTAGCATGACAAGAAAATGGCAAAAATAACAGCAGTTCCGACTGGTCATGTAGATATTTGTGGGTTTTTAAAAGATACCGGAAACATGTGTATATGCTCGTGAAACATGGACACTCGCTGCTGATTTCAAGACGAATACAAGTTATGGAGACGAGAATGCACAGAATAATCTGCTGCATATCTTTTATATTTCTTATTCAACGAGTATGTGCAGCAAAAACCCACAGGACCAACTAGCAAGACATTCTGTCAAGAGATTAAATCTAAATGGTTTGGACATGGTACAAGATCTACAGCTCTTGCATGCGGCCATTTCTTGAGCACATCATGAACAAAACAAGATAAAAAAAAACTACAAGTATAACACATTACATTCTTCAGTCTAGTCAGTACACCAGAATCACGCTACCGCTTCCATTATTCCAGCAAACATGTACAAACATACTCAAACATGTATAAACATACCCAAACATGTACAAACATACCCAAACATGTACAAACATACCCAAACATGTACCCATGTTTGGACATAATAAATGTTCACATTAATTCATTCAGCCTTAACTTCATGTATTCCTAACATGAAAATGATGGACGGGAAGAAAACAACAATAATTAGAGAGATGAAGCAAATGTGAACCAGCATATCAGTCGGAGTAGATGGGAGACAAGCTTGGGAAACTGAACACATTGTAAACAGACTGTCTGTAGCGTGCGGAGATGTTACAGCAGATCATTTAACACTGGATAAGCATGTCTTTGTTCTGACTTATTGTTAACCTTTGTCATGACGTCACTGGGACTATCTGTGAACGGTCCACTCTATTGTTTGGTCTCGTTACTATGACAACGCTGATGTATCGTCATCTGTTCAGGTCACAGGTGAGGACATGACAAAGGTGTGATGATCTACAGTCAAATGACAACGTTGATGTATCGCCATCTGTTGAGGTCACAGGTGAGGGCATGGCAAAGGTGAGATGATCTACCGTCAAATGACAACGTTGATGTATCGTCACCTGTTCTGGTCACAGGTGAGGACATGGCGAAGGTGAGATGATCTACAGTCAAATGACAACGTTGATGTATCGTCATCTGTTGAGGTCACAGGTGAGGACATGACGAAGGTGAGATGATCTACAGTCACATGACAACGTTGATGTATCGTCATCTGTTGAGGTCACAGGTGAGGACATGACGAAGGTGAGATGATCTACAGTCACATGACAACGTTGATGTATCGTCATCTGTTGAGGTCACAAGTGAGGGAAGGCAACGATGTGATGATCTACAGTCACATGACAACGTTGATGTATCGTCATCTGTTGAGGTCACAAGTGAGGGAAGGCAACGATGTGATGATCTACAGTCACATGACAACGTTGATGTATCGTCATCTGTTGAGGTCACAAGTGAGGGAAGGCAACGATGTGATGATCTACAGTCACATGACCACGTCAATAGAAAAATTGTTCAGAGGTTGTTATCAACGTTCATCAACAGAAACTACACACATCTCATCGTTTAGCTAGAATGAATCTTATCAAATGTAATCGCGTTGAGAAAGACTATCAGCTCAACTATAATCTCCCCTCGATTCTTCTATTTCAGCCTAGACCGTTGCAGGATGATGTAAGTAACGTGACCTAAATATAGCGGCAGTATGAAGAGATTTAACATGAAAAAATTATTCGATGATTCCACGAATTATGTCACAAACATCTGTCATGTATTCATTCATTTCTATATCCATTGCTTGTCTATTATGAAACAAACCTGCCATATTTAGGTCGTGAAACAAACGATCGAACAGAACGATATTGACCCTCTAACGGATCTGTCTACTTTCAAGGGAGGTCAACAACAAACCAGACAAGGGAGACTAATAATGGTGGTTCCCGTCAATCTCTAGAAACCATGGACTTAGAGTTTGTGTGGAGAGTTTTGTCATAGGTTGTTGTTGATTCCTTTGTGAACGTCTCAAGTCGGCGGCCTGCCTCATTTTGAAAAGGAAACGGCGTCTAGTGGAGAGTTTATTAACTGCCTCCAGTTGGACATGTCTTTGTGAAGCTCTTCCCGGTCTGCTATATTTATAAACTATGTAGGATCATGTGTGTTTTAACATCGTTCGGAGATAACAAACAAGCAAAATAATATAGAGATATCAAGCACTCAGAAATAACAAACAAGCAAAAGAATATAGAGATAACAAGCGCTCAGAAATGAGGATTTACACCCGAATTATTGGTCACAGCGTCGTGTTCTTTGTCTATGCACAGACAGCCTGTGTTGAATTAATAATTTTGTTATGTATTTCTTATATGTTATTATTGCTTCAACATATATTGATGTCTAACACGTTCATGTCACGTTGATAAATGTCTTTGAAGCGTAGGAAATGTATTTCTTTGATTGTTCTGCCAATGATCTTCTCTCAGCATACAGTCTGTTTGGTAAACTGTCAATTCTCGTATCGCACTAGCGGGTAGACTACATGAAACAACCCAACACTGATATTATGGATTGGATATCATCATCGAGTGCCATCTCCGCAACGAAGGTTGGCTACCAGTGAGCGCCATTCTATTCTATTTCTTGCTTTGATGGTGCAGGTTGCCATAGGCTGATTTGTCCATCTTTTGTCGTTCCTCGTCCATGCTAGTCTTGCTCTGCCTCTGCCTCTTTTTACCTTGTATTTTCCCCCGCAAGATGGCTCTTGTGTATTTTAACATGGCCCACAAATCACATTTGGCAATCGGATTGGACATAAAAACTGAAGAAAAAAAGGCGCTAAATTTGAGCTTAGATGGAGAGAGCCTAGGGAGAGTTCAAGAACCTAGGTATCTTGGACATATCACGTGACGTGACAGTATATGTCTGCAGAAATGAACCAAATACACATAGGCTTTTCACTCGAGGGATATATCGGTGTGGATCAACCAAGGTCGAACTCAGGAAAGAGGTGACGTTTCAACATCACAAGTCGGGGCAGGGTGTATGGAGATTTTGTGTTGTCCAGGTATTGCAGTTTCCTTGGTTCATTCCAAAGTAGAAGAGTTGCGATAAGTGTAGACCAGTCTTACTGTAGGAGATGTCTGAAAGGTTCTGTAACGTGTAGACCAGTCTTACTGTAGGAGATGTCTGAAAGGTTCTGTAACAACGTGTGGTACCAGTCTTACTGTAGGAGATGTCAGAAAGGTTCTGTAATAACGTGTGGTACCAGTCTTACTGTAGGAGATGTCAGAAAGGTTCTGTAACAACGTGTGGTACCAGTCTTACTGTAGGAGATGTCAGAAAGGTTCTGTAACAACGTGTGGTACCAGTCTTACTGTAGGAGATGTCTGAAAGGTTCTGTAACAACGTGTGGTACCAGTCTTACTGTAGGAGATGTCAGAAAGGTTCTGTAACAACGTGTGGTACCAGTCTTACTGTAGGAGATGTCTGAAAGGTTCTGTAACAACGTGTGGTACCAGTCTTACTGTAGGAGATGTCAGAAAGGTTCTGTAACAACGTGTGGTGCCAGTCATACTGTAGGAGATGTCAGAAAGGTTCTGTAACAATGTGTGGTACCAGTCTTACTGTAGGAGATGTCAGAAAGGTTCTGTAACAATGAGTGGTACCAGTCTTACTGTAGGAGATGTCAGAAAGGTTCTGTAACAATATGTGGTACCAGTCTTACTGTAGGAGATGTCAGAAAGGTTCTGTAACAACGTGTAGTACCAGTCTTACTGTAGGAGATGTCAGAAAGGTTCTGTAACAACGTGTGGTACCAGTCTTACTGTAGGAGATGTCAGAAAGGTTCTGTAACAACGTGTAGACCAGTCTTACTGTAGGAGATGTCAGAAAGGTTCTGTAACAACGTGTAGACCAGTCTTACTGTAGGAGATGTCAGAAAGGTTCTGTAACAACGTGTAGACCAGTCTTACTGTAGGAGATGTCAGAAAGGTTCTGTAACAACGTGTAGACCATTCTTACTGTAGGAGATGTCAGAAAGGTTCTGTAACAACGTGTGGTACCAGTCTTACTGTAGGAGATGTCAGAAAGGTTCTGTAACAACGTGTGGTACCAGTCTTACTGTAGGAGATGTCAGAAAGGTTCTGTAACAACGTGTGGTACCAGTCTTACTGTAGGCGATGTCGGAAAGGTTCTGTAACAACGTGTGGTACCAGTCTTACTGTAAGAGATGTCGGAAAGGTTCTGTAACAACGTGTGGTACCAGTCTTACTGTAAGAGATGTCAGAAAGGTTCTGTAACAACGTGTGGTACCAGTCTTACTGTAAGAGATGTCGGAAAGGTTCTGTAACAACGTGTAGACCAGTCTTACTGTAGGAGATGTCAGAAAGGTTCTGTTATACGTGTGGTACCAGTCTTACTGTAGGCGATGTCGGAAAGGTTCTGTAACAACGTGTGGTACCAGTCTTACTGTAGGAGATGTCTGAAAGGTTATGTAACAATATGTGGTACCAGTCTTACTGTAGGAGATGTCAGAAAGGTTATGTAACAATGTGTGGTACCAGTCTTACTGTAGGAGATGTCTGAAAGGTTCTGTAACAATATGTGGTACCAGTCTTACTGTAGGAGACGTCAGAAAGGTTCTGTAACAATGTGTGGTACCAGTCTTACTGTAGGAGATGTCAGAAAGGTTCTGTAACAACGTGTGGTACCAGTCTTACTGTAGGAGATGTCAGAAAGGTTCTGTAACAACGTGTGGTACCAGTCTTACTGTAGGCGATGTCTGAAAGGTTCTGTAACAACGTGTGGTACCAGTCTTACTGTAGGCGATGTCAGAAAGGTTCTGTAACAACGTGTGGCACCAGTCTTACTGTAGGAGATGTCAGAAAGGCTATGTAACAACGTGTGGTACCAGTCTTACTGTAGGAGATGTCAGAAAGGTTCTGTAACAATGTGTGGTACCAGTCTTACTGTAGGAAATGTCTGAAAGGTTCTGTAACAATGTGTGGTACCAGTCTTACTGTAGGCGATGTCTGAAAGGCTATGTAACAACGTGTGGTACCAGTCTTACTGTAGGAGATGTCAGAAAGGCTATGTAACTGCGTGTGGTACCAGTCTTACTGTAGGAGATGTCAGAAAGGTTCTGTAACAACGTGTGGTACCAGTCTTACTGTAGGAGATGTCAGAAAGGTTCTGTAACAACGTGTAGTACCAGTCTTACTGTAGGAGATGTCAGAAAGGCTCTGTAACAATGTGTAGACCAGTCTTACTGTAGGAGATGTCTGAAAGGTTCTGTAACAATGTGTGGTACCAGTCTTACTGTAGGAGATGTCAGAAAGGTTCTGTAACAACGTGTAGTACCAGTCTTACTGTAGGAGATGTCAGAAAGGCTCTGTAACAATGTGTAGACCAGTCTTACTGTAGGAGATGTCTGAAAGGTTCTGTAACAATGTGTAGACCAGTCTTACTGTAGGAGATGTCAGAAAGGTTCTGTAACAATGTGTGGTACCAGTCTTACTGTAGGAGATGTCAGAAAGGTTCTGTAACAATATGTGGTACCAGTCTTACTGTAGGAGATGTCAGAAAGGCTATGTAACAATATGTGGTACCAGTCTTACTGTAGAAGATGTCGGAAAGGTTCTGTAACAATATGTGGTACCAGTCTTACTGTAGAAGATGTCGGAAAGGTTCTGTAACAATATGTGGTACCAGTCTTACTGTAGGAGATGTCAGAAAGGTTCTGTAACAATATGTGGTACCAGTCTTACTGTAGAAGATGTCGGAAAGGTTCTGTAACAATGTGTGGTACCAGTCTTACTGTAGGAGATGTCAGAAAGGCTATGTAACAATATGTGGTACCAGTCTTACTGTAGGAGATGTCAGAAAGGTTCTGTAACAATATGTGGTACCAGTCTTACTGTAGAAGATGTCGGAAAGGTTCTGCAACAACGTGTGGTACCAGTCTTACTGTAGGAGATGTCAGAAAGGTTCTGTAACAACGTGTAGTACCAGTTTTACTGTAGGAGATGTCAGAAAGGTTCTGTAACAACGTGTAGACCAGTCTTACTGTAGGCGATGTCAGAAAGTTTCTGTAACAACGTGTAGTACCAGTCTTACTGTAGGAGATGTCAGAAAGGTTCTGTAACAACGTGTGGTACCAGTCTTACTGTAGGAGATGTCAGAAAGGTTCTGTAACAATGTGTGGTACCAGTCTTACTGTAGGAGATGTCAGAAAGGTTCTGTAACAATGTGTGGTACCAGTCTTACTGTAGGAGATGTCAGAAAGGTTCTGTAACAATGTGTGGTACCAGTCTTACTGTAGGAGATGTCAGAAAGGTTCTGTAACAACGTGTAGACCAGTCTTACTGTAGGAGATGTCAGAAAGGTTCTGTAACAATGTGTGGTACCAGTCTTACTGTAGGAGATGTCAGAAAGGTTCTGTAACAACGTGTAGACCAGTCTTACTGTAGGAGATGTCAGAAAGGTTCTGTAACAATGTGTGGTACCAGTCTTACTGTAGGAGATGTCAGAAAGGTTCTGTAACAATGTGTGGTACCAGTCGTACTGTAGGAGATGTCGGAAAGGTTCTGTAACAATGTGTGGTACTGTTGCAGGGTTTCTTCATGCTTCTTTCTGACCTTACTACTTGTACTTTCATTGGACACACATATATAACTCATCAATCTTTTTAGTACAAGTATAACAAGGTCTTTATTGGTGTTAATTGACATAGCCTATCGGCGATGATGAATTGTCAAATAACATTTGTGTGTGGCCGTTTCGTATTCATAAAGTTCTATCTGTGGTTATCTATCTATCTTGTTGACCGTATACTCCGTATAGTATTCTTAAGTACATCTGCATGTCTCTTTCTGATAGTGCTGAGGAACTAGCATCTGAATGTGCTCAGTCTGGCCGAGTGTGGCCGAATTGTCTTGAGTCTGGCTGAGTGTAGCTGAGTCTGCCCGAGTGTAGCTAAATGTCTCTCTAGCTACTGCTCCTCGCCCCAAAAGCCTTCTGGGCCTCTCCTCTCCTAATCTCCCTAGTTCCCAGGGTCTCGGGGTTTAAGTCCCAGGTGACCACACCCCCCGACCACTGATACTTCCTAACCTACGTCTCCTGACCGTCACTATCTCTCTAGCTCCGCCTTTTTTAATTATCTCTAAAGTCTTATTACTTTAGGAGTCCTGTCGAACCTGTCCATCTTCCTAAGTCCGTCCCCTAACAACTAAAACTCGAGGCGATTTCCAATTCAGAGACTCAAAGAGTAATCACTGCTGAACGTAAAGATAACCTGGTCTTTTGATTACGCGGGGCAGTTTAGTTGTCCGCTTTCATCTCAGGTCTTCACTGGACTTCAAGGCGTCTGCCGATATAAGAGTTTCCTAGGAACCAGCGGCCGTGTCGTTGCGTTACGCAACTTTGTCGACCAGAGCAAACATCTGTCTGGCTTTAGGCTGACCACCTGTACGCATTTCACTGGTAATCTTCAAGTTGATTACGACTCAGCGACTGAGTTGGGTAGACTTAACGTCTCCTTCCTAATCCTCTGAAGAGTGTCTTTTCTACGCCGCCTAAAACTATCCTACTTCACATCGTCATCGCCTCATTCTTTTATTCTTCTGTCTATCGTCATATTCTTCTATACTTCCATTATCGCCCATGACTGAGTCACACTATAACATATATCTCCGTCAACATTTCAGTTGAATTGATATATTCATAGATCAATTTAACTCAAAATAAAAACATAGTGTGACTGCTCTCTTTCTACTTCCTTAATGGGCTAACTAATTTCCTTTTTCTCATTGTACATCAATTATTACAACAATTAGAAATACAAATTCAACATCTATAAACTGGAATCTCAAAAGAAAAATCCATCATGTATACAATCATCTTACAACATCGCTCTGCCATGCCACTTTGTTTTGCTTTGAAGCCTCTGACTAACGTGACGTCACTCTGGACCTAGCCTGAATGTAGGCCAGCTAAATTGAGGTCATCGTCTGTTTTGTCTATGTCTAACCCACATTTGTTTCCGTCTATTAATTTAAACCGGTAGGTTCTGTAATTGGTGTTTACATATACAACATTCATAATTCTACAACAATATCATGACATTCAATAAACATCTTTGCGACACAACATGTGTCTCATGTATACAAAACATTTTGTGGAAACATCAATTCTGAAATATTTAAGGCTCGATCGGCCTTCGCACTGTACTCTCTTAATTGCCTAATAAGACGTGTTTAGTCTTTCTTCGGCATCATATCTGTGCCAGTTCTGAAAAAGAAACAAGACCCGTCTACTCTGTTCTCTTATTCTTCCTAAACACGTGCTCTTCTGGCACTGCTAATAAAGTTGTCTGCATAGCAATACGCTTTCTTACAGAATCTCTTAGCCACAGGCTTAATTTACTGGTCAACTCATGTCGGGTCGACAGTCTTCTTATCTGTTCCTTCTCCCCGCATATTCCTAAATTTTAGGCAATTCTCCCCGTCAACTATAATTACATTTTCATAAAATTGTCTTTATAAAAATGTGCATTTCACAACATGTTTCTCCTCAAATCATACACACCACCGTCTTGGACAAACCGAACATTGAAGCATGGAGTAATCACAAACACATAGCAATCAAAATTATGACTTAAATTTGATACAGAATCTAGTCTGTCTAGACTTCCATTAAACTATCCACAACACACTTCATACACACCTCTGCACACCTCACAGTGCTGTTCCACACTTGGAATTCCTATATAACTCATAGAGTCTCTCCATCTCGGGTCACTGACTCTCTCGTCTCTTCTTTGTCTCCTAAGACTCTCTCCGTGCATACTCTATTTCCTGTAAATTCTAAGTTCTCTTAACTTGACTCAAACTTTTTTTAAACCGATGTAAACACGGTTACCATTTTGTTTGTTTGTTTACTTCAGGTGACTCACTAACATCTTCATACATATAGTTCTGTCTCCTCATTAAGGCAACAGTACATTTACAGACTCCTACTCATCATTCAGTGCACACTGACATTATACATATAAAATTTGTCTAAAAGTTAGTAGACTCATACACATTATTAGTTACAACATCCACAAGTAAAATAATTACAATTCTTAATATGTATGTTTCTTCTTTTTGTATCTTTTATCTCTTCCATCACTAGTGGTTGTCAGGTCTCCTCTTCCTGACCTATCATCTTCTCTGAATCTGTTACCTTTATCTATTTCTTTCTGGTGGTCAAAAAACTCTTGCCGTCGTCCCAATCGTATGGCAAAAGGCAGGTCTACTTTGACTCTTTCATCGTCTTTCTTGCCAACCACGCCTGGGTGTTGGGTTAACATGATGTGTCCACAAGTTTGATTTACCATTCACTTTATTCATTTCAATCCTGTCTACACTATTTATTTCATAGCTCTTACGTCCAGCAGTTTGTCTTTTGTCATTCCATCTCCACCTAGATTCCTGGGGTGCTAATCTTCTTCCGTGAAAATGCCTTGTTTCCCTTCTCACTGCATATATTTCTTTACTCAATTCACCTAGTCCTCCCTTATTTCTCCATCTAATACTCGCTTGATTAACTTCCCTAGGATTTTCCACTATTTTTCTTTTATTAAACCATTCACTGATGGTTGGGCTTTCTTCAGGTAGGTTTAAATTCAATTTCTTCATGAACCCGATTTCTTTAATAGAGACATTAATAGCTTCATCTAGCGTCTCAGGGTTCAGCCTCGCTAAGTGTAGTTTTAGATCTGTGGATATTAGTCCATCTATAAAAGTCTCTATTAATTGTCTACCAAAACTGTCAGTATCTAAACCAGATTCCTCTGCTAGCTCTAAAAGTCTATTACTGTAAGCAGTTATTGTCTCTCCTCTTTCTTGTTTAAACTTCCTCAAAAGTATGAAAGCAGTGTAGGCATCTCCTACAGCAGCATACCTAGTTTTTAATTCTATCTTGAGGGACTTCCATGTGCTTGAAGGTTCATTCTTTAGCCTTCTCTGGATGAAGTCAGATACTTCGCCTCTACTTGTTTTAAAAGCTATTAATTTCTTGTCTTCCTCATTTATAGGAAAAATGAGAGCATACTTTTCAATTTCTGCCATCCATTGTCTGAACTTGGATGGATCGCCAGAGTAATTTGAGATACTGGCACTCACTTCTTGCTGTCTAAAACTATTTTCTAAACCGGTGATGACTCTACTAATTTCTTGCAGGGTCTGCAAAGTGGGAGTCATGCCTCTCTTCATCTTGATAATTAATTAATTAATTATAAATTAAGTATAAATTAACACACAAGTTATTTAGATCAGTCAAAGAATTTCTACTTTCTTCCACTAACACTCAAGAAAAAACTTATTTACTTCACACAACCTTGTTACAACATATCATATGCATCTCTAAAATATATAAGAAAAATCCAACTTACATGCTTCTGAAGTCCATGGAATACCTAACACACCTTTATAACATCCTAACAACTACACAATAATATACTAATTTAAAACAATAATTAACTACTTAGTCTTTTTTCAGGTTCTCAATGTGGACATCATTTTCACATTTTGTTCTCTCTGTCTATTTCACTTTTACTTCTTTCCTTACAGGAAGTTCTACTTTATGAATATGAATGTTCACTTCTACTTTGATATAGCTCGGGGAAAGATCACTGCGGGTTGGCACTTCTAGTCGCTTCTTTGGGATTTTAAGATAAACAGGGTGTAGTCTCACAAACAGGCAGCCATTCTTACGCTGGACTTCGATGTACTATTTTGGACACAGATGGCTAGGCTTGATTAACTTCTGTAGACAAGGTTCGCTGGTGTGTTGTACACAAACACATTACTAGGCTCAACTTCATGGGTACTTGCAAATTATGAGGACTGCACTCGTTGCTGGAAGTACTTCTTGGTTATACTGGAAGTACGTAGGTGGACGTCTTGGTTAATTAAGAGAAAATTCTTACTCTTTTTTTTTTTTTTCTCCAGGTCCTTTCTAAAGAATAGAATCCTGCGTCACGGCAACAGAAAGTAATGTAATATTGCAGGCATGTCTCTATCTGATAGTGCTGAGGAACTAGCATCTGAATGTGCTCAGTCTGGCCGAGTGTGGCCGAATTGTCTTGAGTCTGGCTGAGTGTAGCTGAGTCTGCCCGAGTGTAGCTAAATGTCTCTCTAGCTACTGCTCCTCGCCCCAAAAGCCTTCTGGGCCTCTCCTCTCCTAATCTCCCTAGTTCCCAGGGTCTCGGGGTTTAAGTCCCAGGTGACCACACCCCCCGACCACTGATACGGCCTAACCTACGTCTCCTGACCGTCACTATCTCTCTAGCTCCGCCTTTTTTAATTATCTCTAAAGTCTTATTACTTTAGGAGTCCTGTCGAACCTGTCCATCTTCCTAAGTCCGTCCCCTAACAACTAAAACTCGAGGCGATTTCCAATTCAGAGACTCAAAGAGTAATCACTGCTGAACGTAAAGATAACCTGGTCTTTTGATTACGCGGGGCAGTTTAGTTGTCCGCTTTCATCTCAGGTCTTCACTGGACTTCAAGGCGTCTGCCGATATAAGAGTTTCCTAGGAACCAGCGGCCGTGTCGTTGCGTTACGCAACTTTGTCGACCAGAGCAAACATCTGTCTGGCTTTAGGCTGACCACCTGTACGCATTTCACTGGTAATCTTCAAGTTGATTACGACTCAGCGACTGAGTTGGGTAGACTTAACGTCTCCTTCCTAATCCTCTGAAGAGTGTCTTTTCTACGCCGCCTAAAACTATCCTACTTCACATCGTCATCGCCTCATTCTTTTATTCTTCTGTCTATCGTCATATTCTTCTATACTTCCATTATCGCCCATGACTGAGTCACACTATAACAGTACCAGTCTTACTGTAGGAGATGTCAGAAAGGTTCTGTAACAACGTGTGGTACCAGTCTTACTGTAGGAGATGTCGGAAAGGTTCTGTAACAATGTGTGGTACCAGTCTTACTGTAGGAGATGTCGGAAAGGTTCTGTAACAATGTGTGGTACCAGTCTTACTGTAGGAGATGTCGGAAAGGTTCTGTAACAATGTGTGGTACCAGTCTTACTGTAGGAGATGTCGGAAAGGTTCTGTAACAATGTGTGGTACCAGTCTTACTGTAGGAGATGTCGGAAAGGTTCTGTAACAATGTGTGGTACCAGTCTTACTGTAGGAGATGTCGGAAAGGTTCTGTAACAATGTGTGGTACCAGTCTTACTGTAGGAGATGTCGGAAAGGTTCTGTAACAATGTGTGGTACCAGTCTTACTGTAGGAGATGTCGGAAAGGTTCTGTAACAATGTGTGGTACCAGTCTTACTGTAGGAGATGTCTGACAGGTACTGTAACAACGTGTGGAACCAGTCTTACAGTAGGAGATGTCTGAAAGGTTCTGTAACAACGTGTGGTAACAGTCTTACTGTAGGCGATGTCAGAAAGGTTCTGTAACAATGTGTGGTACCAGTCTTACTGTAGGAGATGTCTGAAAGGTTCTGTAACAACGTGTGGTACCAGTCTTACTGTAGGAGATGTCTGAAAGGTTCTGTAACAACGTGTAGTACCAGTCTTACTGTAGGCGATGTCAGAAAGGTTCTGTAACAATGTGTGGTACCAGTCTTACTGTAGGAGATGTCTGAAAGGTTCTGTAACAACGTGTGGTACCAGTCTTACTGTAGGAGATGTCTGAAAGGTTCTGTAACAACGTGTGGTAACAGTCTTACTGTAGGCGATGTCAGAAAGGTTCTGTAACAATATGTGGTACCAGTCTTACTGTAGGAGATGTCTGAAAGGTTCTGTAACAACGTGTGGTACCAGTCTTACTGTAGGAGATGTCAGAAAGGTTCTGTAACAACGTGTGGTACCAGTCTTACTGTAGGAGATGTCAGAAAGGTTCTGTAACAATATGTGGTACCAGTCTTACTGTAGGAGATGTCAGAAAGGTTCTGTAACAACGTGTAGTACCAGTCTTACTGTAGAAGATGTCAGAAAGGTTCTGTAACAACGTGTGGTACCAGTCTTACTGTAGGAGATGTCAGAAAGGTTATGTAACAATATGTGGTACCAGTCTTACTGTAGGAGATGTCAGAAAGGTTCTGTAACAACGTGTGGTACCAGTCTTACTGTAGGAGATGTCAGAAAGGTTCTGTAACAACGTGTGGTACCAGTCTTACTGTAGGAGATGTCAGAAAGGTTCTGTAACAATATGTGGTACCAGTCTTACTGTAGGAGATATCAGAAAGGTTCTGTAACAACGTGTGGTACCAGTCTTACTGTAGGAGATGTCAGAAAGGTTCTGTAACAACGTGTGGTACCAGTCTTACTGTAGGAGATGTCATAAAGGTTCTGTAACAATATGTGGTACCAGTCTTACTGAAGGAGATGTCAGAAAGGTTCTGTAACAATATGTTGTACCAGTCTTACTGTAGGAGATGTCAGAAAGGTTCTGTAACAACGTGTAGTACCAGTCTTACTGTAGAAGATGTCAGAAAGGTTCTGTAACAACGTGTGGTACCAGTCTTACTGTAGGAGATGTCAGAAAGGTTCTGTAACAACGTGTGGTACCAGTCTTACTGTAGAAGATGTCAGAAAGGTTCTGTAACAACGTGTGGTACCAGTCTTACTGTAGGAGATGTCAGAAAGGTTCTGTAACAACGTGTGGTACCAGTCTTACTGTAGAAGATGTCAGAAAGGTTCTGTAACAACGTGTGGTACCAGTCTTACTGTAGGAGATGTCAGAAAGGTTCTGTAACAACGTGTGGTACCAGTCTTACTGTAGAAGATGTCAGAAAGGTTCTGTAACAACGTGTGGTACCAGTCTTACTGTAGGAGATGTCAGAAAGGTTCTGTAACAACGTGTGGTACCAGTCTTACTGTAGGAGATTTCGGAAAGGTTCTGTAACAACGTGTGGTACCAGTCTTACTGTAGGAGATGTCAGAAAGGCTATGTAACAACATGTGGTACCAGTCTTACTGTAGGAGATGTCAGAAAGGTTCTGTAACAATGTGTGGTACCAGTCTTACTGTAGAAGATGTCAGAAAGGCTATGTAACAATATGTGGTACTAGTCTTACTGTAGGAGTTGTCAGAAAGGCTATGTAACAATATGTGGTACCAGTCTTACTGTAGAAGATGTCTAAAAGGTTCTGTAACAACGTGTGGTACCAGTCCTACTGTAGAAGATGTCAGAAAGGTTCTGTAACAACGTGTGGTACCAGTCTTACTGTAGAAGATGTCAGAAAGGTTCTGTAACAACGTGTGGTACCAGTCTTACTGTAGGAGATGTCAGAAAGGCTATGTAACAATATGTAGTACCACTCTTACTGTAGGAGATGTCAGAAAGGTTCTGTAACAACGTGTGGTACCAGTCTTACTGTAGAAGATGTCAGAAAGGTTCTGTAACAACGTGTGGTACCAGTCTTACTGTAGGAGATGTCAGAAAGGCTATGTAACAATATGTAGTACCAGTCTTACTGTAGAAGATGTCAGAAAGGTTCTGTAACAACGTGTGGTATCAGTCTTACTGTAGGAGATGTCAGAAAGGTTCTGTAACAACGTGTGGTACCAGTCTTACTGTAGGAGATGTCAGAAAGGTTCTGTAACAACGTGTAGACCAGTCTTACTGTAGGAGATGTCGGAAAGGTTCTGTAACAACGTGTAGACCAGTCTTACTGTAGGAGATGTCGGAAAGGTTCTGTAACAACGTGTGGTACCAGTCTTACTGTAGGAGATGTCAGAAAGGTTCTGTAACAATGTGTGGTACCAGTCTTACTGTAGGAGATGTCAGAAAGGTTCTGTAACAATGTGTGGTACCAGTCTTACTGTAGGAGATGTCAGAAAGGTTCTGTAACAATGTGTGGTACCAGCCTTACTGTAGGAGATGTCGGAAAGGTTCTGTAACAATGTGTGGTACCAGTCTTACTGTAGGAGATGTCAGAAAGGTTCTGTAACAACGTGTGGTACCAGTCTTACTGTAGGAGATGTCGGAAAGGTTCTGTAACAATGTGTGGTACCAGTCTTACTGTAGGAGATGTCGGAAAGGTTCTGTAACAATGTGTGGTACCAGTCTTACTGTAGGAGATGTCGGAAAGGTTCTGTAACAATGTTTGGTACCAGTCTTACTGTAGGAGATGTCGGAAAGGTTCTGTAACAATGTGTGGTACCAGTCTTACTGTAGGAGATGTCGGAAAGGTTCTGTAACAATGTGTGGTACCAGTCTTACTGTAGGAGATGTCGGAAAGGTTCTGTAACAATGTGTGGTACCAGTCTTACTGTAGGAGATGTCGGAAAGGTTCTGTAACAATGTGTGGTACCAGTCTTACTGTAGGAGATGTCGGAAAGGTTCTGTAACAATGTGTGGTACCAGTCTTACTGTAGGAGATGTCTGAAAGGATCTGTAACAACGTGTGGTACCAGTCTTACTGTAGGAGATGTCTGAAAGGTTCTGTAACAACGTGTGGTAACAGTCTTACTGTAGGCGATGTCAGAAAGGTTCTGTAACAATGTGTGGTACCAGTCTTACTGTAGGAGATGTCTGAAAGGTTCTGTAACAACGTGTGGTACCAGTCTTACTGTAGGAGATGTCTGAAAGGTTCTGTAACAACGTGTAGTACCAGTCTTACTGTAGGCGATGTCAGAAAGGTTCTGTAACAATGTGTGGTACCAGTCTTACTGTAGGAGATGTCTGAAAGGTTCTGTAACAACGTGTGGTACCAGTCTTACTGTAGGAGATGTCTGAAAGTTTCTGTAACAACGTGTGGTAACAGTCTTACTGTAGGCGATGTCAGAAAGGTTCTGTAACAATATGTGGTACCAGTCTTACTGTAGGAGATGTCTGAAAGGTTCTGTAACAACGTGTGGTACCAGTCTTACTGTAGGAGATGTCAGAAAGGTTCTGTAACAACGTGTGGTACCAGTCTTACTATAGGAGATGTCAGAAAGGTTCTGTAACAATATGTGGTACCAGTCTTACTGTAGGAGATGTCAGAAAGGTTCTGTAACAACGTGTAGTACCAGTCTTACTGTAGAAGATGTCAGAAAGGTTCTGTAACAACGTGTGGTACCAGTCTTACTGTAGGAGATGTCAGAAAGGTTATGTAACAATATGTGGTACCAGTCTTACTGTAGGAGATGTCAGAAAGGTTCTGTAACAACGTGTGGTACCAGTCTTACTGTAGGAGATGTCAGAAAGGTTCTGAAACAACATGTGGTACCAGTCTTACTGTAGGAGATGTCAGAAAGGTTCTGTAACAATATGTGGTACCAGTCTTACTGTAGGAGATGTCAGAAAGGTTCTGTAACAACGTGTGGTACCAGTCTTACTGTAGGAGATGTCAGAAAGGTTCTGTAACAACGTGTGGTACCAGTCTTACTGTAGGAGATGTCATAAAGGTTCTGTAACAATATGTGGTACCAGTCTTACTGTAGGAGATGTCAGAAAGGTTCTGTAACAATATGTGGTACCAGTCTTACTGTAGGAGATGTCAGAAAGGTTCTGTAACAACGTGTAGTACCAGTCTTACTGTAGAAGATGTCAGAAAGGTTCTGTAACAACGTGTGGTACCAGTCTTACTGTAGGAGATGTCAGAAAGGTTCTGTAACAACGTGTGGTACCAGTCTTACTGTAGAAGATGTCAGAAAGGTTCTGTAACAACGTGTGGTACCAGTCTTACTGTAGGAGATGTCAGAAAGGTTCTGTAACAACGTGTAGACCAGTCTTACTGTAGGAGATGTCAGAAAGGTTCTGTAACAATGTGTGGTACCAGTCTTACTGTAGGAGATGTCGGAAAGGTTCTGTAACAACGTGTAGACCAGTCTTACTGTAGGAGATGTCAGAAAGGTTCTGTAACAATGTGTGGTACCAGTCTTACTGTAGGAGATGTCAGAAAGGTTCTGTAACAACGTGTAGACCAGTCTTACTGTAGGAGATGTCAGAAAGGTTCTGTAACAATGTGTGGTACCAGTCTTACTGTAGGAGATGTCAGAAAGGTTCTGTAACAATGTGTGGTACCAGCCTTACTGTAGGAGATGTCGGAAATGTTCTGTAACAATGTGTGGTACCAGTCTTACTGTAGGAGATGTCAGAAAGGTTCTGTAACAACGTGTGGTACCAGTCTTACTGTAGGAGATGTCGGAAAGGTTCTGTAACAATGTGTGGTACCAGTCTTACTGTAGGAGATGTCGGAAAGGTTCTGTAACAATGTGTGGTACCAGTCTTACTGTAGGAGATGTCGGAAAGGTTCTGTAACAATGTGTGGTACCAGTCTTACTGTAGGAGATGTCGGAAAGGTTCTGTAACAATGTGTGGTACCAGTCTTACTGTAGGAGATGTCGGAAAGGTTCTGTAACAATGTGTGGTACCAGTCTTACTGTAGGAGATGTCGGAAAGGTTCTGTAACAATGTGTGGTACCAGTCTTACTGTAGGAGATGTCGGAAAGGTTCTGTAACAATGTGTGGTACCAGTCTTACTGTAGGAGATGTCGGAAAGGTTCTGTAACAATGTGTGGTACCAGTCTTACTGTAGGAGATGTCTGAAAGGTTCTGTAACAACGTGTGGTACCAGTCTTACTGTAGGAGATGTCTGAAAGGTTCTGTAACAACGTGTGGTAACAGTCTTACTGTAGGCGATGTCAGAAAGGTTCTGTAACAATGTGTGGTACCAGTCTTACTGTAGGAGATGTCTGAAAGGTTCTGTAACAACGTGTGGTACCAGTCTTAATGTAGGAGATGTCTGAAAGGTTCTGTAACAACGTGTAGTACCAGTCTTACTGTAGGCGATGTCAGAAAGGTTCTGTAACAATGTGTGGTACCAGTCTTACTGTAGGAGATGTCTGAAAGGTTCTGTAACAACGTGTGGTACCAGTCTTACTGTAGGAGATGTCAGAAAGGTTCTGTAACAACGTGTGGTAACAGTCTTACTGTAGGCGATGTCAGAAAGGTTCTGTAACAATATGTGGTACCAGTCTTACTGTAGGAGATGTCTGAAAGGTTCTGTAACAACGTGTGGTACCAGTCTTACTGTAGGAGATGTCAGAAAGGTTCTGTAACAACGTGTGGTACCAGTCTTACTGTAGGAGATGTCAGAAAGGTTCTGTAACAATATGTGGTACCAGTCTTACTGTAGGAGATGTCAGAAAGGTTCTGTAACAACGTGTAGTACCAGTCTTACTGTAGAAGATGTCAGAAAGGTTCTGTAACAACGTGTGGTACCAGTCTTACTGTAGGAGATGTCAGAAAGGTTATGTAACAATATGTGGTACCAGTCTTACTGTAGGAGATGTCAGAAAGGTTCTGTAACAACGTGTGGTACCAGTCTTACTGTAGGAGATGTCAGAAAGGTTCTGTAACAACATGTGGTACCAGTCTTACTGTAGGAGATGTCAGAAAGGTTCTGTAACAATATGTGGTACCAGTCTTACTGTAGGAGATGTCAGAAAGGTTCTGTAACAACGTGTGGTACCAGTCTTACTGTAGGAGATGTCAGAAAGGTTCTGTAAAAACGTGTGGTACCAGTCTTACTGTAGGAGATGTCATAAAGGTTCTGTAACAATATGTGGTACCAGTCTTACTGTAGGAGATGTCAGAAAGGTTCTGTAACAATATGTGGTACCAGTCTTACTGTAGGAGATGTCAGAAAGGTTCTGTAACAACGTGTAGTACCAGTCTTACTGTAGAAGATGTCAGAAAGGTTCTGTAACAACGTGTGGTACCAGTCTTACTGTAGGAGATGTCAGAAAGGTTCTGTAACAACGTGTGGTACCAGTCTTACTGTAGAAGATGTCAGAAAGGTTCTGTAACAACGTGTGGTACCAGTCTTACTGTAGGAGATGTCAGAAAGGTTCTGTAACAACGTGTGGTACCAGTCTTACTGTAGAAGATGTCAGAAAGGTTCTGTAACAACGTGTGGTACCAGTCTTACTGTAGGAGATGTCAGAAAGGTTCTGTAACAACGTGTGGTACCAGTCTTACTGTAGGAGATGTCGGAAAGGTTCTGTAACAACGTGTGGTACCAGTCTTACTGTAGGAGATGTCAGAAAGGTTCTGTAACAACGTGTGGTACCAGTCTTACTGTAGGAGATGTCAGAAAGGTTCTGTAACAACGTGTGGTACCAGTCTTACTGTAGGAGATGTCAGAAAGGTTCTGTAACAACGTGTGGTACCAGTCTTACTGTAGGAGATGTCAGAAAGGTTCTGTAGCAACGTGTGGTACCAGTCTTACTGTAGAAGATGTCGGAAAGGTTCTGTAACAACGTGTGGTACCAGTCTTACTGTAGGAGATGTCAGAACGGTTCTGTAACAACGTGTGGTACCAGTCTTACTGTAGGAGATGTCGGAAAGGTTCTGTAACAACGTGTGGTACCAGTCTTACTGTAGAAGATGTCGGAAAGGTTCTGTAACAACGTGTAGCACCAGTCTTACTATAGGAGATGTCGGAAAGGTTCTGTAACAACGTGTGGTACCAGTCTTACTGTAGGAGATGTCGGAAAGGTTCTGTAACAACGTGTGGTACCAGTCTTACTGTAGGAGATGCCTGAAAGGTTCTGTAACAACGTGTGGTACCAGTCTTACTGTAGGAGATGTCATAAAGGTTCTGTAACAATATGTGGTACCAGTCTTACTGTAGGAGATGTCAGAAAGGTTCTGTAACAATATGTGGTACCAGTCTTACTGTAGGAGATGTCAGAAAGGTTCTGTAACAACGTGTAGTACCAGTCTTACTGTAGAAGATGTCAGAAAGGTTCTGTAACAACGTGTGGTACCAGTCTTACTGTAGGAGATGTCAGAAAGGTTCTGTAACAACGTGTGGTACCAGTCTTACTGTAGGAGATGTCATAAAGGTTCTGTAACAACGTGTGGTACCAGTCTTACTGTAGAAGATGTCAGAAAGGTTCTGTAACAACGTGTAGCACCAGTCTTACTATAGGAGATGTCGGAAAGGTTCTGTAACAACGTGTGGTACCAGTCTTACTGTAGGAGATGTCGGAAAGGTTCTGTAACAACGTGTGGTACCAGTCTTACTGTAGGAGATGTCATAAAGGTTCTGTAACAATATGTGGTACCAGTCTTACTGTAGGAGATGTCAGAAAGGTTCTGTAACAATATGTGGTACCAGTCTTACTGTAGGAGATGTCAGAAAGGTTCTGTAACAACGTGTAGTACCAGTCTTACTGTAGAAGATGTCAGAAAGGTTCTGTAACAACGTGTGGTACCAGTCTTACTGTAGGAGATGTCAGAAAGGTTCTGTAACAACGTGTGGTACCAGTCTTACTGTAGGAGATGTCATAAAGGTTCTGTAACAATATGTGGTACCAGTCTTACTGTAGGAGATGTCAGAAAGGTTCTGTAACAATATGTGGTACCAGTCTTACTGTAGGAGATGTCAGAAAGGTTCTGTAACAACGTGTAGTACCAGTCTTACTGTAGAAGATGTCAGAAAGGTTCTGTAACAACGTGTGGTACCAGTCTTACAGTAGGAGATGTCAGAAAGGTTCTGTAACAACGTGTGGTACCAGTCTTACTGTAGAAGAGGTCAGAAAGGTTCTGTAACAACGTGTGGTACCAGTCTTACTGTAGGAGATGTCAGAAAGGTTCTGTAACAACGTGTAGACCAGTCTTACTGTAGGAGATGTCAGAAAGGTTCTGTAACAATGTGTGGTACCAGTCTTACTGTAGGAGATGTCGGAAAGGTTCTGTAACAACGTGTAGACCAGTCTTACTGTAGGAGATGTCAGAAAGGTTCTGTAACAATGTGTGGTACCAGTCTTACTGTAGGAGATGTCAGAAAGGTTCTGTAACAACGTGTAGACCAGTCTTACTGTAGGAGATGTCAGAAAGGTTCTGTAACAATGTGTGGTACCAGTCTTACTGTAGGAGATGTCAGAAAGGTTCTGTAACAATGTGTGGTACCAGCCTTACTGTAGGAGATGTCGGAAAGGTTCTGTAACAATGTGTGGTACCAGTCTTACTGTAGGAGATGTCGGAAAGGTTCTGTAACAATGTGTGGTACCAGTCTTACTGTAGGAGATGTCGGAAAGGTTCTGTAACAATGTGTGGTACCAGTCTTACTGTAGGAGATGTCGGAAAGGTTCTGTAACAATGTGTGGTACCAGTCCTACTGTAGGAGATGTCGGAAAGGTTCTGTAACAATGTGTGGTACCAGTCTTACTGTAGGAGATGTCGGAAAGGTTCTGTAACAATGTGTGGTACCAGTCTTACTGTGGGAGATGTCGGAAAGGTTCTGTAACAATGTGTGGTACCAGTCTTACTGTAGGAGATGTCGGAAAGGTTCTGTAACAATGTGTGGTACCAGTCTTACTGTAGGAGATGTCGGAAAGGTTCTGTAACAATGTGTGGTACCAGTCTTACTGTAGGAGATGTCTGAAAGGTTCTGTAACAACGTGTGGTACCAGTCTTACTGTAGGAGATGTCTGAAAGGTTCTGTAACAACGTGTGGTAACAGTCTTACTGTAGGCGATGTCAGAAAGGTTCTGTAACAATGTGTGGTACCAGTCTTACTGTAGGAGATGTCTGAAAGGTTCTGTAACAACGTGTGGTACCAGTCTTAATGTAGGAGATGTCTGAAAGGTTCTGTAACAACGTGTAGTACCAGTCTTACTGTAGGCGATGTCAGAAAGGTTCTGTAACAATGTGTGGTACCAGTCTTACTGTAGGAGATGTCAGAAAGGTTCTGTAACAACATGTGGTACCAGTCTTACTGTAGGAGATGTCAGAAAGGTTCTGTAACAATATGTGGTACCAGTCTTACTGTAGGAGATGTCAGAAAGGTTCTGTAACAACGTGTGGTACCAGTCTTACTGTAGGAGATGTCAGAAAGGTTCTGTAAAAACGTGTGGTACCAGTCTTACTGTAGGAGATGTCATAAAGGTTCTGTAACAATATGTGGTACCAGTCTTACTGTAGGAGATGTCAGAAAGGTTCTGTAACAATATGTGGTACCAGTCTTACTGTAGGAGATGTCAGAAAGGTTCTGTAACAACGTGTAGTACCAGTCTTACTGTAGAAGATGTCAGAAAGGTTCTGTAACAACGTGTGGTACCAGTCTTACTGTAGGAGATGTCAGAAAGGTTCTGTAACAACGTGTGGTACCAGTCTTACTGTAGAAGATGTCAGAAAGGTTCTGTAACAACGTGTGGTACCAGTCTTACTGTAGGAGATGTCAGAAAGGTTCTGTAACAACGTGTGGTACCAGTCTTACTGTAGAAGATGTCAGAAAGGTTCTGTAACAACGTGTGGTACCAGTCTTACTGTAGGAGATGTCAGAAAGGTTCTGTAACAACGTGTGGTACCAGTCTTACTGTAGGAGATGTCGGAAAGGTTCTGTAACAACGTGTGGTACCAGTCTTACTGTAGGAGATGTCAGAAAGGTTCTGTAACAACGTGTGGTACCAGTCTTACTGTAGGAGATGTCAGAAAGGTTCTGTAACAACGTGTGGTACCAGTCTTACTGTAGGAGATGTCAGAAAGGTTCTGTAACAACGTGTGGTACCAGTCTTACTGTAGGAGATGTCAGAAAGGTTCTGTAACAACGTGTGGTACCAGTCTTACTGTAGAAGATGTCGGAAAGGTTCTGTAACAACGTGTGGTACCAGTCTTACTGTAGGAGATGTCAGAACGGTTCTGTAACAACGTGTGGTACCAGTCTTACTGTAGGAGATGTCGGAAAGGTTCTGTAACAACGTGTGGTACCAGTCTTACTGTAGAAGATGTCGGAAAGGTTCTGTAACAACGTGTAGCACCAGTCTTACTATAGGAGATGTCGGAAAGGTTCTGTAACAACGTGTGGTACCAGTCTTACTGTAGGAGATGTCGGAAAGGTTCTGTAACAACGTGTGGTACCAGTCTTACTGTAGGAGATGCCTGAAAGGTTCTGTAACAACGTGTGGTACCAGTCTTACTGTAGGAGATGTCATAAAGGTTCTGTAACAATATGTGGTACCAGTCTTACTGTAGGAGATGTCAGAAAGGTTCTGTAACAATATGTGGTACCAGTCTTACTGTAGGAGATGTCAGAAAGGTTCTGTAACAACGTGTAGTACCAGTCTTACTGTAGAAGATGTCAGAAAGGTTCTGTAACAACGTGTGGTACCAGTCTTACTGTAGGAGATGTCAGAAAGGTTCTGTAACAACGTGTGGTACCAGTCTTACTGTAGGAGATGTCATAAAGGTTCTGTAACAATATGTGGTACCAGTCTTACTGTAGGAGATGTCAGAAAGGTTCTGTAACAATATGTGGTACCAGTCTTACTGTAGGAGATGTCAGAAAGGTTCTGTAACAACGTGTAGTACCAGTCTTACTGTAGAAGATGTCAGAAAGGTTCTGTAACAACGTGTGGTACCAGTCTTACTTACAGTAGGAGATGTCAGAAAGGTTCTGTAACAACGTGTGGTACCAGTCTTACTGTAGAAGAGGTCAGAAAGGTTCTGTAACAACGTGTGGTACCAGTCTTACTGTAGGAGATGTCAGAAAGGTTCTGTAACAACGTGTAGACCAGTCTTACTGTAGGAGATGTCAGAAAGGTTCTGTAACAATGTGTGGTACCAGTCTTACTGTAGGAGATGTCGGAAAGGTTCTGTAACAACGTGTAGACCAGTCTTACTGTAGGAGATGTCAGAAAGGTTCTGTAACAATGTGTGGTACCAGTCTTACTGTAGGAGATGTCAGAAAGGTTCTGTAACAACGTGTAGACCAGTCTTACTGTAGGAGATGTCAGAAAGGTTCTGTAACAATGTGTGGTACCAGTCTTACTGTAGGAGATGTCAGAAAGGTTCTGTAACAATGTGTGGTACCAGCCTTACTGTAGGAGATGTCGGAAAGGTTCTGTAACAATGTGTGGTACCAGTCTTACTGTAGGAGATGTCGGAAAGGTTCTGTAACAATGTGTGGTACCAGTCTTACTGTAGGAGATGTCGGAAAGGTTCTGTAACAATGTGTGGTACCAGTCTTACTGTAGGAGATGTCGGAAAGGTTCTGTAACAATGTGTGGTACCAGTCCTACTGTAGGAGATGTCGGAAAGGTTCTGTAACAATGTGTGGTACCAGTCTTACTGTAGGAGATGTCGGAAAGGTTCTGTAACAATGTGTGGTACCAGTCTTACTGTGGGAGATGTCGGAAAGGTTCTGTAACAATGTGTGGTACCAGTCTTACTGTAGGAGATGTCGGAAAGGTTCTGTAACAATGTGTGGTACCAGTCTTACTGTAGGAGATGTCGGAAAGGTTCTGTAACAATGTGTGGTACCAGTCTTACTGTAGGAGATGTCTGAAAGGTTCTGTAACAACGTGTGGTACCAGTCTTACTGTAGGAGATGTCTGAAAGGTTCTGTAACAACGTGTGGTAACAGTCTTACTGTAGGCGATGTCAGAAAGGTTCTGTAACAATGTGTGGTACCAGTCTTACTGTAGGAGATGTCTGAAAGGTTCTGTAACAACGTGTGGTACCAGTCTTAATGTAGGAGATGTCTGAAAGGTTCTGTAACAACGTGTAGTACCAGTCTTACTGTAGGCGATGTCAGAAAGGTTCTGTAACAATGTGTGGTACCAGTCTTACTGTAGGAGATGTCTGAAAGGTTCTGTAACAACGTGTGGTACCAGTCTTACTGTAGGAGATGTCAGAAATGTTCTGTAACAACGTGTGGTAACAGTCTTACTGTAGGCGATGTCAGAAAGGTTCTGTAACAATATGTGGTACCAGTCTTACTGTAGGAGATGTCTGAAAGGTTCTGTAACAACGTGTGGTACCAGTCTTACTGTAGGAGATGTCAGAAAGGTTCTGTAACAACGTGTGGTACCAGTCTTACTTTAGGAGATGTCAGAAAGGTTCTGTAACAATATGTGGTACCAGTCTTACTGTAGGAGATGTCAGAAAGGTTCTGTAACAACGTGTAGTACCAGTCTTACTGTAGAAGATGTCAGAAAGGTTCTGTAACAACGTGTGGTACCAGTCTTACTGTAGGAGATGTCAGAAAGGTTATGTAACAATATGTGGTACCAGTCTTACTGTAGGAGATGTCAGAAAGGTTCTGTAACAACGTGTGGTACCAGTCTGACTGTAGGAGATGTCAGAAAGGTTCTGTAACAACATGTGGTACCAGTCTTACTGTAGGAGATGTCAGAAAGGTTCTGTAACAATATGTGGTACCAGTCTTACTGTAGGAGATGTCAGAAAGGTTATGTAACAACGTGTGGTACCAGTCTTACTGTAGGAGATGTCAGAAAGGTTCTGTAACAACGTGTGGTACCAGTCTTACTGTAGGAGATGTCATAAAGGTTCTGTAACAATATGTGGTACCAGTCTTACTGTAGGAGATGTCAGAAAGGTTCTGTAACAATATGTGGTACCAGTCTTACTGTAGGAGATGTCAGAAAGGTTCTGTAACAACGTGTAGTACCAGTCTTACTGTAGAAGATGTCAGAAAGGTTCTGTAACAACGTGTGGTACCAGTCTTACTGTAGGAGATGTCAGAAAGGTTCTGTAACAACGTGTGGTACCAGTCTTACTGTAGAAGATGTCAGAAAGGTTCTGTAACAACGTGTGGTACCAGTCTTACTGTAGGAGATGTCAGAAAGGTTCTGTAACAACGTGTGGTACCAGTCTTACTGTAGAAGATGTCAGAAAGGTTCTGTAACAACGTGTGGTACCAGTCTTACTGTAGGATATGTCAGAAAGGTTCTGTAACAACGTGTGGTACCAGTCTTACTGTAGGAGATGTCGGAAAGGTTCTGTAACAACGTGTGGTACCAGTCTTACTGTAGGAGATGTCAGAAAGGTTCTGTAACAACGTGTGGTACCAGTCTTACTGTAGGAGATGTCAGAAAGGTTCTGTAACAACGTGTGGTACCAGTCTTACTGTAGGAGATGTCAGAAAGGTTCTGTAACAACGTGTGGTACCAGTCTTACTGTAGGAGATGTCAGAAAGGTTCTGTAACAACGTGTGGTACCAGTCTTACTGTAGAAGATGTCGGAAAGGTTCTGTAACAACGTGTGGTACCAGTCTTACTGTAGGAGATGTCAGAACGGTTCTGTAACAACGTGTGGTACCAGTCTTACTGTAGGAGATGTCGGAAAGGTTCTGTAACAACGTGTGGTACCAGTCTTACTGTAGAAGATGTCGGAAAGGTTCTGTAACAACGTGTAGCACCAGTCTTACTATAGGAGATGTCGGAAAGGTTCTGTAACAACGTGTGGTACCAGTCTTACTGTAGGAGATGTCGGAAAGGTTCTGTAACAACGTGTGGTACCAGTCTTACTGTAGGAGATGCCTGAAAGGTTCTGTAACAACGTGTGGTACCAGTCTTACTGTAGGAGATGTCATAAAGGTTCTGTAACAATATGTGGTACCAGTCTTACTGTAGGAGATGTCAGAAAGGTTCTGTAACAATATGTGGTACCAGTCTTACTGTAGGAGATGTCAGAAAGGTTCTGTAACAACGTGTAGTACCAGTCTTACTGTAGAAGACGTCAGAAAGGTTCTGTAACAACGTGTGGTACCAGTCTTACTGTAGGAGATGTCAGAAAGGTTCTGTAACAACGTGTGGTACCAGTCTTACTGTAGAAGATGTCAGAAAGGTTCTGTAACAACGTGTGGTACCAGTCTTACTGTAGGAGATGTCAGAAAGGTTCTGTAACAACGTGTGGTACCAGTCTTACTGTAGAAGATGTCAGAAAGGTTCTGTAACAACGTGTGGTACCAGTCTTACTGTAGGAGATGTCAGAAAGGCTATGTAACAACGTGTGGTACCAGTCTTACTGTAGAAGATGTCAGAAAGGTTCTGTAACAACGTGTGGTACCAGTCTTACTGTAGGAGATGTCAGAAAGGCTATGTAACAATATGTAGTACCACTATTACTGTAGGAGATGTCAGAAAGGTTCTGTAACAACGTGTGGTACCAGTCTTACTGTAGAAGATGTCAGAAAGGTTCTGTAACAACGTGTGGTACCAGTCTTACTGTAGGAGATGTCAGAAAGGCTATGTAACAATATGTAGTACCAGTCTTACTGTAGAAGATGTCAGAAAGGTTCTGTAACAACGTGTGGTACCAGTCTTACTGAGGAGATGTCAGAAAGGTTCTGTAACAACGTGTGGTACCAGTCTTACTGTAGGAGATGTCAGAAAGGTTCTGTAACAACGTGTGGTACCAGTCTTACTGTAGGAGATGCCTGAAAGGTTCTGTAACAACGTGTGGTACCAGTCTTACTGTAGAAGATGTCGGAAAGGTTCTGTAACAACGTGTGGTACCAGTCTTACTGTAGGAGATGTCAGAAAGGTTCTGTAACAACGTGTGGTACCAGTCTTACTGTAGGAGATGTCGGAAAGGTTCTGTAACAACGTGTGGTACCAGTCTTACTGTAGAAGATGTCGGAAAGGTTCTGTAACAACGTGTAGCACCAGTCTTACTATAGGAGATGTCGGAAAGGTTCTGTAACAACGTGTGGTACCAGTCTTACTGTAGGAGATGTCGGAAAGGTTCTGCAACAACGTGTGGTACCAGTCTTACTGTAGGAGATGCCTGAAAGGTTCTGTAACAACGTGTGGTACCAGTCTTACTGCAGGAGATGTCAGAAAGGCTATGTAACAACGTGTGGTACCAGTCTTACTGTAGGAGATGTCAGAAAGGTTCTGTAACAACGTGTAGACCAGTCTTACTGTAGGAGATGTCAGAAAGGTTCTGTAACAACGTGTAGACCAGTCTTACTGTAGAAGATGTCAGAAAGGTTCTGTAACAACGTGTAGACCAGTCTTACTGTAGGAGATGTCAGAAAGGTTCTGTAATAACGTGTGGTACCAGTCTTACTGTAGAAGATGTCAGAAAGGTTCTGTAATAACGTGTGGTACCAGTCTTACTGTAGAAGATGTCAGAAAGGTTCTGTAACAACGTGTAGACCAGTCTTACTGTAGGAGATGTTAGAAAGGGTCTGTAACAACGTGTAGACCAGTCTTACTGTAGGAGATGTTAGAAAGGTTCTGTAACAACGTGTAGACCAGTCTTACTGTAGGAGATGTTAGAAAGGTTCTGTAACAACGTGTAGACCAGTCTTACTGTAGGAGATGTTAGAAAGGTTCTGTAACAACGTGTAGACCAGTCTTACTGTAGGAGATGTCAGAAAGGTTCTGTAACAACGTGTAGACCAGTCTTACTGTAGGAGATGTCAGAAAGGTTCTGTAACAACGTGTAGACCAGTCTTACTGCAGGAGATGTAAGAAAGGCTATGTAACAACGTGTGGTACCAGTCTTACTGTAGAAGATGTCAGAAAGGTTCTGTAATAACGTGTGGTACCAGTCTTACTGTAGAAGATGTCAGAAAGGTTCTGTAACAACGTGTAGACCAGTCTTACTGTAGGAGATGTTAGAAAGGTTCTGTAACAACGTGTAGACCAGTCTTACTGTAGGAGATGTCAGAAAGGTTCTGTAACAACGTGTAGTACCAGTCTTACTATAGGAGATGTATGAAAGGTTCTGTAACAACGTGTAGACAAGTCTTACTGTAGAAGATGTCTGAAAGGTTCTGTAACAACGTGTAGACCAGTCTTACTGTAGGAGATGTCAGAAAGGCTATGTAACAACGTGTGGTACCAGTCTTACTGTAGGAGATATCGGAAAGGTTCTGTAATAACGTGCAGTACCAGTCTTATTGTAGGAGATGTCAGAAAGGTTCTGTAACAAAGTGTAATACCAGTCTTGCTGTAGGAGATGTCAGAAAGGCTATGTAACAACGTGTGGTACCAGTCTTACTGTAAAAGATGTCTGAAAGGTTCTGTAACAGCGTGTGGTACCAGTCTTACTGTAGGAGATGTCGGAAAGGTTCTGTAACAACGTGTGGTACCTGTCTTACTGTAAGAGATGTCTAAAAGGTTCTGTAACAACGTGTGGTACCAGTCTTACTGTAGGAGATGTCAGAAAGGTTCTGTAACAACGTGTGGTACCAGTCTTACTGTAAGAGATGTCTGAAAGGTTCTGTAACAACGTGTGGTACCAGTCTTACTGTAGAAGATATCGGAAAGGTTCTGTAACAACGTGTGGTACCAGTCTTACTGTAGGAGATGTCAGAAAGGTTCTGTAACAACGTGTAATACCAGTCTTACTGTAGGAGATGTCAGAAAGGCTATGTAACAACGTGTAGACCAGTCTTCCTGTAGGAGATGTCTAACAGGTTCTGTAACAACGTGTAGACCAGTCTTACTGTAGAAGATGTCAGAAAGGTTCTGTAACAACGTGTAGACCAGTCTTACTGTAGAAGATGTCTGAAAGGTTCTGTAACAACGTGTAGTACCAGTCTTACTGTAGAAGATGTCTGAAAGGTTCTGTAACAACGTGTAGACCAGTCTTACTGTAGAAGATGTCTAACAGGTTCTGTAACAACGTGTAGTACCAGTCTTACTATAGGAGATGTCTGAAAGGTTCTGTAACAACGTGTAGACCAGTCTTACTGTAGAAGATGTCTGAAAGGTTCTGTAACAACGTGTAGACCAGTCTTACTGTAGGAGATGTCAGAAAGGCTATGTAACAACGTGTGGTACCAGTCTTACTGTAGGAGATGTCTGAAAGGTTCTGTAACGACCTGTGGTACCAGTCTTACTGTAGCAGATGTCTGAAAGGTTCTGTAACAACGTGTGGTACCACTCTTACTGTACGAGATGTCTGAAAGGTTCTGTAACAACGTGTGGTACCAGTCTTACTGTAGAAGATATCGGAAAGGTTCTGTAATAACGTGCAGTGCCAGTCTTATTGTAGGAGATGTCAGAAAGGTTCTGTAACAACGTGTGGTACCAGTCTTACTGTAGGAGATGTCAGAAAGGCTATGTAACAACGTGTGGTACCAGTCTTACTGTAAAAGATGTCTGAAAGGTTCAGTAACAGCGTGTGGTACCAGTCTTACTGTAGGAGATGTCGGAAAGGTTCTGTAACAACGTGTGGTACCAGTCTTACTGTAAGAGATGTCTAAAAGGTTCTGTAACAACGTGTGGTACCAGTCTTACTGTAGGAGATGTCAGAAAGGTTCTGTAACAACGTGTGGTACCAGTCTTACTGTAAGAGATGTCTGAAAGGTTCTGTAACAACGTGTGGTACCAGTCTTACTGTAGAAGATATCGGAAAGGTTCTGTAACAACGTGTGGTACCAGTCTTACTGTAGGAGATGTCAGAAAGGTTCTGTAACAACGTGTAATACCAGTCTTACTGTAGGAGATGTCAGAAAGGCTATGTAACAAAGTGTAGACCAGTCTTCCTGTAGGAGATGTCTAACAGGTTCTGTAACAACGTGTAGACCAGTCTTACTGTAGAAGATGTCAGAAAGGCTATGTAACAACGTGTGGTACCAGTCTTACTGTAGGAGATGTCTAACAGGTTCTGTAACAACGTGTGGTACCAGTCTTACTGTAGAAGATGTAAGAAAGGTTCTGTAACAACGTGTAGACCAGTCTTACTGTAGAAGATGTCGGAAAGGTTCTGTAAGAACGTGTGGTACCAGTCTTACTGTAGAAGATGTCGGAAAGGTTCTTAAACAACGTGTGGTACCAGTCTTACTGTAGAAGATGTCGGAAAGGTTCTGTAACAACGTGTGGTACCAGTCTTACTGTAGAAGATGTCGGAAAGGTTCTGTAACAACGTGCGGTACCAGTCTTACTGTAGAGATGTCAGAAAGGTTCTGTAACAACGTGTGGTACCAGTCTTACTGTAGGAGATGTCAGAAAGGTTCTGTAACAATATGTGGTACCAGTCTTACTGTAGGAGATGTCAGAAAGGCTATGTAACAATATGTGGTACCAGTCTTACTGTAGGAGATGTCAGAAAGGTTCTGTAACAACGTGTGGTACCAGTCTTACTTTAGAAGATGTCAGAAAGGCTATGTAACAATATGTGGTACCAGTCTTACTGTAGGAGATGTCAGAAAGGCTATGTAACAATATGTAGTACCAGTCTTACTGTAGAAGATGTCTAAAAGGTTCTGTAACAACGTGTGGTACCAGTCTTACAGTAGAAGATGTCAGAAAGGTTCTGTAACAACGTGTGGTACCAGTCTTACTGTAGTAGATGTCAGAAAGGTTCTGTAACAACGTGTGGTACCAGTCTTACTGTAGGAGATGTCAGAAAGGCTATGTAACAATATGTAGTACCACTCTTACTGTAGGAGATGTCAGAAAGGTTCTGTAACAACGTGTGGTACCAGTCTTACTGTAGAAGATGTCCGAAAGGTTCTGTAACAACGTGTGGTACCAGTCTTACTGTAGGAGATGTCAGAAAGGCTATGTAACAATATGTAGGACCAGTCTTACTGTAGAAGATGTCAGAAAGGTTCTGTAACAACGTGTGGTACCAGTCTTACTGTAGGAGATGTCAGAAAGGTTCTGTAACAACGTGTGGTACCAGTCTTACTGTAGGAGATGTCAGAAAGGTTCTGTAACAACGTGTGGTACCAGTCTTACTGTAGGAGATGTCAGAAAGGTTCTGTAACAACGTGTGGTACCAGTCTTACTGTAGGAGATGTCAGAAAGGTTCTGTAACAACGTGTGGTACCAGTCTTACTGTAGAAGATGTCGGAAAGGTTCTGTAACAACGTGTGGTACCAGTCTTACTGTAGGAGATGTCAGAAAGGTTCTGTAACAACGTGTGGTACCAGTCTTACTGTAGGAGATGTCGGAAAGGTTCTGTAACAACGTGTGGTACCAGTCTTACTGTAGAAGATGTCGGAAAGGTTCTGTAACAACGTGTAGCACCAGTCTTACTATAGGAGATGTCGGAAAGGTTCTGTAACAACGTGTGGTACCAGTCTTACTGTAGGAGATGTCGGAAAGGTTCTGCAACAACGTGTGGTACCAGTCTTACTGTAGGAGATGCCTGAAAGGTTCTGTAACAACGTGTGGTACCAGTCTTACTGCAGGAGATGTCAGAAAGGCTATGTAACAACGTGTGGTACCAGTCTTACTGTAGGAGATGTCAGAAAGGTTCTGTAACAACGTGTAGACCAGTCTTACTGTAGGAGATGTCAGAAAGGTTCTGTAACAACGTGTAGACCAGTCTTACTGTAGAAGATGTCAGAAAGGTTCTGTAACAACGTGTAGACCAGTCTTACTGTAGGAGATGTCAGAAAGGTTCTGTAATAACGTGTGGTACCAGTCTTACTGTAGAAGATGTCAGAAAGGTTCTGTAATAACGTGTGGTACCAGTCTTACTGTAGAAGATGTCAGAAAGGTTCTGTAACAACGTGTAGACCAGTCTTACTGTAGGAGATGTTAGAAAGGTTCTGTAACAACGTGTAGACCAGTCTTAATGTAGGAGATGTTAGAAAGGTTCTGTAACAACGTGTAGACCAGTCTTACTGTAGGAGATGTTAGAAAGGTTCTGTAACAACGTGTAGACCAGTCTTACTGTAGGAGATGTTAGAAAGGTTCTGTAACAACGTGTAGACCAGTCTTACTGTAGGAGATGTCAGAAAGGTTCTGTAACAACGTGTAGACCAGTCTTACTGTAGGAGATGTCAGAAAGGTTCTGTAACAACGTGTAGACCAGTCTTACTGCAGGAGATGTAAGAAAGGCTATGTAACAACGTGTGGTACCAGTCTTACTGTAGAAGATGTCAGAAAGGTTCTGTAATAACGTGTGGTACCAGTCTTACTGTAGAAGATGTCAGAAAGGTTCTGTAACAACGTGTAGACCAGTCTTACTGTAGGAGATGTTAGAAAGGTTCTGTAACAACGTGTAGACCAGTCTTACTGTAGGAGATGTCAGAAAGGTTCTGTAACAACGTGTAGTACCAGTCTTACTATAGGAGATGTCTGAAAGGTTCTGTAACAACGTGTAGACCAGTCTTACTGTAGAAGATGTCTGAAAGGTTCTGTAACAACGTGTAGACCAGTCTTACTGTAGGAGATGTCAGAAAGGCTATGTAACAACGTGTGGTACCAGTCTTACTGTAGGAGATATCGGAAAGGTTCTGTAATAACGTGCAGTACCAGTCTTATTGTAGGAGATGTCAGAAAGGTTCTGTAACAAAGTGTAATACCAGTCTTGCTGTAGGAGATGTCAGAAAGGCTATGTAACAACGTGTGGTACCAGTCTTACTGTAAAAGATGTCTGAAAGGTTCTGTAACAGCGTGTGGTACCAGTCTTACTGTAGGAGATGTCGGAAAGGTTCTGTAACAACGTGTGGTACCTGTCTTACTGTAAGAGATGTCTAAAAGGTTCTGTAACAACGTGTGGTACCAGTCTTACTGTAGGAGATGTCAGAAAGGTTCTGTAACAACGTGTGGTACCAGTCTTACTGTAAGAGATGTCTGAAAGGTTCTGTAACAACGTGTGGTACCAGTCTTACTGTAGAAGATATCGGAAAGGTTCTGTAACAACGTGTGGTACCAGTCTTACTGTAGGAGATGTCAGAAAGGTTCTGTAACAACGTGTGGTACCAGTCTTACTGTAGGAGATGTCAGAAAGGCTATGTAACAACGTGTGGTACCAGTCTTACTGTAGGAGATGTCTAACAGGTTCTGTAACAACGTGTAGACCAGTCTTACTGTAGAAGATGTCAGAAAGGCTATGTAACAACGTGTGGTACCAGTCTTACTGTAGGAGATGTCTAACAGGTTCTGTAACAACGTGTAGTACCAGTCTTACTATAGGAGATGTCTGAAAGGTTCTGTAACAACGTGTAGACCATTCTTACTGTAGAAGATGTCTGAAAGGTTCTGTAACAACGTGTAGACCAGTCTTACTGTAGGAGATGTCAGAAAGGCTATGTAACAACGTGTGGTACCAGTCTTACTGTAGGAGATGTCTGAAAGGTTCTGTAACGACCTGTGGTACCAGTCTTACTGTAGGAGATGTCTGAAAGGTTCTGTAACAACGTGAGGTACCACTCTTACTGTAGGAGATGTCTGAAAGGTTCTGTAACAACGTGTGGTACCAGTCTTACTGTAGAAGATATCGGAAAGGTTCTGTAATAACGTGCAGTACCAGTCTTATTGTAGGAGATGTCAGAAAGGTTCTGTAACAAAGTGTAATACCAGTCTTGCTGTAGGAGATGTCAGAAAGGCTATGTAACAACGTGTGGTACCAGTCTTACTGTAAAAGATGTCTGAAAGGTTCTGTAACAGCGTGTGGTACCAGTCTTACTGTAGGAGATGTCGGAAAGGTTCTGTAACAACGTGTGGTACCAGTCTTACTGTAAGAGATGTATAAAAGGTTCTGTAACAACGTGTGGTACCAGTCTTACTGTAGGAGATGTCAGAAAGGTTCTGTAACAACGTGTGGTACCAGTCTTACTGTAAGAGATGTCTGAAAGGTTCTGTAACAACGTGTGGTACCAGTCTTACTGTAGAAGATATCGGAAAGGTTCTGTAACAACGTGTGGTACCAGTCTTACTGTAGGAGATGTCAGAAAGGTTCTGTAACAACGTGTAATACCAGTCTTACTGTAGGAGATGTCAGAAAGGTTCTGTAACAACGTGTAATACCAGTCTTACTGTAGGAGATGTCAGAAAGGCTATGTAACAACGTGTAGACCAGTCTTCCTGTAGGAGATGTCTAACAGGTTCTGTAACAACGTGTAGACCAGTCTTACTGTAGAAGATGTCAGAAAGGCTATGTAACAACGTGTGGTACCAGTCTTACTGTAGGAGATGTCTAACAGGTTCTGTAACAACGTGTGGTACCAGTCTTACTGTAGAAGATGTAAGAAAGGTTCTGTAACAACGTGTAGACCAGTCTTACTGTAGAAGATGTCGGAAAGGTTCTTAAACAACGTGTGGTACCAGTCTTACTGTAGAAGATGTCGGAAAGGTTCTGTAACAACGTGTGGTACCAGTCTTACTGTAGAAGATGTCGGAAAGGTTCTGTAACAACGTGCGGTACCAGTCTTACTGTAGGAGATGTCTAACAGGTTCTGTAACAACGTGTGGTACCAGTCTTACTGTAGAAGATGTAAGAAAGGTTCTGTAACAACGTGTAGACCAGTCTTACTGTAGATGATGTCGGAAAGGTTCTGTAAGAACGTGTGGTACCAGTCTTACTGTAGAAGATGTCGGAAAGGTTCTGTAGCAACGTGTGGTACCAGTCTTACTGTAGAAGATGTCAGAAAGGTTCTGTAACAGATCGACACTAGACATCTCAGTGTCTTTGCTGATGACTTTCTCTTTGGGGTTTTGCTCCCTTAGCCTTTGCCTCCCCTGAGACCCCTACCATACTTACAGCGGTGAACACGATACATGTTATGCTGTCTACTTGTCCATGACATTCATAAAAGTCGCCGATAATAACTTGGGACTGAAACAAAAGAACAAGTGTGGTCAAAATGTATTTTAAAGAAAATGAAAAAAAACAATGTATTCACATCAAATAAAATTTAAAAAAATAATGAAACACACAAGAGAACTGAGCGTGTTGAAATGAGGATCTATAGATGAGATGGGAAAAACTGGAAGGACTGAAAAGAAAACAAATAATGAAGTCTGGAAACAGAGCAAAGCAAAGAAATAAATATTAAACACGGCTTGAACAAGATCAGTGAAACGAATCAAGAACTATTCAACACGTTTGAAAAATTATCATCACATTGAAGAAATAAATATAAAATACGGTCTGAACAAGAAGAAAGCTATTGCGAGCTATTATACAAATCTTAAAACAACAGAATGGGACATACAAATATGTACACGGAACGTCAGAACTAAGTATTAAAACGGAAAACTTGACAACCTTATTTTAGAAGCAGAGAGAATGAACATAAATATTGTAGGCACGTCAGAGAAAAGATGGAAATAATTATACGACACACAGGAAGCCGAGAAGAAGAAACAAATATTTTGATGCTCAGGCAATACAGAATATCAAAGAAGTGTAAAAATACTGGTAAAAAAAGAAACTAAAAAATACTAAATAATAAATACCGGATATAAAATGACAGATTAGCCAACTAAAAATGAAAGCATAACATTTTGACATAGCAATAATACATACATATGTACCCACCCGTGACTACACAAAGTAACAAATAGAAGATTACTATGAAGATCTAAAGATAGTTCTGAACTAAGTGAAATCATCTGATATTGTAATTGGTGATATTAATGCCAAATTAGGATAAGAAAGATATAAGAACGTAATAGGAATCTCGCAACAAAAGAGGAGAAAGGCTAATACAATTTTGTGAAGAAAAAATAAGTTATATAAAAATTAGTAATATGTAACACCAATTTTGACCCATAGAAAGAAATATTTCTTGGCAGCAAAACGAGAAAAAAATATATACTACATAAAGATCAAGGATACATTTATGAATAGCGTCATATAAGCCAAGACATGAGAGGAGCTGATAGAGATTCTCAGATGACATTCCTGTTATGTTGAACATAAAACTACAACTAGAAACAAGAATAATACACAAACAATAACGCTGGACAGCTCCGAGTCAAACCGAGGTTCAACATAAAGTTACAATACAAGTAACAATAAATATCAAACATTGTTAGAGGAAGGAATGCAGCAATACGGAGGAGGAAATCCTGGTGAAAACATTACAAACACAATGACAATGCGAAAGGGAAATCGAACAAGAAGTCGAAACATTTTGCCGAAAAAGATCAGGAATTAAAAAATTGGAATGACTGAAGCCATATTGGAAAAAAAAGGAGACAGGCAATACACTAGTCAATACATCAAAATAGTTAATAATATCAACGATTTGTGCAGCCAGGCTACAAAGGACTGACTCAATCAAAGATGTTTGGAAATATAAACTATGGGAAAGAAACAAGATTTAAAACGGAAACAGAAATAAAAAGTATGACCAACAAGAATAGAAAAGTCACACATAGGGCATGTATTGTAAACAATAAAGGAGGGATAATTGAGTAATTAGCGAGTCATCATCACTGCACTCCGAACATGTCCATAGATGCACAGATCCCTTCCTCAGCAGGTCCCGCAGTGTCCAGCGACTGACGACTCCAGTTCTGTGTTGGATGATAATTCTTTTTCCACGCCCACTAAGTTTCTCGTTTCTGGCAGTGCCCATCTGAACTCCGAACAAGTGACATGGACTCATGGTCGATGTCCTGTGTCATTTCCACATCTGGAGGGCATTGATAATGTCTGCCCGACCCATTGGTTGACCGTCCTCAACAATAGCTCAGCTAACCAGCCTGTCCACTTTTTAATTTCCTGGTACTCCCGCATATCCTGGGACGTAGACAAAGGTGACCTTACGCAAATTCTGACTTCTGCAATGACTCTACCTATTGCATACGTACAGATCCAGCGTTCACTTTTCTGATCATGCTCATCAAATCACTCAGTATGCATACATCGGTGTTGCCTTGTGACACTAACCAGATGAATGCCTTGGTCACCGCCATCACCTCCATCGTCATACTATTCGTGGTAGCGGTAACGTATACACCACTGTCATCCTTGACTATTCTGCCTGCCGAGCGTGCTGTAAATAAATGCTCATGCACTTTTTGTTATTACATCGTCGACGTGGTCCCTAAAACACAGGCTGCGATGAAAAACCTCGAGGTATCTCATCACCCTGTCCCTGGTCTCATCATCAGCCTTCATTAATACCACCGGTGTTTCCGTGTTAACGGTATAATTATGGCAGTGCATAAAGAAAAGCATACAAGAAACCTGCGACGCCTTACCCACAAGAGAAAAAAACAAAAATGGTTAACTAACACCATCTTAGAAAAAATGGAAGAAAGGAGACAAGCGAAGAACACTGCCCAATACAATAAAATAGATAATGAGATACGCAAAATGTGCTAAAAGGCAAAAGAAGACTATCTATTGACCTTTCGAGCCGTAGCCGGCCCATAGGGCGTAGACCAAGATACTCCTTCTCTTATTTGAATTTGTGTTCTAGCAGTTTTGAATTCTTTTAAATATATTTTATCAAATCTCGCCATTTGTCTCTGTTCTGTGCAAGCAGCTCAATCTAATTGTGGGAACCGATTCCTGCTGCTCTTGCCTCTCTCATCAATAAAAAGAAGACTGGCTCAGCCAAAAATGAATAGAAATAGAAACTATGGAAAGTAAACAAGATTTAAGAGGAATGCACACAGAAATAAAGAGAATGACTAATACATATTTAAAAAAGCCACAAAAGGTGGATGCATTGCAGACAGAAAAGGAAAAATGCTAACAGACAATAAGGATATTATAGATAGATGGCAGGAATATATAACATAAATATTTCATGATCAAAGGAACAAGAAACCAGATATAAAATATACATCAGGCTGTAAAATCTTAAAATCTGAGGTGGGAAAAGCTATAAAAACAATGAAAAAGGGAAAAGCAGCAGGACCTGAAAGCATACAAATAGGAATGATACAGGCACTAGAAGATTTTGGCATTAAAGTGATCACAGACATATGCAACAACATATACCACACAGGATACATACCAAATGAACTAAAAACATCAACTTTCATTGCATTGCCTAAAAAGAATGGTGCAGTTGAATGCAGTGACTTTAGAACAATAAGCCTAATGATGATGATGATGATGATGATGCGTTCGTCCGATGATTTGAGGTATTCTAACGGATACGAACCGTAGACTTCCTCCTCGTCATCCGCCCTTAAAAGGACGTTAAGTGGACGTAGTTACGTTGTGTTGAAGTTTGCAGTGTAACACTGTGATATCTGCGCCTTTCGGCCCAACACATCCGATTTCAGCCGACGCTTTTTTGTGTACCGGGTTCGTCTTCCCACTTCGATCCCTGCTCGCTTGGCCAGACTAGACAGGTTAGTCTGTTTCTAGAGGCACCACGAAGAGGTGTAGCAGGGTCTGGATGGTTCTGGTTCACCGATCCTGGCGCAAGCCATCAGTTGTGAGTCACTGACGACTTCCAGCTCTGGTGCTGGGGGGGCGCGCCTTCGCCTCCATAAGCCTAATGAGCCATGTTACAAAAATCTTGCTAAAAGTTATACAAGGAAGGATTCAGAATAAAATCAATACTGAATTAGATGAACAGCAATTTGGATTTAGGAAAAATAGCGGGACAAATGAAGCCATATTCTGCACGAGAACATTAATCGAAAAATACACAGAAGTAAACAAACCAATATATGCCTGCTTCATAGACTACAACAAAGCTTTTGATAGAGTACACTACAAACAACTTATAGAATGCCTAAAAGAGAAACATCTAGATGACATGGACATACGACTAGTATGTAATCTATAATGGGAGCAAACAGCAATAATAAAATATAATAAAGAGAACTCTACACCCATTGATATAAAAAGAGGAGTAAGACAAGGATGCATCCTATCACCAAGCTTGTTCAATCTATACACTAAGCAAATCTTTAAAAATATCATAGAAATGCCAGGCCTACAAATTAATGGAAAGATAATCAATAACATAAGATATGCTGACGATACTGTACTACTAGCAGAAAATCCAAACGATCTACAACAATTACTTAATGAAATAAACATGACAAGCAAAAAATATGGACTAGATATGAATAACATAAAGACTAAAACTATGATCATTAAAAAAAAATACTCAAAACCCACAAGTGGATATCAAAATTGAAGAAATAGACCTGGAGACAGTTCAGGGCTACAACTACCTTGGACATACTATAACCAGTGATGGAAAATGTACAACTGAAATAAACAAAAGAATAGGAATGGCAAAAAGTAATTTTAATGTCATGAAGAACATAATAACATCAAAACAAATAACACTAGGGCTAGAACTAAGAACAGTAAAATGTTACATCTTCTCAATATTCCTATATGGTGCAGAAACATGGGCATTAGACAAGAAAACAGAGAGAATTGAAGTCTTTGAAATGGGGATATATAGAAGAATATGTAGAATTGGATGGAAGGAAAAGAAAACAAACGATGCAGTCTTAAAACAACTAAAAATGAAAAAAAGAACTACTAAGCACAATTAATTAATAGTGACACTGTGACCTCCCAGGCATGTCGTAAGAGGTGACTAAGGAGGTTGATCGATGGCTTGACAAGCTGTCATTGTAAAAAGTATTGTTATGGAAACATAGCCATAGATTTTAGAAGCAGTGATATCTGCAATATGTAGAGGTAAAGGCATCAAGATGCACCAAGATGCGTAGAGATGCGAAGCTGCTGTAAAGCTGATGATAATGGCAATACTAAAAAAAGGAAGAAAAAAGTGGTATGGTGACAGCTTTACATGGTAATGGACGAAACAAAAGTCGACGTTTCGGCCAAGTAGGCCTTCATCTGGACGAACAACAAACACAAAAATTATATATAAGGATATATTAACAAATCTAACTACATGGCAATAATATGCTAGATACTAAAGAGAGGAAAAATAAAAAAATGGTCACTTCCCTGTCTGCTATTTTGGGACGCAAGGTTTCTGTTTTCTTTCTCTCTCTCTCTCTCTCTCTCATCATCAGGACTCAATCAGAGTAGGATTCCAGACTCCCACAGTCAGCTGTCAGGTTAAGTGTGTTGATCGCCCCCACAGACAGAATATCATATTTAGAGTCTGCCAGATCCACTGTGATTGAACACCCGTTAAAACGTTGCACTGTGTTCTGCGCCAGTGGCCCAGTGCATCCGATTTCAGTCAGCATTTTATTCAGGTTTTGCTTCCCTTAGCCTTTGATTGTCCCCAATCTTCATGCAAGGCAGCAGATTGTCTTTTCTGTAGGGGGATTCTGCCCTTAGATGGTCTACCCTCCCAGGTTTACGAGCACCGTCTGCCCGAGTCACTAGAGGTGACTAACACAGACATGCACACACAAAGATATGAAATGTGAATAACACAGACATGTACATAGCGATACGAGACATGACTTACACCGACGCACATCAAGATATATGACACATGACTAACATAGACACGCACATAAAGATTTAAGATATGACTAACATAGGCATGCACACACAAAGATATGAGAAGTGACAAACACAGACATGCACACACAAAGATATGACGAACATAAACATGCACACAAATATATGAGATATCCCTAACCCAGACATGCACACACAAAGATATGACACATGACTAACATAGATACACATTAAGATATGAGATATTTCTAAACTTAGACGCACATAAAGATATAATATGAGACATGAGACATGATTAACACGTATACACCAAGATATGAGATATGACTAACATGACACACACCTAGATATGATTAACACGTATACACCAAGATATGAGATATGACTAACATGACACACCTAGATATGAGCCTTGGCTAGCACACACACACACACACACACACACACAAGCTAAGATTCGAGCCATGGTTAGCACAGAAACACATTAAGATATGAGCCATGGCTTCACGGAAAAACACCAAGAAATGAACCAAGTCTAGCACATAAACACATTGAGGTATCCATATGCTTGGGTTTGTTGTAGTCTGCAGACTCTTCTTAACGTGGGAATCATCGACATACGAGACGCAGGCTTCGATTAAATGTTCACAGGATTCGTTCAAACAGTTGTCCGGAGATTTGAGAGCAGTCTGACCCGTAGTACATTTCCTTGCACGTGCAGTCTGCACTTTCAAGGTCACATATGATGTCACAGACAAAACACGCCTGTTCGCACTGTAGCCCAGATTGACCATCGGACAAGTGCCATTACAGGTATAGCCAGGATGTTTACATTGTAGGCATTTTCTGGATTTTTCTCACATAAAGGACAGACACTGAGACACGACCTGGAGTAGTCGTCTCCATAGATCCCATGTAAACATTTGCCGTGACATGTGCCGATGATGATGTCGCAGCTTTTGCTACACCCACTACACACTGCACAAAACGACCAAGAATACCCGTCCAGACAATAGGTGTCTGTAAATGTTTGCACCTCGCACACCGTCAGTGCACTGCCGGCCTGCGAAATGGTCGGTGAGAACTCAATCTTAATGTGTGCCATTGGCGTTTGTGTGGTGACTACAATAGTGTTCACAGAAACATTAGGGTATGATATATCATTATACTGGAACACTACGCCGCCTCTGTCAGAGAAAGCCTTTAGAGTGGCATTCTTTACCCGAATCATAGTGCTAGCTCGATGATAGATTCCAATGGTGTGAATCTTCTGCAAAGTTCAGATACCAGTAAACAGGACTGGTTCCATTTCTCAGTTTTGTGTGTGTGGAGTCATTGTCATAGAAATTGGTCTTTGTTTTGCCATTAACTGCGGCCTCTGGTCCACATCCGTCTCCTGTATAGCAAACATTAAATGTGTCGGTCTGGTTTGTGATCTGTTTGAGAGCCACTTTCCGACCCCCGCCAATGTAGATGGAGCAGATATTTGCAACTATCGCCCCTTCAATCCGTAACTTGTTGATCAGACCAGCCCCAGAGCAAAAGACATCAATCTCATGCTGACTAACTACAAACCTTGAATCATTGCTACATGAGGCAGAACCATTTAGTTTTACCGTGAAACTGTCCGGATGTGTTAAGTCATTTACATAAATCCTAAACCAGGAGAACAGCAAAGATTGGTTGAGAGTTGCCTCAACTGATGTAGAATTTGTGTCCGAATTACATGTGGTGTCGTTGACAGAAGAGTAGGTTCAGATTTTTGGGCGTATTTGTGCACGAGAACCAAGTAGTGACACTGGGGTCCAAAATATTCGTGCTGACAACTGTCATTGTTTTGGGCATGTCCCTGTAGTTTTGTCACAGACTCTCTCTCTCTCTTTCTCTCTCTGTGATCAAGACTCAATCAGAGTAGGATTCCAGTCTCTCTCATGTTTCTTTTTTGAGATTGTGGTTCTGTCCTATGTGCCGTCTTCGGCTCGAAAGGACAATAGATAGATAGAAGCTCAATTCAAACAAAACAAGACAAATGCGATTTTTGGGCCATGTTAAAAGACACAACATCCTACTAAAAGTAATCCTGGAGGGGAAAATACAAGGTAAATCAGGCAGAGGCAGACAGACCAAGACTAACATGGACGAGTAACGCCAAAAGATGGAAAAATCAGCCTATGACAACCTGCACCATCAAAGCAAGAAACAGAGTAGAAAGGCGCTCCATGGTAGCCAACCATCGTTGCGGAGACTGCACTCGATGATGATGATTTTGTGCCTGAGCTGTTGAGTTTGTTTAAGTGTTCTTGTAGGTCTTCTATTGTTTCATGTATTAGTGTCTGATCATCTGCAAATAAAAGCTCGTTGATCTCATCTGTCTCTGATGGGTTGGCTAATTTGCTTATATAGTCCATGTGTGTAATAAACAGTAGTAGGGATAGTACGCACATTATCTTACACCTGATCTAACTTCGAAGTGGTCTGTGTAGCCTGCTACTGTTCTGACTCTGCAGTTGCTGTAATGACTTTTTATTAGGTTGGTTAGATGTTGGCTTACTCCGTATGTTGTTAGTATCTCCCACAGTTGTTCTCTGCTTACTCTGTCGAATGCTTTTTCCTGGTCAATGAAAGCTATGTATAAATTTTGATTGTTTTCTTTCGTTTTTTCTGCAAGCTGTTTTAGTGTGAATAGTGCGTTGGTACACCCTCTGTTTTTTCGGAACCCCATTTGAGAATCGCTTAACTGTAGTTCTATTATTGGTCTCAGCCTTTTTTCCAAGATTTTGACGTATAGTTTTCCTACATGGCTGAGTAGAGATATACCTCTATATTGATTGTAGGCTCTTTTGCTACCTTTCTTTTTCCATATTGGTACGATGATTGCCTGTTGCCAGTCTTCTGGGGCTTATTGTTGGTGCCATGTTGCGTTTGTGGTAATTCTACCATGGAAAACAGTGCAGAATTAAAGTGTTTTTCATGATAAATGTATTATTTTAATGGTTTCTTTTCCTGACAAATTATGTTGTTTGTTAAGGTTTTCGAACTTATGAAGGCAGTTATGAGAGTAAGTAACATTTATGTCAATGTGTCACGTGTTATCACTTGTCAAACTGTGTATTAACCAATTGTCTCTGGCGTTTTGATTGGCGAATTGACTCTGGAGGCAAAACGAGCACTATACAATACAATCTTCATCCCAACGTTGTGCTACCAATGCCATACCTGGACCCTAGATGCAAGAACAATAAGTAAAATAACCTCTACTGAGATTAAATGTGTTAGGCGAATGATAGGAAACAGTCTAAAAGATAAGATCAGAAATGAAGAACTGAGAAAAAAGCTAGAAATAGTCCCCTCGACGCTGAAAGGCAGATGAAGAAGGAAAGAGACAGAAGAAGAAGAAGAAAAAGAAGAAGAAGAAGAAGAATAAAGTCTCTGGCGTGTCATTTTAGACGTCTGGGCTAATTAAATAGTTTTCTCGAGGGGATGACATTTTTGACTTTGGTGTCATCGGTCAAGTATGTAACAACTACGACAGTCGTATACTGCGATAGAGCCAGAGAAACAAGCTAGAGAGGGGTAGTACATTTTAGGTTGATCACTATTTCCATGTTCGCTAAGACATAGTAGACAACCAGAAATGTCAAACTCATCCAGGTTTAGTCACATCAAGTCTAAAATGGTTGGGTCTGGTGAAAAGAACAGACGTGGACAGTTTCCCAAACATTGATTGTATGGAGAACTTAAGTACACAAGAAGGGGCAGACCACTGCTGAGATATAGGAATGTTTGCGGGGCTTCCCTGGGAGAATTCTTTATCAGTGAAAGATAATGTGACGTCACATCGTATCACTGGGAGAACAAACATAAGAAACGGCTCATCAACACTCGAGGAATAGTTGGTGTTAACATCAGAAAACAACAAAAGGTAAAGTAGAAAGGAGTTGAGGCTAGCACCATAAATACATCTTGTTTAATATGTGACCGGATCTGTCAATCCAATATCGGAAAATTCAGCCACGAGAGAAGCTGTTCAGTAAACCCGTCTCTATCATACAACTATTTGACCAGAAAACCGACAAACTAATGTTGCCTGTTACCGCCGTCTGTCAGGTCGCCATAGATAGCAGGCAAGAAGTGTCAGAAGATAGACTTTCACTTTTTCAATCGCACTTAACGGTAATGTCATTATATAAATATGTCAGTAGTTTGACATTTATATTGTCACACATAGCAACATTAACATTAGATAAGTTTGCCAGTAGCTGTAAATAAACATTTCAAGAGACATCACGTAATGTTATCTTTGAGCTGAACCAGGGGTGATCTCTAAATGGTTTGACATGAATGTCTTCTAAACTAACATCCAACATATTCTATTTAAGGTGGTAAATTATGAATATAAAGTAAGTAATATGATCTCAAAATTGTCGTGAATATATAACAGGGAATTACAGCAATTAGTCTATCAATAACCTATGGCATCTAATGAAGGCATCATCTCCTCAGCAGGACAGGCTTTCACTGGCGACTTTGTTTGGTACACTCAGGACAGGCTTTCACCGGCGACTTTGTTTGGTACACTCAGGGTCAGGCTTTCACTGGCGACTTTGTTTGGTACACTCAGGGTCAGGCTTTCACTGGCGACTTTGTTTGGTACACTCAGGGTCAGGCTTTCACCGGCGACTTTGTTTGGTACACTCAGGACAGGCTTTCACCGGCGACTTTGTTTGGTACACTCAGGACAGGCTTTCACCGGCGACTTTGTTTGGTACACTCAGGGTCAGGCTTTCACCGGCGACTTTGTTTGGTACACTCAGGGTCAGGCTTTCACCGGCGACTTTGTTTGGTACACTCAGGGTCAGGCTTCGCGCCTTCTCGTGGACTCAAGATCTGCCGCTGCTGGTACTTCCAAGGTTCAGGTTTGCCCGTTGATCGACATCGCGTTGTGACCCCGTTGCTGACACCTCCCGGCTCGTTCTTCGTAGGACACATCACCCCTTCGACAACAGCAAGAAACAACACCAGGGCTAGTTATAACAGTTTAATAGATGAACAATTAGTCCATATTACCATGGCACACCACCAATACTCATATCTCACATTTCATACTTAGCAGGTTGACACTGATGAAGCTCTCTCTTAGGGTAACAATGGCGCACAGCCAACAATTCACACCGACATCTTGATACTGATGAAGGTCTCTTTTGACATGAATAAATGCTCATGGAAAGTCTCTCTAAATAATGGCTCACAGCCAACAGTTCATACCTAACATCTTGATGCTGATGAAGGCTTATATATAGTAATAGTGGCACACAGCCGACAATCATACCTGCATCTTCATACTGATGAAGGTCTCTCTTGACATAACTAATTGTTCATAGAAAGTCTCTCTAAATAATGGCTCATAGCCGATAGCTTGCACCCAACATCTTAATTGCTGATGAAGGTCTCTATGAAGTCACAATGGCTCACAGCCAACAAATCATACCTGCATCTTGATACTGAGGAAGGTTCTCTTGACATGAATAATTGTTCATGGAAAGTCTCTCTAACTAAGGGCTCATAGCCAACAGCTTATACCTAACATCTTAATGCTGATGAAGGTCTCTCTTGACATGAATAATTGTTCATGGGAAGTCTCTCTAACTAAGGGCTCATAGCCAACAGCTTATACCTAACATCTTAATGCTGATGAAGGTCTCTCTTGACATGAATAATTGTTCATGGGAAGTCTCTCTAACTAAGGGCTCATAGCCAACAGCTTATACCTAACATCTTAATGCTGATGAAGGTCTCTCTTGACATGAATAATTGTTCATGGGAAGTCTCTCTAACTAAGGGCTCATAGCCAACAGCTTATACCTAACATCTTAATGCTGATGAAGGTCTCAATTTAGTAATAATGGCACACAGCCGACACTTTATCCTTAACAATGGGATGCCTATAAAGGTCTACATTAGACCTAGCTTTCTCTAAGCTCATCTATCTAAGTGTATCACATTGATCACTGTCTCTTCTATAGAGCCATCCTATCCCTGTCTAGTTCATTCTTATAGTCCTAGCTATCACTCAGCTACTCGACCACCTAGGTCTAAAGCTATCCACACACTAGGGAATAATAGAACAAAGGAGTATGTGTTAGCACTCGGAAAAATTGACAGACAAACAACAACAGAAAAAAACGAAGTTGGCTGCGTACGGGTTCGATCCCACTTCGGTCCATATATTGTTCTTCGTTTTTTTCTATTGTTGTTTGTCTGTCAATTTTTCCGAGTGCTAACACATACTCCTTTGTTCTATTATTCCCTATTATCGCCTCGGAAGTTCCCCATATAATAATATTTATGTATTATTATTTGTACCCAGTATATATCCACACACTACCCTGACAATTGTGAAACTTGTCCATCCTTCACCTGCCCACAGTCCCGTTTGTCTTGTGGACACAACGTCTGCATTGGCCCCGACTTAAGCTCGACTAAACTATCTTTCCCTTGTTCTTTCTCTTCAATTTCGGTCACTCATGTACCTCGCCTTTTCTCCTGAATCTCTATTTCCCGTGAATCTACTGCGCCCCCTCCCCTGTCTCCCCTAGACCCGCACTAATTCTCTTTGTTATTCTCCGGGCCTGTCGACTTTTAATCACACCATCTAAATTATCTCCCCTCTCAACATCTCCTTAATCTTCATCATTACTTTCCCGTGTCCTATCTTTTATTTATCTCTCTTCTTCAAATATGAATAATAAACAATAATGAAGTTTGTGTGCACCTCAAACAGTTGATGAATTATTTGATGACTCCACGAATTATTTCATCAATGTTTGTCAGCAATTCATTAATTTTTGTAACTGTTTCGTGTTTGTGGTAAAACAAATACACGAACTTTTGTGGATACGCTAACTTCCACGCTACTCGCACACTCACAGATCACTAGACCTTAGACTTTAGAACGGATTAGCGTCACTGTAGGCGGGGCACTCTGATATCTGTTACAGCACCGTCCCAGCAACTAACAAAGTGGTACTTCTGATCCTTCATGCTGTTCTGTTGTTCTAATGAGAGTAAGGGATAATGAGGGAGAGAGAGAGAGAGAGAGAGAGAGAGAGAGAGTGCATGTGAACAGAGTTAGTGTATGAGTGAGAGTGAGTGTATGAGTGTGTGAGTGTGTTGGTGGGCGGAATAAGTGAGTGGGCGAGTGAGAGTGAGTGAGTGCGTCGGTGATTGTGTGTGAGTGTCTGCTCAGTGAGTGGTTGAATTAGTGAGTTAATTACTTATAAAGTGAGTTAATGTATACATGTGGAAAAATAAGCACATAACTGTGTATACCAGCTTTATTATAAGGTATAAAACACGAAACAATCAACGTCTCGGCTATATGCCCTCGTCAGCGCTACAAGACAACAAACACACACAGGACACAATTACACACTTAGAGCCATCGGATGAAATCGCCTCGAGGTCCATAACAGAAGTGAGATCCTCTGATAATAGGTCGCTACTAAGTCCGCCACCACGTGCAGGGAAGGAAAGGTGCGACCATCAGGCAGGAACTATGGAATAGAGCAAGAAAATATAAATAAGGCAGGAAGGGAGGAACCATCTAGCAGGAACTGTTAAATAGGACAAGAAGATATAAACAAGGCAGTAAGGGAGCGACCATATACCAGGACCTGTGAAATATGGCAAGAAGATATAAACAAGGCGGTAAGGGAGCGACCATATACCAGGACCTGTGAAATATGGCAAGAAGATATAAACAAGGCGGTAAGGGAGCGACCATATACCAGGACCTGTGAAATATGGCAAGAAGATATAAACAAGGCGGTAAGGGAGCGACCATATACCAGGACCTGTGAAATATGGCAAGAAGATATAAATAAGGCAGGATGGAAGTGACCATATACCAGGACCTGTGAAATATGGCAAGAAGATATAAACAAGGCGGTAAGGGAGCGACCATATACCAGGACCTGTGAAATATGGCAAGAAGATATAAATAAGGCAGGATGGAAGTGACCATATACCAGGACCTGTGAAATATGGCAAGAAGATATAAATAAGGCAGGATGGAAGTGACCGTCAAGTAGGAACTGTGGAATATGGCAAGAAGATATAAACCTGGTAGAAAGATGTGAACGGAAAACTCCTACCTTTGCCATAGCAAGGAGGGGGCGGGGGGATGTTTAAAAAAGTAAGGGTGAAAGATAGAGACAAAAATAGCTCAGTTATGATAGAACACATGATAGATGGACGCTGCACCACAGAAATAAAAAATCGAATAGCTCAGGCCAAAATAGCATTTCAAAAAATGTCTCTCTGCGATCAGGATCGGATCAGAGTAGGATTCCAGACTCTCACATGAAGTCAGCTGTCAGGCTAAGTGTGTTGATCGCCCCCACAGACAGAACATCACATTTAGTGTCTGCCAGATCCACTCTGATTGAACACCCGTTAAAACGTTGTACTGTGTTCTGCGCCAGTGGCCCAGTGCATCCGATTTCAGCCAGCATTTTATTCAGGTTTGTTTCCTTAGCATTTAATTGTCCCCAATCTTCCTGCAAGGCAGCAGATTATCTTTTCTGTAGGGGGATTCTGCCCTTAGATGGTCGGCCCTGCCATATTTACGAGCACCATCTGCCCGAGTCACTAGATGTGACTAACACAGACATGCACACACAAAGGTATGAGATATGACTAACATAGACATGCACACACAAAGATATGAGATGTAACTAAAATTTCAGAAAATGAAAAATATCTTATGCAACAAATCTTTGTCCTGTTTATTTTTACGTTGCATAATGTTGATGATTGTTTCTTCGATATGACCATTACTTCTGTTTACTTACTATTCAGACTGATACCTTTCTTGTTGCTTTCTTTTACTTTTATGTCTATCATTTCTTGTAGTTCATTCTCTGTCTCTGTTACTAAGATTGTGTCATCCGGATATCGTAAATTATTTATATTGTAACCGTTGACTTCAATTACATTTTTAACTCTTAATAACGGCTCGAATTACTTGCGTTTTATCACGCCAGACTCTGGAATACGGTGACTGGTTGTACATTGACATTGACAAAGCTGGCATGTGATTATGATGTAATAGGGAGAGAGAAAGAAAGAAAGAACAGAGAGGAAGATAGAGATTGAGAGATAAGGGAGGAATGAAGGTCATGTGAAGAAATAGGGGGAGAGGGGACTAATTAAGTCAGTTAGGGCGAGTGAGAGTGGAATGATAGGAAAACGTGAAAAGCGTAGGCACGAGAGCAACTCAGGAAGTTGAGTGCTTCACGTGAATTGTGAAGGTCAGATGAGAAATGAGACATGATGAGAGTTATGTGAGAAAATACATTCAGTTTCGAACTAGCGATGAACCAGAGTAGTCGTGCCGAAGGGTGTTAGCCGACCATGGCTAACAGCCCTTAAAATTGTTGTAAATGGTTTGTGTAGTTAGTGAGTGTTTAGTTGAGTTGTGTGCGAGAGCTCGAGACGGTAGGATGTCCAGTCGCGCAGAGGGATAGTGCATACTAGAAGAGTTAGGGACTAGTAGTGTGAAGCGTCCAAGGGCCTGTGAGAAAGGTCAGTGCTGGACAGCAATGCAATGATAGTTAGGAACTGATTCCGTTAGCGAAATGGAACGCAGGGGTCATTAAGGCCGTGTGATTCGGCGTGAACCTGATAGCAGGCAAGAAGTCGCATTCGTACAGGGGTGAGTAGGGAACTCAACCACTACTTTGGTGTGTGTGTGACCTGGTCACGATATATTTGTCAATCATTTGAATGCACGAGAATGTTCAATGTTATTACGAAGCAGGCAGTCGTTGGGCTGCTGAAGAAGGCACTTGAGTGGGTCTTTATCAAGTTGTTGTCAATCGTTTGAAGGCACGAGAATTTTCAATGTTCTTACCAAGCGGGCAGTCGTTGGGCTGCTGAAGGAGGCACTTGAGTGTGTCTGCAACAAGTTATTGTCAACTACATGCCATGTACCACTCATATGTTTTTATTGCACTCCACTCTCAGACTTCTTACTCTTTCCGACTTTTGAGGACCTGTTATTATATTATTTCTCTTTCTGGCTTGCACACTTACTCCGGTGTGTACTCCTCTGGTCAGTAGTGCCTTGTGCGCACATTTCTACACATTTGATTGTCCCCGTATGGATGTGCACATGCATGTATGTGTTCATATGTACGTGTATTGGTGTATATATATATATATATATATATATATATATATATATATATATATATGTGTGTGTGTATGTGTTTTTATATATACATATATATATATACATATATATATATATATATATATATGTGTATACTCATGTATGTGTGTAATTGCTTGTATGCACATATATGTTTGTGTATGCATGTATATTTGTGTGTTGATGCATATTAGTATGTGCACGTCTACTTGTACGTGTACACATGTACACAAGCATCGATACACGCATCTGTGAGTGTGTGTATACCTGTATTTACGAGCTTTAGATACTTCCAGGCATTGTCGGCGTCCTTGCTAGCCGTCGTAACCATGACAGCGTTCCCCCCACTCGTGTATTTTTAGTACACTCCACCCCTGCCCAGAGGGTATATTACACCCAGACCCGCGTTACGCGCCCTTTTCCCGTCCTGACCAGCGTCCACGACACAAGGGAAGTCAATTTGCTTTTCTTTAACATTTTTCGATTACTTTCATTTGGATATTTCATTACTAGTTAGCCATGTAGGATTAGTTATATTTACTTACATATCTGTGTGTGTTGTTGTTTGTCTGTTCCTGCTGAAGGCCTATTGAGCCGAAACGTCGTTCAAATCCTCTGTCGTCTACTAACCACGTAAAGCTTCTACCATACCTTTTTTCTATTTTTTTTCAATTTTCCCTCACAATTCAGCTTTACTGCAGCTTAGCATTTTTATGCATTCATTATCATTTTTTTGCCTTAACCCCCTGTTTCAGCAGTGGAGCGTCTGCCAGATTATTAACAACATTGAACATTCTCTATCACGCTGTAGCTTGACAATAACTTGTTTCAGACCCACTCTGGTGCCTCCTTCAGCAGCCCAACGACTGCCATCTTGGTAATAACATTGAACATTTTCGTGCATTCAAATGATTGACAATATATCGTGACCAGGTCACACACACATCAAAGTAGTGGTTGAGTTCCCAACTCACCCCTGTATGAATGCACACTTCTTGCCTGCTATCAGGTTCACGCCGAATCACACGGCCTTACTGACCCCTGCGTTCCATTTCGCTAACGGAATCAGTTCCTAACTATCACTGCATTGCTGTCCAGCACTGACCTTTCTCACAGGCCCTTGGACGCTTCACACTACTAGTCCCTAACTCTTCTAGTATGCACTATCCCTCTGCGCGACTGGACATCCTACCGTCTCGAGCTCTCGCACACAACTCAACTAAACACTCACTAACTACACAAACCATTTACAACAATTTTAAGGGCTGTTAGCCATGGCCGGCTAACACCCTTCGGCAAGACTGCTCTGGGTCACTGCTAGTTCGAAACTGAATATATTTTCACACATAACTCTCATCATGTCTCATTTCTCATCTGACCCTCACAATTCACGTGTAGCACTCAACTCCCTGATTTGCTCTCATGCCTACGCTTTTCACGTTTTTCTGTCATTCCTCTCTCACTCGCCCTAACTGACTTAATTCTTCCCTTCTCCCCCTATTTCTTCACATGACCTTTATTCCTCCCTTATCTCTCAATCTCTATCTTCCTCTCTGTTCTTTCTTTCTTTCTCTCTCCCTATTACAATGTTATGATTTCTTATAAATGTTTAGAGGAGTAGTTGCCTTCTCTGAATATCCGCCGCTGCTTGGCTCCTATTAAAACATCCTCATTACTGCTTCAGCTCACACCGGAGTTCTTTTTAAACAAATTCTTCTTGACTCGCTCCTAGTCCCGTATTATGGTTATGGAAGGCCCCGGTATCACTGCAAAACAAATTAAAATCCATAATTGCTCAGCAGCCCGTGCCAGTGGAATCATCCTAATTAATATCTCATCTCCCGAACAAAGAAATGTAGCTGCAGACCCCACCAGAGCAGTCTCAGCACACGCCAAATGTCATAAGGCGAAACCGCACAGAAAGTGAACACAGCCATCTGTTCCCCGTCATACGATGTCATCATTCATCGTAAGCAATTGACTTTAATCGACTATAATTTACTTCTCAGTGACCTCGGTCAAATTGTCCCCTGGGACAACTTCGTGATCTGTCTTGGCTCTCTCCGTCCTGTCGGGATCAATTCCTTTAATTCCTTCTAAATGATCTTACTTTTTATTTATTATCTCCCCTTTCTCAGGCAAGGATTTACATACCAGGCTTCATTTCTTTCCCTTAGTTATACATGTTTGTTCCACGTAATCATTTTCTTACTAGAGATTCTGATGGAGCCCACTGTATATTCCGTCATATTGCTGTTGCTTTGGGAGCAGAAAGGTTAATGATAAAGAACAAAATGTGTGAGAAATTGTACGACGTATTTACAATAAAATGTGTGTGTATTTTGTTAGATAGTAAGTTGGATGAAGGATGTACCAAAGCAGGTAAGTAATATTAATAACGAATAAGTTATAATTCTTTTCTTCTTCTCCCATTCCGCGCCCTCTTTCTTCAATACATCATTTACCTTTTTAAGGTGTTGATGAAAATAAATGTTTCTATCCCTGTTTCATACGACAACTTCTACATTGTCACTTTATGTTCCCCACAGTTCTCCATTATGCGAATTTTGAAAGACCCCAGTGCCGGTGTTCGTTCTCAGCCAAATGTTCAGTTTCTGTAGGCCACTTCTTTATTCGACAAACTTCTCATCACATAAGTTCATTATCAAAACTGTCGAATGCGACTCACCTACCTTATTGTATTCCTCGAACATAAATACTCACAATCTCCGACCCAGCGATGGCATTACCTAACCTAGTTTACCTAACCCACAAATATACATTGTTCTCAACGTTTCATATCCAACGATAAAGAATCCCCTGTTTACTCTCAACAGAAATATTGATTAATCTTCGTGGCCATGATTTCTTGAGTGTACGATTACATCTTCAGACTCATCGAAACATCTTCTTGTCAGCATTTACATAACTCAATTCTCACACGCTTATAAATGAATTGAAAAGGACATGAAGATTACATCATCATCATCATCATCATCATCATCATCATCATCATCATGTCTCTATGAGAGGTTTTGTTCCAAATAAGTGCAAGTTTGCCAGACTTGTCCTGCTCAGTTTTATGTTGCATTGTGGTGATAGTTGCTTCTTTGAAATGAACGTTCCTTTTATTTTCTTACTAGTCAGACTGAGACCTTTCTTGTTGCTTTCTTTCACTATTATGTCTCTCATTTCTAGCAGTTTATTCTCCGTCTCTGCTATTAAGACTGTCATCCGCATATCACAAATTGTTTATGTTGTGACCGTTGACTTCAATTCCTTTTTTGTTTACTATTAATCTCATAATATTTCACTGTAAAGTGAGAACAAATCCGGCGACAGAACACAGTCTTGTCTGGCTCCTTGCTTTATATATTGGAACTGTCCTGTTATATTGACAATTTGTATAGCTGCTCTATGTTGCCAATACATATTTTTGTATATGATTCCCATATCTTTGTCATCATTGTTTAATTTCTCCAGCATATTGATTATTTCCACACGCTTTACTTTGTCAAATGCTTTCGTGTGGTCTATAAACAACGTTACGGAGCATTCCAATGGAAAACCCTCGTTCGGTAGGGGACATCATGTGCTACAGGTGATACCCGATCGTCATCAAGCTACTGTAAGCAAAATAAAGATAAAACAGACTCTAAAGATAGGTACTTGGAATGTGAGAACACTCTTGCAGAAGGGTAAATTGGAAAACATCAAATAGGAAATGAAAAGAATGTGTTTACATTTACTAGGAATTTGCGAAATGAGACACACCGGATCAGGGGAGATGTATTCTGATGAACATAAAAAAATCTATTCTGGAGGTACTGAACACCAAAGAGGAGTAGGTATCATCTTGGATGCAGAAAGAGCAAGAACAGGGAAAGGCTTTTTGGCAATATCGAACAGAGTTCTTTTAGTGAAATTGAATGGAAAGCCAATAGACATAAATCTTATACAAGTTTATGCACCAAAAGCAGACTGTCTAGAAGAAACTATTGATAAATTTTACGACGAATTAAATGAGGCACTTCGTGAATGCAAACCGCTTGAAAACACTATATTTCTAGGTGATCTTAATGCAAAAGTAGTAAAGGAAAGAGTTGAGGAAGTCTTCTTCTTCTTCTTTCCTTCCTCATCTGCATTTCAGCTTCGAGGGGAGATATAATTTGCGGTTTTTTGCTCTTCTGTTCGCCTCTGCTGCTGTTATGTTTCCATAGTGCTTCTAATATTCCATCCATCCATCTTTGTCGTGGTCGACCCTTGGGTCTGGTGTTCTTACAACGTTTGCTGAAGGCTCGTTGGGTTGTGTTTTAATTTTTCTGCCTTGTCACGTGGCCAAACTATTTTTTCTGTTGTTTCGTTATATATTCTCCGGCGGGGGTTATTCCTAGCTTTTTTTTCTCAGTTCTTCATTTCTGATCTTATCTCTCAGACTGTTTCCTGTCATTCGTCTAACACATTTCATCTCTGTAGAGGTTAATTTTCTTATTGTTCTTGCATCTAGGGTCCAGGTCTGGCATTGGTAGCACAACGTTGGGATGAATATTGTATTGTATAGTGCTCGTTTTGCCTCCAGAGTTATTTCCTTGTTGGACAATAGTGGTGATAACTACCCAATGATTTGACAAGCTTTGTTGCATCTTGATTCTATTTCTGCTGTTTGGGAATTATCGTTTGTCATTAGACTTCCTAGGTATTTGAATTCCTCTACTTATTTTAGTTCTCTGCCTTCTATAGTTATGTTGATGTTCTGTTTATTTTTGGTGACATTCATGACTTCTGTTTTGTTGATGTTGATTTTCATGTTGTATTTTGTGCCTTAGCTGTTGAGTTTGTTTAAGTGTTCTTGTAGGTCTTCTATTGTTTCATGTATTAGTGCCAGATCGTCTGCAAATAAAAACTCGTTGATCTCCTCTGTCTCTGATGGGTTGACTAGCTTGCATATGTGGTCCATGTATGCAATAAACAGTAGGGGGGATAGTACGCACCTCTGTCTTACACCTGATCTAACTTCGAAGTGGTCTGTGTAGCTTGCTGCTGTTCTGACCCTGCAGCTGCTGTGGATGTAGAGAGAAATGAAAGAGGTGAGAAACTTATAGACTAGTCAAGAACACACAACATGATGATAGGAAACACCTGGTTTAAGCAACATCCAAGACGTCTGTGGACATGGAGAAGACCAGGAGACAACGCACGTAATCAAACTGATTACATTATGAGAAACAATAGACTTAGAAACATTCTGGTGTGTGTGAAAACTAGACCAGGGACAGATTGCAATATTGATCATGTACCAATTGAGGGAAAGATTAGAGTAAAATTGGGGGCCGCGATAGCTCAGTGATTATTGAACTGGACTACAAAGGACAAAGGACAAGAGGTAGGGTTCGATCCCAACCACCGGATTCCGGTTCACCGAGCCTTAATTGAGTACCGGATTTTTTTTCTGGGAAAGTAAATCGGTACGGGCGTAATACCGACCACATTACCCCAAAAATCATGTGCTGAAAGTCTGTAAAATTGATGGTCACTAACACCATATTCTCTATGTGCCACTTGGCGTTACGGGAGTACTTGACTTTATTGCTTTTTAGAGTAAAATTAAAAACAACAAAACGAGCCTCAGTTAACATCAAGTTAAATTTAGATTTACTCAAATCAGACAAGAAGCTGCAAGACAAATATAAAATCACAATTCAGAACCAGTACAATGCAATAGAGAAGATACAAAGTATTGATGAACAGTGGGAAATGCTAAGAGAATCAATACAACAAACATCAAATGAGTTCATACCACCAGCGAGGACAAATTCAAGAAAGAAATGGATGACAGATGACATTTTGCAGCTATTGGATACACCAACAAGAAATAAAGAAAATAAAGGTGAGTATAAGAGATTGAATAAAGAAATTTAATGAAGAAGAAAGAATAATGGAGAAGGACCAGAAATCTCAAAGAAGAAGCCGATGACGCCTTGCGCAATATGAAAGCAAGAAAAGCTTATGGACCAGATAATATAAGTAAAGAAGAGATTGAAGCCATGGGTGATTTTGGAATAGAAATAATAACAAAAATATTTAATGATATCTACAACATCTGATATATACCAGATGACCTGCTGAAATCAATATTCATAGCCCTACTAAAGAAATGTTTGGACAAAAGGCAGAACCAGTACTGAGATATATGGATGTTTGTAGGGCTTCATTGTATGAATTCTCTATCAGCGGAAGAAACTAGGATCGTATGGCATCACATCGTAGAAAATCAAGGCAAAAAAAAAAAACACCACAGAAATATTGGAGGAAGCATTGATAACTTATCTTGTTTATTCTGCAGTCAAATCATCTGTCTATCCAATAATGGATAAAGCATTGATAACTTATCTAGTTTATTCTGCAGTCAAATCTGTCTATCCAATATTGGAGGAAGCACTGATAACTTATCTAGTTTATTCTGCAGCCAAATCTGTCTATCCAATATTGTAGGAAGCATTGATAACTTATCTAGTTTATTCTGTAGTCAAATCTGTCTATCCAATATTGGAGGAAGCATTGATAACTTATCTAGTTTATTCTGCAGTCAAATCTGTCTATCCAATATTGGAGGAAGCATTGATAACTTATCTAGTTTATTCTGCAGCCAAATCTGTCTATCCAATATTGGAGGAAACATTGATAACTTATCTAGTTTTATTCTGCAGTTAAATCTGTCTATCCAATATTGGAGGAAGCATTGATAACTTATCTAGTTTATTCTGCAGCCAAATCTGTCTATCCAATATTGGAAGAAGCATTGATAACTTATCTAGTTTATTCTGCAGTCAAATCTGTCTATCCAATATTGTAGGAAGCATTGATAACTTATCTAGTTTATTCTGCAGTCAAATCTGTCTATCCAATATTGGATAAAGCATTGATAACTTATCTAGTTTATTCTGCAGTCAAATCTGTCTATCCAATATTGGATAAAGCATTGATAATTTATCTAGTTTATTCTGCAGTCAAATCTGTCTCTCCAATATTGGAAGAAGCATTGATAACTTATCTAGTTTATTCTGCAGTCAAATCTGTCTATCCAATATTGGATAAAGCATTGATAATTTATCTAGTTTATTCTGCAGTCAAATCTATCTATCCAATATTGGAGGAAGCATTGATAACTTATCTAGTTTATTCATCAGTCAAATCTGTCTATCCAATATTGTAGGAAGCACTGATAACTTATCTAGTTTATTCTGCAGTCAAATCTGTCTATCCAATATTGGAGGAAGCATTGATAACTTATCTAGTTTATTCTGCAGTCAAATCTGTCTATCCAATATTGGAGGATGCACTGATAACTTATCTAGTTTATTCTGCCGCCAAACCAAATCTGTCTATCAAATATTGTAGGAAGCATTGATAACTTATCTGGTTTATTCTGCAGCCAAATCTGTCTATCCAATATTGGAGGAAGCATTGATAACTTATCTAGTTTATTCTGCAGCCAAATCTGTCTATCCAATATTGGAGGAAGCATTGATAACTTATCTAGTTTATTCTGCAGTCAAATCTGTCTATCCAATATTGTAGGAAGCATTGATAACTTATCTAGTTTATTCTGCAGTCAAATCTGTCTATCCAATATTGGATAAAGCATTGATAACTTAACTAGATTATTCTGCAGTCAAATCTGTCTATCCAATATTGGATAAAGCATTGATAATTTATCTAGTTTATTCTGCAGTCAAATCTGTCTATCCAATATTGGAAGAAGCATTGATAACTTATCTAGTTTATTCTGCAGTCAAATCTGTCTATCCAATATTGGAGGAAGCATTGATAACTTATATAGTTTATTCTGCAGTCAAATCTGTCTATCCAATATTGGAGGAAGCATTGATAACTTATCTAGTTTATTCTGCAGTCAAATCTGTCTATCCAATATTGGAGGAAGCACTGATAACTTATCTAGTTTATTCTGCCGCCAAACCAAATCTGTCTATCAAATATTGGAAGAAGCATTGATAACGTATCTTGTTTATTCTGCAGTCAAATCTGTGTATCCAATATTGGAGGAAGCATTGATAACTTATCTAGTTTATTCTGTAGTCAAATCTGTCTATCCAATATTGGATAAAGCATTGATAACTTATCTAGTTTATTCTGTAGTCAAATCTGTCTATCCAAGATTGTAGGAAGCATTGATAATGTATCTTGTTTATTCTGCAGTCAAATCTGTCTATCCAATATTGTAGGAAGCATTGATAACTTATCTAGTTTATTCTGTAGTCAAATCTGTCTATCCAATATTGGATAAAGCATTGATAACTTATCTAGTTTATTCTGCAGTCAAATCTGTCTATCCAATATTGTAGGAAGCATTGATAACGTATCTTGTTTATTCTGCAGTCAAATCTGTCTATCCAATATTGGAGGAAGCATTGATAACGTATCTTGTTAATTCTGCATTCAAATCTGTCTATCCAATATTTCTGGAAACATTGATAACGTATCTTGTTTATTCTGCAGTCAAATCTGTCTATCCAATATTGACAGCTACAGCCAGGAAACAAATTGCTCAGTAAAACAGCACCCAGCATGAGACACTAATATTGGCAGCTACAGCCAGGAAACAAATTGCTCAGTAAAACAGCACCCAGCATGAGACACTAATATTGACAGCTACAGCCAGGAAACAAATTGCTCAGTAAAACAGCACCCAGCATGAGACACTAATATTGACAGCTACGGCCAGGAAACAAATTGCTCAGTAAAACAGCACCCAGCATGAGACACTAATATTGACAGCTACAGCCAGGAAACAAATTGCTCAGTAAAACAGCACCCAGCATGAGACACTAATATTTCACCAAACTACTGACAGATCATGTCTGCTTACTACCACACGTCTATAACGGCGTCAAATAATGTAATGTTCTCTATTCGTAGCCTACACAAAGTTCTTCCACAATACCTTTATCACAGGTAAGTTTTGTGAACAAGAAATCTGCTAGAGGAGATGAGAAATGAACTTGAGATACTGTTACAAGCTATGAATAGACTGTCCGATTTTGTTCTGTCTTATTATTATGACAAGGACAATTACAGCTAGAGAACCGAAAAAAAGTCCATTCTGAATTAATTCTTAAAGTACGCCGATAAATTGTTTGTGTTTTCTATTCTTGTCCAGACACAAAAGATCGTCCAGGAGAAAGAATACATAGAAATGGGATGGGAGCTAACAGAGGAGATTGATGGTTGGTTGACTTCGGTAGATCAGAATAGGTCACAAGGAGGGAAACTGGGGGAGGTGGCGGGTCACACCAAAATAGAGAAATCGCTGAAACACAGCCACAAACAGGTGTAGGTGTCTACAGGTACATGTGTAGAGCACAAATCCAAGCAACAATACTTGTATGCATTCAAACACATACGTCCATAATAATGTACACATATACATGATAATATATACCAATGGCTTATACTTTGATTGCACATAACTTGAAACATCAACTTTAGAAAAGCGCATAAGAAACTGAACTACATCTCAGAAAAAAAAGCACGACCCTAAAATACAAAGAAAGAGGTCAGGAGAGACAACAAGAAGTGTATTATGAACTCCATTAGAACAGAGGTCAGAAGAGACAACAAGAAGTGTATTATGAACTCCATAAGAACAGAGGTCAGGAGAGACAACAAGAAGTGTATTATGAACGCCATTAGAACAGAGGTCAGGGGAGACAACAAGAAGTGTATTATGAACTCCATTAGAACAGAGGTCAGAGAGACAACAAGAAGTGTATTATGAACGCTATTAGAACAGAGGTCAGGGGAGACAACAAGAAGTGTATTATGAACGCTATTAGAACAGAGGTCAGGAGAGACAACAAGAAGTGTATTATGAACTCCATTAGAACAGAGGTCAGGGGAGACAACAAGAAGTGTATTATGAACGCTATTAGAACAGTGGTCAGGAGAGACAACAAGAAGTGTATTATGAACGCCATTAGAACAGAGGTCAGGGGAGACAACAAGAAGTGTATTATGAACGCTATTAGAACAGAGGTCAAAAGAGACAACAATAAGTGTATTATGAACGCTATTAGAACAGAGGTCAGGAGAGACAACAAGAAGTGTATTATGAACTCTATTAGAACAGAGGTCAAAAGAGACAACAAGAAGTGTATTATGAACGCTATTAGAACAGAGGTCAGGAAAGACAACAAGAAGTGTATTATGAACGCTATTAGAACAGAGGTCAGGAAAGACAACAAGATGTGTATTATCAACGCTATCAGAACAGAGGTCAGGAGAGACAACAAGAAGTGTATTATGAACGCTATTAAAACAGAGGTCAGGAGAGACAACAATAAGTGTATTATGAACGCTATTAGAACAGAGGTCAGGAGAGACAACAAGGAGTGTATTATCAACTCTATTAGAACAGAGGTCAGAAGAGACAACAAGAAGTGTATTATGAACGCTATTAGAACAGAGGTCAGGGGAGACAACAAGAAGTGTATTATCAACGCTATTAGAACAGAGGTCAGGAGAGACAACAAGGAGTGTATTATCAACGCTATTAGAACAGAGGTCAGGAGAGACAACAAGAAGTGTATTATGAACGCTATTAGAACAGAGGTCAGGAGAGACAACAAGAAGTGTATTATGAACGCTATTAGAACAGAGGTCAGGAGAGACAACAAGAAGTGTATTATGAACGCTATTAGAACAGAGGTCAGGGGAGACAACAAGAAGTGTATTATGAACGCTATTAGAACAGAGGTCAGGAGAGACAACAAGAAGTGTATAATAAACGCTATTATAACAGAGGTCAGGAGAGACAACAAGAAGTGTATTATGAACGCTATTAGAACAGAGGTCAGGGGAGACAACAAGAAGTGTATTATGAACGCTATTAGAACAGAGGTCATATGTGACAACAAGAAGTGTATTATTAACGCTATTAGAACAGAGGTCATAAGAGACAACAAGAAGTGTATTATGAACGCTATTAAAACAGAGGTCAAAGAGACAACAAGAAGTGTATTATGAACGCTATTAGAACAGAGGTCATAAGAGACAACAAGAAGTGTATTATGAACGCTATTTGAACAGAGGTCAGGGGAGATAACAAGAAGTGTATTATGAACGCTATTAGAACAGAGGTCATAAGAGAAAACAAGAAGTGTATTATGAACGCTATTAGAACAGAGGTCAGAAGAGACAACAAGAAGTGTATTATGAACGCTATTAGAACAGAGGTCAGGGGAGACAACAAGAAGTGTATTATCAACGCTATTAGAACAGAGGTCAGGAGAGACAACAAGAAGTGTATTATCAACGCTATTAGAACAGAGGTCAGGAGAGACAACAAGAAGTGTATTATGAACGCTATTAGAACAGAGGTCAGGAGAGACAACAAGAAGTGCATTATAAATGCTATTATAACAGAGGTCAGGAGAGACAACAAGAAGTGTATTATGAACGCTATTAGAACAGAGGTCAGGGGAGACAACAAGAAGTGTATTATGAACTCCATTAGAACAGAGGTCAGGAGAGACAACAAGAAGTTTATTATGAACTCCATTAGAACAGAGGTCAGGGGAGACAACAAGAAGTGTATTATGAACGCTATTAGAACAGAGGTCAGGAGAGAAAACAAGAAGTGTATTATGAACGCTATTAGAACAGAGGTCAGGAGAGACAACAAGAAGTGTATTATCAACGCTATTAGAACAGAGGTCAGGGGAGACAACAAGAAGTGTATTATGAACGCTATTAGAACAGAGGTCATAAGAGACAACAAGAAGTGTATTATTAACGCTATTAGAACAGAGGTCATAAGAGACAACAAGAAGTGTATTATGAACGCTATTAGAACATAGGTCATAATAGACAACAAGAAGTGTATTATGAACGCTATTAGAACAGAGGTCATAAGAGACAACAAGAAGTGTATTATGAACGCTATTAGAACAGAGGTCATAAGAGACAACAAGAAGTGTATTATGAACGCTATTAGAACAGAGGTCATAAGAGACAACAAGAAGTGTATTATGAACGCTATTAGAACAGAGGTCATAAGAGACAACAAGAAGTGTATTATGAACGCTATTAGAACAGAGGTCATAAGAGACAACAAGAAGTGTATTATGAACGCTATTAGAACAGAGGTCATAAGAGACAACAAGAAGTGTATTATGAACGCTATTAGAACAGAGGTCATAAGAGACAACAAGAAGTGTATTATGAACGCTATTAGAAAAGAGGTCATAAGAGACAACAAGAAGTGTATTATGAACGCTATTAGAACAGAGGTCATAAGAGACAACAAGAAGTGTATTATGAACGCTATTAGAACAGAGGTCATAAGAGACAACAAGAAGTGTATTATGAACGCTATTAGAACAGAGGTCATAAGAGACAACAAGAAGTGTATTATGAACGCCATTAGAACAGAGGTCAGAAGAGACAACAAGAAGTGTATTATGAACGCTATTAGAAGAGAGGTCAAAAGAGACAACAAGAAGTGTATTATGAACGCCATTAGAACAGAGGTCAGGAGAGACAACAGGAAGTGTATTATGAACGCCATTAGAACAGAGGTCAGGAAAGACAACAAGATGTGTATTATCAACGCTATTAGAACAGAGGTCAGGAGAGACAACAAGAAGTGTATTATGAACGCTATTAGAACAGAGGTCAGGAGACAACAAGGAGTGTATTATCAACGCTATTAGAACAGAGGTCAGGAGACAACAAGAAGTGTATTATCAACGCTATTAGAACAGAGGTCAGGAGAGACAACAAGAAGTGTATTATGAACGCTATTAGAACAGAGGTCAGGAGACAACAAGGAGTGTATTATCAACGCTATTAGAACAGAGGTCAGGAGACAACAAGAAGTGTATTATCAACGCTATTAGAACAGAGGTCAGGAGACAACAAGGAGTGTATTATCAACGCTATTAGAACAGAGGTCAGGAGACAACAAGAAGTGTATTATCAACGCTATTAGAACAGAGGTCAGGAGAGACAACAAGAAGTGTATTATCAACGCTATTAGAACAGAGGTCAGGAGAGACAACAAGAAGTGTATTATCAACGCTATTAGAACAGAGGTCAGGAGACAACAAGAAGTGTATTATGAACGCTATTAGAACAGAGGTCAGGAGAGACAACAAGAAGTGTATTATGAACGCTATTAGAACAGAGGTCAGGGGAGACAACAAGAAGTGTATTATCAACGCTATTAGAACAGAGGTCAGGAGAGACAACAAGAAGTGTATTATGAACGCTATTAGAACAGAGGTCAGGAGAGACAACAAGAAGTGTATTATCAACGCTATTAGAACAGAGGTCAGGAGAGACAACAAGAAGTGTATTATGAACGCTATTAGAACAGAGGTCAGGGGAGACAACAATAAGTGTATTATGAACGCTATTAGAACAGAGGTCAGGAGAGACAACAAGAAGTGTATTATAAACGCTATTATAACAGAGGTCAGGAGAGACAACAAGAAGTGTATTATGAACGCTATTAGAACAGAGGTCAGGGGAGACAACAAGAAGTGTATTATGAACTCCATTAGAACAGAGGTCAGGAGAGACAACAAGAAGTTTATTATGAACTCCATTAGAACAGAGGTCAGGGGAGACAACAAGAAGTGTATTATCAACGCTATTAGAACAGAGGTCAGGAGAGACAACAAGAAGTGTATTATGAACGCTATTAGAACAGAGGTCAGGAGAGACAACAAGAAGTGTATTATGAACGCTATTAGAACAGAGGTCAGGAGAGAAAACAAGAAGTGTATTATGAACGCTATTAGAACAGAGGTCATAAGAGACAACAAGAAGTGTATTATGAACGCTATTAGAACAGAGGTCAAAAGAGACAACAAGAAGTGTATTATGAACGCTATTAGAACAGAGGTCATAAGAGACAACAAGAAGTGTATTATGAACGCTATTAGAACAGAGGTCAGGGGAGATAACAAGAAGTGTATTATGAACGCTATTAGAACAGAGGTCATAAGAGAAAACAAGAAGTGTATTATGAACGCTATTAGAAAGAGGTCAGAAGAGACAACAAGAAGTGTATTATGAACGCTATTAGAACAGAGGTCAGGGGAGACAACAAGAAGTGTATTATCAACGCTATTAGAACAGAGGTCAGGAGAGACAACAAGAAGTGTATTATGAACGCTATTAGAACAGAGTTCAGGAGAGACAACAAGAAGTGTATTATGAACGCTATTAGAACAGAGGTCAGGAGAGACAACAAGAAGTGTATTATGAACGCTATTAGAACATAGGTCAGGGGAGACAACAAGAAGTGTATTATGAACTCCATTAGAACAGAGGTCAGGAGAGACAACAAGAAGTTTATTATGAACTACATTAGAACAGAGGTCAGGGGAGACAACAAGAAGTGTATTATGAACGCTATTAGAACAGAGGTCAGGAGAGAAAACAAGAAGTGTATTATGAACGCTATTAGAACAGAGGTCAGGAGAGACAACAAGAAGTGTATTATGAACGCTATTAGAACAGAGGTCAGGGGAGACAACAAGAAGTGTATTATGAACTCCATTAGAACAGAGGTCAGGAGAGACAACAAGAAGTGTATTATGAACTCCATTAGAACAGAGGTCAGGGGAGACAACAAGAAGTGTATTATGAACGCTATTAGAACAGAGGTCAGGAGAGAAAACAAGAAGTGTATTATGAACGCTATTAGAACAGAGGTCAGGAGAGACAACAAGAAGTGTATTATGAACGCTATTAGAACAGAGGTCAGGAGAGACAACAAGAAGTGTATTATGAACGCTATTAGAACAGAGGTCAGGAGAGACAACAAGAAGTGTATTATGAACGCTATTAGAACAGAGGTCAGGGGAGACAACAAGAAGTGTATTATGAACGCTATTAGAACAGAGGTCATAAGAGACAACAAGAAGTGTATTATGAACGCTATTAGAACAGAGGTCATAAGAGACAACAAGAAGTGTATTATGAACGCTATTAGAACAGAGGTCATAAGAGACAACAAGAAGTGTATTATGAACGCTATTAGAACAGAGGTCATAAGAGACAACAAGAAGTGTATTATGAACGCTATTAGAACAGAGGTCATAAGAGACAACAAGAAGTGTATTATGAACGCTATTAGAACAGAGGTCATAAGAGACAACAAGAAGTGTATTATGAACGCTATTAGAACAGAGGTCATAAGAGACAACAAGAAGTGTATTATGAACGCTATTAGAACAGAGGTCATAAGAGACAACAAGAAGTGTATTATGAACGCTATTAGAACAGAGGTCATAAGAGACAACAAGAAGTGTATTATGAACGCTATTAGAACAGAGGTCATAAGAGACAACAAGAAGTGTATTATGAACGCTATTAGAACAGAGGTCATAAGAGACAACAAGAAGTGTATTATGAACGCCATTAGAACAGAGGTCAGAAGAGACAACAAGAAGTGTATTATGAACGCTATTAGAAGAGAGGTCAAAAGAGACAACAAGAAGTGTATTATGAACGCCATTAGAACAGAGGTCAGGAGAGACAACAAGAAGTGTATTATGAACGCTATTAGAACAGAGGTCATAAGAGACAACAAGAAGTGTATTATGAACGCCATTAGAACAGAGGTCATAAGAGACAACAAGAAGTGTATTATGAACGCTATTAGAACAGAGGTCATAAGAGACAACAAGAAGTGTATTATGAACGCTATTAGAACAGAGGTCAAGAGAGACAACAAGAAGTGTATTATGAACGCTATTAGAACAGAGGTCATAAGAGACAACAAGAAGTGTATTATGAACGCTATTAGAACAGAGGTCATAAGAGACAACAAGAAGTGTATTATGAACGCTATTAGAACAGAGGTCAGGAGAGACAACAAGAAGTGTATTATGAACGCTATTAGAACAGAGGTCATAAGAGACAACAAGAAGTGTATTATGAACGCTATTAGAACAGAGGTCATAAGAGACAACAAGAAGTGTATTATGAACGCTATTAGAACAGAGGTCATAAGAGACAACAAGAAGTGTATTATGAACGCTATTAGAACAGAGGTCATAAGAGACAACAAGAAGTGTATTATGAACGCTATTAGAACAGAGGTCATAAGAGACAACAAGAAGTGTATTATGAACGCTATTAGAACAGAGGTCAGAAGAGACAACAAGAAGTGTATTATGAACGCTATTAGAACAGAGGTCATAAGAGACAACAAGAAGTGTATTATGAACGCTATTAGAACAGAGGTCATAAGAGACAACAAGAAGTGTATTATGAACGCTATTAGAACAGAGGTCATAAGAGACAACAAGAAGTGTATTATGAACGCTATTAGAACAGAGGTCATAAGAGACAACAAGAAGTGTATTATGAACGCTATTAGAACAGAGGTCATAAGAGACAACAAGAAGTGTATTATGAACGCTATTAGAACAGAGGTCATAAGAGACAACAAGAAGTGTATTATGAACGCTATTAGAACAGAGGTCAGGAGAGACAACAAGAAGTGTATTATGAACGCTATTAGAACAGAGGTCAGGAAGAGACAACAAGAAGTGTATTATGAACGCTATTAGAACAGAGGTCAGGAGAGACAACAAGAAGTGTATTATGAACGCTATTAGAACAGAGGTCAGGAGAGACAACAAGAAGTGTATTATGAACGCTATTAGAACAGAGGTCAGGAGACAACAAGAAGTGTATTATGAACGCTATTAGAACAGAGGTCAGGAGACAACAAGAAGTGTATTATGAACGCTATTAGAACAGAGGTCAGGAGAGACAACAAGAAGTGTATTATGAACGCTATTAGAACAGAGGTCAGGAGAGACAACAAGAAGTGTATTATGAACGCTATTAGAACAGAGGTCAGGAGACAACAAGAAGTGTATTATGAACGCTATTAGAACAGAGGTCAGGAGAGACAACAAGAAGTGTATTATGAACGCTATTAGAACAGAGGTCAGGGAGACAACAAGAAGTGTATTATCAACGCTATTAGAACAGAGGTCAGGAGAGACAACAAGAAGTGTATTATGAACGCTATTAGAACAGAGGTCAGGAGAGACAACAAGAAGTGTATTATGAACGCTATTAGAACAGAGGTCAGGAGACAACAAGAAGTGTATTATGAACGCTATTAGAACAGAGGTCAGGGGAGACAACAAGAAGTGTATTATGAACGCTATTAGAACAGAGGTCAGGAGAGACAACAAGAAGTGTATTATGAACGCTATTAGAACAGAGGTCAGGAGAGACAACAAGAAGTGTATTATGAACGCTATTAGAACAGAGGTCAGGGAGACAACAAGAAGTGTATTATGAACGCCATTAGAACAGAGGTCAGGAGAGACAACAAGAAGTGTATTATGAACGCTATTAGAACAGAGGTCAGGGGAGACAACAAGAAGTGTATTATGAACGCTATTAGAACAGAGGTCAGGAGAGACAACAAGAAGTGTATTATGAACGCTATTAGAACAGAGGTCAGGAGAGACAACAAGAAGTGTATTATGAACGCTATTAGAACAGAGGTCAGGAGAGACAACAAGAAGTGTATTATGAACGCTATTAGAACAGAGGTCATAAGAGACAACAAGAAGTGTATTATGAACGCTATTAGAACAGAGGTCAGGAGAGACAACAAGAAGTGTATTATGAACGCTATTAGAACAGAGGTCAGGAGAGACAACAAGAAGTGTATTATGAACGCTATTAGAACAGAGGTCATAAGAGACAACAAGAAGTGTATTATGAACGCTATTAGAACAGAGGTCATAAGAGACAACAAGAAGTGTATTATGAACGCTATTAGAACAGAGGTCATAAGAGACAACAAGAAGTGTATTATGAACGCTATTAGAACAGAGGTCAAAGAGACAACAAGAAGTGTATTATGAACGCTATTAGAACAGAGGTCATAAGAGACAACAAGAAGTGTATTATGAACGCTATTAGAACAGAGGTCAGGAGAGACAACAAGAAGTGTATTATGAACGCTATTAGAACAGAGGTCATAAGAGACAACAAGAAGTGTATTATGAACGCTATTAGAACAGAGGTCAAAAGAGACAACAAGAAGTGTATTATGAACGCTATTAGAACAGAGGTCATAAGAGACAACAAGAAGTGTATTATGAACGCTATTAGAACAGAGGTCATAAGAGACAACAAGAAGTGTATTATGAACGCTATTAGAACAGAGGTCATAAGAGACAACAAGAAGTGTATTATGAACGCTATTAGAACAGAGGTCAGGAGAGACAACAAGAAGTGTATTATGAACGCTATTAGAACAGAGGTCAGGGGAGACAACAAGAAGTGTATTATGAACGCTATTAGAACAGAGGTCAGGAGAGACAACAAGAAGTGTATTATGAACGCATTAGAACAGAGGTCAGGGGAGACAACAAGAAGTGTATTATGAACGCTATTAGAACAGAGGTCATAAGAGACAACAAGAAGTGTATTATGAACGCTATTAGAACAGAGGTCATAAGAGACAACAAGAAGTGTATTATGAACGCTATTAGAACAGAGGTCAGGAGAGACAACAAGAAGTGTATTATGAACGCTATTAGAACAGAGGTCAGGAGAGACAACAAGAAGTGTATTATGAACGCTATTAGAACAGAGGTCAGGAGAGACAACAAGAAGTGTATTATGAACGCTATTAGAACAGAGGTCAGGAGAGACAACAAGAAGTGTATTATGAACGCTATTAGAACAGAGGTCAGGAGAGACAACAAGAAGTGTATTATGAACGCTATTAGAACAGAGGTCAGGAGAGACAACAAGAAGTGTATTATGAACGCTATTAGAACAGAGGTCAGGGGAGACAACAAGAAGTGTATTATGAACGCTATTAGAACAGAGGTCAGGAGAGACAACAAGAAGTGTATTATGAACGCTATTAGAACAGAGGTCATAAGAGACAACAAGAAGTGTATTATGAACGCTATTAGAACAGAGGTCATAAGAGACAACAAGAAGTGTATTATGAACGCTATTAGAACAGAGGTCATAAGAGACAACAAGAAGTGTATTATGAACGCTATTAGAACAGAGGTCATAAGAGACAACAAGAAGTGTATTATGAACGCTATTAGAACAGAGGTCAGGAGAGAAACAAGAAGTGTATTATGAACGCTATTAGAACAGAGGTCATAAGAGACAACAAGAAGTGTATTATGAACGCTATTAGAACAGAGGTCATAAGAGACAACAAGAAGTGTATTATGAACGCTATTAGAACAGAGGTCATAAGAGACAACAAGAAGTGTATTATGAACGCTATTAGAACAGAGGTCAGGAGAGACAACAAGAAGTGTATTATGAACGCTATTAGAACAGAGGTCATAAGAGACAACAAGAAGTGTATTATGAACGCTATTAGAACAGAGGTCATAAGAGACAACAAGAAGTGTATTATGAACGCTATTAGAACAGAGGTCATAAGAGACAACAAGAAGTGTATTATGAACGCTATTAGAACAGAGGTCATAAGAGACAACAAGAAGTGTATTATGAACGCTATTAGAACAGAGGTCATAAGAGACAACAAGAAGTGTATTATGAACGCTATTAGAACAGAGGTCAGGAGAGACAACAAGAAGTGTATTATGAACGCTATTAGAACAGAGGTCATAAGAGACAACAAGAAGTGTATTATGAACGCTATTAGAACAGAGGTCATAAGAGACAACAAGAAGTGTATTATGAACGCTATTAGAACAGAGGTCATAAGAGACAACAAGAAGTGTATTATGAACGCTATTAGAACAGAGGTCATAAGAGACAACAAGAAGTGTATTATGAACGCTATTAGAACAGAGGTCATAAGAGACAACAAGAAGTGTATTATGAACGCTATTAGAACAGAGGTCATAAGAGACAACAAGAAGTGTATTATGAACGCTATTAGAACAGAGGTCAGAAGAGACAACAAGAAGTGTATTATGAACGCTATTAGAACAGAGGTCAAAGAGACAACAAGAAGTGTATTATGAACGCTATTAGAACAGAGGTCATAAGAGACAACAAGAAGTGTATTATGAACGCTATTAGAACAGAGGTCATAAGAGACAACAAGAAGTGTATTATGAACGCTATTAGAACAGAGGTCATAAGAGACAACAAGAAGTGTATTATGAACGCTATTAGAACAGAGGTCATAAGAGACAACAAGAAGTGTATTATGAACGCTATTAGAACAGAGGTCAAAGAGACAACAAGAAGTGTATTATGAACGCTATTAGAACAGAGGTCATAAGAGACAACAAGAAGTGTATTATGAACGCTATTAGAACAGAGGTCAGGAGAGACAACAAGAAGTGTATTATGAACGCTATTAGAACAGAGGTCAGGAGAGACAACAAGAAGTGTATTATGAACGCTATTAGAACAGAGGTCAGGAGAGACAACAAGAAGTGTATTATGAACGCTATTAGAACAGAGGTCAAGAGACAACAAGAAGTGTATTATGAACGCTATTAGAACAGAGGTCATAAGAGACAACAAGAAGTGTATTATGAACGCTATTAGAACAGAGGTCATAAGAGACAACAAGAAGTGTATTATGAACGCTATTAGAACAGAGGTCAGGAGAGACAACAAGAAGTGTATTATGAACGCTATTAGAACAGAGGTCAGGAGAGACAACAAGAAGTGTATTATGAACGCTATTAGAACAGAGGTCATAAGAGACAACAAGAAGTGTATTATGAACGCTATTAGAACAGAGGTCAGGAGAGACAACAAGAAGTGTATTATGAACGCTATTAGAACAGAGGTCAGGAGAGACAACAAGAAGTGTATTATGAACGCTATTAGAACAGAGGTCAGGAGAGACAACAAGAAGTGTATTATGAACGCTATTAGAACAGAGGTCAGGGAGACAACAAGAAGTGTATTATGAACGCTATTAGAACAGAGGTCAGGAGAGACAACAAGAAGTGTATTATGAACGCTATTAGAACAGAGGTCATAAGAGACAACAAGAAGTGTATTATGAACGCTATTAGAACAGAGGTCAGGAGAGACAACAAGAAGTGTATTATGAACGCTATTAGAACAGAGGTCAGGAGAGACAACAAGAAGTGTATTATGAACGCTATTAGAACAGAGGTCAGGAGAGACAACAAGAAGTGTATTATGAACGCTATTAGAACAGAGGTCAGGGGAGACAACAAGAAGTGTATTATGAACGCTATTAGAACAGAGGTCATAAGAGACAACAAGAAGTGTATTATGAACGCTATTAGAACAGAGGTCATAAGAGACAACAAGAAGTGTATTATGAACGCTATTAGAACAGAGGTCATAAGAGACAACAAGAAGTGTATTATGAACGCTATTAGAACAGAGGTCATAAGAGACAACAAGAAGTGTATTATGAACGCTATTAGAACAGAGGTCATAAGAGACAACAAGAAGTGTATTATGAACGCTATTAGAACAGAGGTCATAAGAGACAACAAGAAGTGTATTATGAACGCTATTAGAACAGAGGTCATAAGAGACAACAAGAAGTGTATTATGAACGCTATTAGAACAGAGGTCATAAGAGACAACAAGAAGTGTATTATGAACGCTATTAGAACAGAGGTCATAAGAGACAACAAGAAGTGTATTATGAACGCTATTAGAACAGAGGTCATAAGAGACAACAAGAAGTGTATTATGAACGCTATTAGAACAGAGGTCATAAGAGACAACAAGAAGTGTATTATGAACGCTATTAGAACAGAGGTCATAAGAGACAACAAGAAGTGTATTATGAACGCCATTAGAACAGAGGTCAGGAGAGACAACAAGAAGTGTATTATGAACGCTATTAGAACAGAGGTCAAAAGAGACAACAAGAAGTGTATTATGAACGCCATTAGAACAGAGGTCAGGAGAGACAACAAGAAGTGTATTATGAACGCTATTAGAACAGAGGTCATAAGAGACAACAAGAAGTGTATTATGAACGCTATTAGAACAGAGGTCATAAGAGACAACAAGAAGTGTATTATGAACGCTATTAGAACAGAGGTCAGGAGAGACAACAAGAAGTGTATTATGAACGCTATTAGAACAGAGGTCAGAGAGACAACAAGAAGTGTATTATGAACGCATTAGAACAGAGGTCAGGAGAGACAACAAGAAGTGTATTATGAACGCCATTAGAACAGAGGTCAGGGGAGACAACAAGAAGTGTATTATGAACGCTATTAGAACAGAGGTCATAAGAGACAACAAGAAGTGTATTATGAACGCTATTAGAACAGAGGTCAGGAGAGACAACAAGAAGTGTATTATGAACGCTATTAGAACAGAGGTCAGGAGAGACAACAAGAAGTGTATTATGAACGCTATTAGAACAGAGGTCAGGAGAGACAACAAGAAGTGTATTATGAACGCTATTAGAACTATTAGAACAGAGGTCAGAGACAACAAGAAGTGTATTATGAACGCTATTAGAACAGAGGTCATAAGAGACAACAAGAAGTGTATTATGAACGCTATTAGAACAGAGGTCATAAGAGACAACAAGAAGTGTATTATGAACGCTATTAGAACAGAGGTCAGGAGAGACAACAAGAAGTGTATTATGAACGCTATTAGAACAGAGGTCAGGAGAGACAACAAGAAGTGTATTATGAACGCTATTAGAACAGAGGTCAGGAGAGACAACAAGAAGTGTATTATGAACGCTATTAGAACAGAGGTCAGGAGAGACAACAAGAAGTGTATTATGAACGCTATTAGAACAGAGGTCAGGAGAGACAACAAGAAGTGTATTATGAACGCTATTAGAACAGAGGTCAGGAGAGACAACAAGAAGTGTATTATGAACGCTATTAGAACAGAGGTCAGGAGAGACAACAAGAAGTGTATTATGAACGCTATTAGAACAGAGGTCATAAGAGACAACAAGAAGTGTATTATGAACGCTATTAGAACAGAGGTCATAAGAGACAACAAGAAGTGTATTATGAACGCTATTAGAACAGAGGTCATAAGAGACAACAAGAAGTGTATTATGAACGCTATTAGAACAGAGGTCATAAGAGACAACAAGAAGTGTATTATGAACGCTATTAGAACAGAGGTCATAAGAGACAACAAGAAGTGTATTATGAACGCTATTAGAACAGAGGTCATAAGAGACAACAAGAAGTGTATTATGAACGCTATTAGAACAGAGGTCATAAGAGACAACAAGAAGTGTATTATGAACGCTATTAGAACAGAGGTCATAAGAGACAACAAGAAGTGTATTATGAACGCTATTAGAACAGAGGTCATAAGAGACAACAAGAAGTGTATTATGAACGCTATTAGAACAGAGGTCATAAGAGACAACAAGAAGTGTATTATGAACGCTATTAGAACAGAGGTCAGGAGAGACAACAAGAAGTGTATTATGAACGCTATTAGAACAGAGGTCAGGAGAGACAACAAGAAGTGTATTATGAACGCTATTAGAACAGAGGTCAGGGGAGACAACAAGAAGTGTATTATGAACGCTATTAGAACAGAGGTCATAAGAGACAACAAGAAGTGTATTATGAACGCTATTAGAACAGAGGTCAGGGAGACAACAAGAAGTGTATTATGAACGCTATTAGAACAGAGGTCAGGAGAGACAACAAGAAGTGTATTATGAACGCTATTAGAACAGAGGTCAGGGAGACAACAAGAAGTGTATTATGAACGCTATTAGAACAGAGGTCAGGAGAGACAACAAGAAGTGTATTATGAACGCTATTAGAACAGAGGTCAGGAGAGACAACAAGAAGTGTATTATGAACGCTATTAGAACAGAGGTCAGGAGAGACAACAAGAAGTGTATTATGAACGCTATTAGAACAGAGGTCAGGAGAGACAACAAGAAGTGTATTATGAACGCTATTAGAACAGAGGTCATAAGAGACAACAAGAAGTGTATTATGAACGCTATTAGAACAGAGGTCATAAGAGACAACAAGAAGTGTATTATGAACGCTATTAGAACAGAGGTCATAAGAGACAACAAGAAGTGTATTATGAACGCTATTAGAACAGAGGTCATAAGAGACAACAAGAAGTGTATTATGAACGCTATTAGAACAGAGGTCATAAGAGACAACAAGAAGTGTATTATGAACGCTATTAGAACAGAGGTCATAAGAGACAACAAGAAGTGTATTATGAACGCTATTAGAACAGAGGTCATAAGAGACAACAAGAAGTGTATTATGAACGCTATTAGAACAGAGGTCATAAGAGACAACAAGAAGTGTATTATGAACGCTATTAGAACAGAGGTCATAAGAGACAACAAGAAGTGTATTATGAACGCTATTAGAACAGAGGTCATAAGAGACAACAAGAAGTGTATTATGAACGCTATTAGAACAGAGGTCATAAGAGACAACAAGAAGTGTATTATGAACGCTATTAGAACAGAGGTCATAAGAGACAACAAGAAGTGTATTATGAACGCTATTAGAACAGAGGTCATAAGAGACAACAAGAAGTGTATTATGAACGCTATTAGAACAGAGGTCATAAGAGACAACAAGAAGTGTATTATGAACGCTATTAGAACAGAGGTCAGGAGAGACAACAAGAAGTGTATTATGAACGCTATTAGAACAGAGGTCAGGGGAGACAACAAGAAGTGTATTATGAACGCTATTAGAACAGAGGTCATAAGAGACAACAAGAAGTGTATTATGAACGCTATTAGAACAGAGGTCATAAGAGACAACAAGAAGTGTATTATGAACGCTATTAGAACAGAGGTCATAAGAGACAACAAGAAGTGTATTATGAACGCTATTAGAACAGAGGTCATAAGAGACAACAAGAAGTGTATTATGAACGCTATTAGAACAGAGGTCAGGAGAGACAACAAGAAGTGTATTATGAACGCTATTAGAACAGAGGTCATAAGAGACAACAAGAAGTGTATTATGAACGCTATTAGAACAGAGGTCAGGAGAGACAACAAGAAGTGTATTATGAACGCTATTAGAACAGAGGTCATAAGAGACAACAAGAAGTGTATTATGAACGCTATTAGAACAGAGGTCATAAGAGACAACAAGAAGTGTATTATGAACGCTATTAGAACAGAGGTCAGGAGAGACAACAAGAAGTGTATTATGAACGCTATTAGAACAGAGGTCAGGAGAGACAACAAGAAGTGTATTATGAACGCTATTAGAACAGAGGTCAGGAGAGACAACAAGAAGTGTATTATGAACGCTATTAGAACAGAGGTCATAAGAGACAACAAGAAGTGTATTATGAACGCTATTAGAACAGAGGTCATAAGAGACAACAAGAAGTGTATTATGAACGCTATTAGAACAGAGGTCAGGAGAGACAACAAGAAGTGTATTATGAACGCTATTAGAACAGAGGTCAGGAGAGACAACAAGAAGTGTATTATGAACGCTATTAGAACAGAGGTCAGGAGAGACAACAAGAAGTGTATTATGAACGCTATTAGAACAGAGGTCATAAGAGACAACAAGAAGTGTATTATGAACGCTATTAGAACAGAGGTCATAAGAGACAACAAGAAGTGTATTATGAACGCTATTAGAACAGAGGTCATAAGAGACAACAAGAAGTGTATTATGAACGCTATTAGAACAGAGGTCAGGAGAGACAACAAGAAGTGTATTATGAACGCTATTAGAACAGAGGTCAGGAGAGACAACAAGAAGTGTATTATGAACGCTATTAGAACAGAGGTCAGGAGAGACAACAAGAAGTGTATTATGAACGCTATTAGAACAGAGGTCATAAGAGACAACAAGAAGTGTATTATGAACGCTATTAGAACAGAGGTCATAAGAGACAACAAGAAGTGTATTATGAACGCTATTAGAACAGAGGTCAGGAGAGACAACAAGAAGTGTATTATGAACGCTATTAGAACAGAGGTCAGGAGAGACAACAAGAAGTGTATTATGAACGCTATTAGAACAGAGGTCATAAGAGACAACAAGAAGTGTATTATGAACGCTATTAGAACAGAGGTCATAAGAGACAACAAGAAGTGTATTATGAACGCTATTAGAACAGAGGTCATAAGAGACAACAAGAAGTGTATTATGAACGCTATTAGAACAGAGGTCATAAGAGACAACAAGAAGTGTATTATGAACGCTATTAGAACAGAGGTCATAAGAGACAACAAGAAGTGTATTATGAACGCTATTAGAACAGAGGTCATAAGAGACAACAAGAAGTGTATTATGAACGCTATTAGAACAGAGGTCATAAGAGACAACAAGAAGTGTATTATGAACGCTATTAGAACAGAGGTCATAAGAGACAACAAGAAGTGTATTATGAACGCTATTAGAACAGAGGTCATAAGAGACAACAAGAAGTGTATTATGAACGCTATTAGAACAGAGGTCATAAGAGACAACAAGAAGTGTATTATGAACGCTATTAGAACAGAGGTCATAAGAGACAACAAGAAGTGTATTATGAACGCTATTAGAACAGAGGTCATAAGAGACAACAAGAAGTGTATTATGAACGCTATTAGAACAGAGGTCATAAGAGACAACAAGAAGTGTATTATGAACGCTATTAGAACAGAGGTCATAAGAGACAACAAGAAGTGTATTATGAACGCTATTAGAACAGAGGTCAGGGGAGACAACAAGAAGTGTATTATGAACGCTATTAGAACAGAGGTCAGGAGAGACAACAAGAAGTGTATTATGAACGCCATTAGAACAGAGGTCAGGAGAGACAACAAGAAGTGTATTATGAACGCTATTAGAACAGAGGTCAGGAGAGACAACAAGAAGTGTATTATGAACGCTATTAGAACAGAGGTCAGGAGAGACAACAAGAAGTGTATTATGAACGCTATTAGAACAGAGGTCAGGAGAGACAACAAGAAGTGTATTATGAACGCTATTAGAACAGAGGTCAGGAGAGACAACAAGAAGTGTATTATGAACGCTATTAGAACAGAGGTCATAAGAGACAACAAGAAGTGTATTATGAACGCTATTAGAACAGAGGTCATAAGAGACAACAAGAAGTGTATTATGAACGCTATTAGAACAGAGGTCATAAGAGACAACAAGAAGTGTATTATGAACGCTATTAGAACAGAGGTCATAAGAGACAACAAGAAGTGTATTATGAACGCTATTAGAACAGAGGTCATAAGAGACAACAAGAAGTGTATTATGAACGCTATTAGAACAGAGGTCATAAGAGACAACAAGAAGTGTATTATGAACGCTATTAGAACAGAGGTCATAAGAGACAACAAGAAGTGTATTATGAACGCTATTAGAACAGAGGTCATAAGAGACAACAAGAAGTGTATTATGAACGCTATTAGAACAGAGGTCATAAGAGACAACAAGAAGTGTATTATGAACGCTATTAGAACAGAGGTCATAAGAGACAACAAGAAGTGTATTATGAACGCTATTAGAACAGAGGTCATAAGAGACAACAAGAAGTGTATTATGAACGCTATTAGAACAGAGGTCATAAGAGACAACAAGAAGTGTATTATGAACGCTATTAGAACAGAGGTCATAAGAGACAACAAGAAGTGTATTATGAACGCTATTAGAACAGAGGTCAGGAGAGACAACAAGAAGTGTATTATGAACGCTATTAGAACAGAGGTCATAAGAGACAACAAGAAGTGTATTATGAACGCTATTAGAACAGAGGTCAGGAGAGACAACAAGAAGTGTATTATGAACGCTATTAGAACAGAGGTCAGGAGAGACAACAAGAAGTGTATTATGAACGCTATTAGAACAGAGGTCATAAGAGACAACAAGAAGTGTATTATGAACGCTATTAGAACAGAGGTCATAAGAGACAACAAGAAGTGTATTATGAACGCTATTAGAACAGAGGTCATAAGAGACAACAAGAAGTGTATTATGAACGCTATTAGAACAGAGGTCATAAGAGACAACAAGAAGTGTATTATGAACGCTATTAGAACAGAGGTCATAAGAGACAACAAGAAGTGTATTATGAACGCTATTAGAACAGAGGTCATAGACAACAAGAAGTGTATTATGAACGCATTAGAACAGAGGAGACAACAAGAAGTGTATTATGAACGCTATTAGAACAGAGGTCATAAGAGACAACAAGAAGTGTATTATGAACGCTATTAGAACAGAGGTCATAAGAGACAACAAGAAGTGTATTATGAACGCTATTAGAACAGAGGTCATAAGAGACAACAAGAAGTGTATTATGAACGCTATTAGAACAGAGGTCATAAGAGACAACAAGAAGTGTATTATGAACGCTATTAGAACAGAGGTCATAAGAGACAACAAGAAGTGTATTATGAACGCTATTAGAACAGAGGTCATAAGAGACAACAAGAAGTGTATTATGAACGCTATTAGAACAGAGGTCATAAGAGACAACAAGAAGTGTATTATGAACGCTATTAGAACAGAGGTCATAAGAGACAACAAGAAGTGTATTATGAACGCTATTAGAACAGAGGTCAGGAGAGACAACAAGAAGTGTATTATGAACGCATTAGAACAGAGGTCAGGAGAGACAACAAGAAGTGTATTATGAACGCTATTAGAACAGAGGTCAGGAGAGACAACAAGAAGTGTATTATGAACGCTATTAGAACAGAGGTCAGGAGAGACAACAAGAAGTGTATTATGAACGCTATTAGAACAGAGGTCAGGAGAGACAACAAGAAGTGTATTATGAACGCTATTAGAACAGAGGTCAGGAGAGACAACAAGAAGTGTATTATGAACGCTATTAGAACAGAGGTCAGGAGAGACAACAAGAAGTGTATTATGAACGCTATTAGAACAGAGGTCATAAGAGACAACAAGAAGTGTATTATGAACGCTATTAGAACAGAGGTCATAAGAGACAACAAGAAGTGTATTATGAACGCTATTAGAACAGAGGTCATAAGAGACAACAAGAAGTGTATTATGAACGCTATTAGAACAGAGGTCATAAGAGACAACAAGAAGTGTATTATGAACGCTATTAGAACAGAGGTCATAAGAGACAACAAGAAGTGTATTATGAACGCTATTAGAACAGAGGTCATAAGAGACAACAAGAAGTGTATTATGAACGCTATTAGAACAGAGGTCATAAGAGACAACAAGAAGTGTATTATGAACGCTATTAGAACAGAGGTCATAAGAGACAACAAGAAGTGTATTATGAACGCTATTAGAACAGAGGTCATAAGAGACAACAAGAAGTGTATTATGAACGCTATTAGAACAGAGGTCATAAGAGACAACAAGAAGTGTATTATGAACGCTATTAGAACAGAGGTCAGGAGAGACAACAAGAAGTGTATTATGAACGCTATTAGAACAGAGGTCAGGAGAGACAACAAGAAGTGTATTATGAACGCTATTAGAACAGAGGTCAGGAGAGACAACAAGAAGTGTATTATGAACGCTATTAGAACAGAGGTCATAAGAGACAACAAGAAGTGTATTATGAACGCTATTAGAACAGAGGTCAGGAGAGACAACAAGAAGTGTATTATGAACGCTATTAGAACAGAGGTCAGGAGAGACAACAAGAAGTGTATTATGAACGCTATTAGAACAGAGGTCATAAGAGACAACAAGAAGTGTATTATGAACGCTATTAGAACAGAGGTCAGGAGAGACAACAAGAAGTGTATTATGAACGCTATTAGAACAGAGGTCAGGAGAGACAACAAGAAGTGTATTATGAACGCTATTAGAACAGAGGTCAGGAGAGACAACAAGAAGTGTATTATGAACGCTATTAGAACAGAGGTCATAAGAGACAACAAGAAGTGTATTATGAACGCTATTAGAACAGAGGTCATAAGAGACAACAAGAAGTGTATTATGAACGCTATTAGAACAGAGGTCATAAGAGACAACAAGAAGTGTATTATGAACGCTATTAGAACAGAGGTCATAAGAGACAACAAGAAGTGTATTATGAACGCTATTAGAACAGAGGTCATAAGAGACAACAAGAAGTGTATTATGAACGCTATTAGAACAGAGGTCATAAGAGACAACAAGAAGTGTATTATGAACGCTATTAGAACAGAGGTCATAAGAGACAACAAGAAGTGTATTATGAACGCTATTAGAACAGAGGTCATAAGAGACAACAAGAAGTGTATTATGAACGCTATTAGAACAGAGGTCATAAGAGACAACAAGAAGTGTATTATGAACGCTATTAGAACAGAGGTCATAAGAGACAACAAGAAGTGTATTATGAACGCTATTAGAACAGAGGTCATAAGAGACAACAAGAAGTGTATTATGAACGCTATTAGAACAGAGGTCATAAGAGACAACAAGAAGTGTATTATGAACGCTATTAGAACAGAGGTCATAAGAGACAACAAGAAGTGTATTATGAACGCTATTAGAACAGAGGTCATAAGAGACAACAAGAAGTGTATTATGAACGCTATTAGAACAGAGGTCAGGAGAGACAACAAGAAGTGTATTATGAACGCTATTAGAACAGAGGTCAAAGAGACAACAAGAAGTGTATTATGAACGCTATTAGAACAGAGGTCAGGAGAGACAACAAGAAGTGTATTATGAACGCTATTAGAACAGAGGTCAGAGAGACAACAAGAAGTGTATTATGAACGCTATTAGAACAGAGGTCATAAGAGACAACAAGAAGTGTATTATGAACGCTATTAGAACAGAGGTCATAAGAGACAACAAGAAGTGTATTATGAACGCTATTAGAACAGAGGTCATAAGAGACAACAAGAAGTGTATTATGAACGCTATTAGAACAGAGGTCATAAGAGACAACAAGAAGTGTATTATGAACGCTATTAGAACAGAGGTCATAAGAGACAACAAGAAGTGTATTATGAACGCTATTAGAACAGAGGTCATAAGAGACAACAAGAAGTGTATTATGAACGCTATTAGAACAGAGGTCATAAGAGACAACAAGAAGTGTATTATGAACGCTATTAGAACAGAGGTCATAAGAGACAACAAGAAGTGTATTATGAACGCTATTAGAACAGAGGTCATAAGAGACAACAAGAAGTGTATTATGAACGCTATTAGAACAGAGGTCAGGAGAGACAACAAGAAGTGTATTATGAACGCTATTAGAACAGAGGTCAGGAGAGACAACAAGAAGTGTATTATGAACGCTATTAGAACAGAGGTCATAAGAGACAACAAGAAGTGTATTATGAACGCTATTAGAACAGAGGTCATAAGAGACAACAAGAAGTGTATTATGAACGCTATTAGAACAGAGGTCATAAGAGACAACAAGAAGTGTATTATGAACGCTATTAGAACAGAGGTCATAAGAGACAACAAGAAGTGTATTATGAACGCTATTAGAACAGAGGTCATAAGAGACAACAAGAAGTGTATTATGAACGCTATTAGAACAGAGGTCATAAGAGACAACAAGAAGTGTATTATGAACGCTATTAGAACAGAGGTCATAAGAGACAACAAGAAGTGTATTATGAACGCTATTAGAACAGAGGTCATAAGAGACAACAAGAAGTGTATTATGAACGCTATTAGAACAGAGGTCATAAGAGACAACAAGAAGTGTATTATGAACGCTATTAGAACAGAGGTCATAAGAGACAACAAGAAGTGTATTATGAACGCTATTAGAACAGAGGTCATAAGAGACAACAAGAAGTGTATTATGAACGCTATTAGAACAGAGGTCATAAGAGACAACAAGAAGTGTATTATGAACGCTATTAGAACAGAGGTCAGGAGAGACAACAAGAAGTGTATTATGAACGCTATTAGAACAGAGGTCATAAGAGACAACAAGAAGTGTATTATGAACGCTATTAGAACAGAGGTCAGGAGAGACAACAAGAAGTGTATTATGAACGCTATTAGAACAGAGGTCATAAGAGACAACAAGAAGTGTATTATGAACGCTATTAGAACAGAGGTCATAAGAGACAACAAGAAGTGTATTATGAACGCTATTAGAACAGAGGTCAGGAGAGACAACAAGAAGTGTATTATGAACGCTATTAGAACAGAGGTCAAGAGAGACAACAAGAAGTGTATTATGAACGCTATTAGAACAGAGGTCATAAGAGACAACAAGAAGTGTATTATGAACGCTATTAGAACAGAGGTCATAAGAGACAACAAGAAGTGTATTATGAACGCTATTAGAACAGAGGTCATAAGAGACAACAAGAAGTGTATTATGAACGCTATTAGAACAGAGGTCATAAGAGACAACAAGAAGTGTATTATGAACGCTATTAGAACAGAGGTCATAAGAGACAACAAGAAGTGTATTATGAACGCTATTAGAACAGAGGTCATAAGAGACAACAAGAAGTGTATTATGAACGCCATTAGAACAGAGGTCAGGAGAGACAACAAGAAGTGTATTATGAACGCTATTAGAACAGAGGTCATAAGAGACAACAAGAAGTGTATTATGAACGCTATTAGAACAGAGGTCATAAGAGACAACAAGAAGTGTATTATGAACGCTATTAGAACAGAGGTCAGGAGAGACAACAAGAAGTGTATTATGAACGCTATTAGAACAGAGGTCAGGAGAGACAACAAGAAGTGTATTATGAACGCTATTAGAACAGAGGTCAGGGGAGACAACAAGAAGTGTATTATGAACGCTATTAGAACAGAGGTCATAAGAGACAACAAGAAGTGTATTATGAACGCTATTAGAACAGAGGTCATAAGAGACAACAAGAAGTGTATTATGAACGCTATTAGAACAGAGGTCATAAGAGACAACAAGAAGTGTATTATGAACGCTATTAGAACAGAGGTCATAAGAGACAACAAGAAGTGTATTATGAACGCTATTAGAACAGAGGTCATAAGAGACAACAAGAAGTGTATTATGAACGCTATTAGAACAGAGGTCATAAGAGACAACAAGAAGTGTATTATGAACGCTATTAGAACAGAGGTCAGGGAGACAACAAGAAGTGTATTATGAACGCTATTAGAACAGAGGTCATAAGAGACAACAAGAAGTGTATTATGAACGCTATTAGAACAGAGGTCATAAGAGACAACAAGAAGTGTATTATGAACGCTATTAGAACAGAGGTCATAAGAGACAACAAGAAGTGTATTATGAACGCTATTAGAACAGAGGTCATAAGAGACAACAAGAAGTGTATTATGAACGCTATTAGAACAGAGGTCATAAGAGACAACAAGAAGTGTATTATGAACGCTATTAGAACAGAGGTCATAAGAGACAACAAGAAGTGTATTATGAACGCTATTAGAACAGAGGTCATAAGAGACAACAAGAAGTGTATTATGAACGCTATTAGAACAGAGGTCATAAGAGACAACAAGAAGTGTATTATGAACGCTATTAGAACAGAGGTCATAAGAGACAACAAGAAGTGTATTATGAACGCTATTAGAACAGAGGTCATAAGAGACAACAAGAAGTGTATTATGAACGCTATTAGAACAGAGGTCATAAGAGACAACAAGAAGTGTATTATGAACGCTATTAGAACAGAGGTCAGGAGAGACAACAAGAAGTGTATTATGAACGCTATTAGAACAGAGGTCATAAGAGACAACAAGAAGTGTATTATGAACGCTATTAGAACAGAGGTCATAAGAGACAACAAGAAGTGTATTATGAACGCATTAGAACAGAGGTCATAAGAGACAACAAGAAGTGTATTATGAACGCCATTAGAACAGAGGTCATAAGAGACAACAAGAAGTGTATTATGAACGCTATTAGAACAGAGGTCATAAGAGACAACAAGAAGTGTATTATGAACGCTATTAGAACAGAGGTCATAAGAGACAACAAGAAGTGTATTATGAACGCTATTAGAACAGAGGTCATAAGAGACAACAAGAAGTGTATTATGAACGCTATTAGAACAGAGGTCATAAGAGACAACAAGAAGTGTATTATGAACGCTATTAGAACAGAGGTCATAAGAGACAACAAGAAGTGTATTATGAACGCTATTAGAACAGAGGTCATAAGAGACAACAAGAAGTGTATTATGAACGCTATTAGAACAGAGGTCATAAGAGACAACAAGAAGTGTATTATGAACGCTATTAGAACAGAGGTCATAAGAGACAACAAGAAGTGTATTATGAACGCTATTAGAACAGAGGTCATAAGAGACAACAAGAAGTGTATTATGAACGCTATTAGAACAGAGGTCATAAGAGACAACAAGAAGTGTATTATGAACGCTATTAGAACAGAGGTCATAAGAGACAACAAGAAGTGTATTATGAACGCTATTAGAACAGAGGTCATAAGAGACAACAAGAAGTGTATTATGAACGCTATTAGAACAGAGGTCATAAGAGACAACAAGAAGTGTATTATGAACGCTATTAGAACAGAGGTCATAAGAGACAACAAGAAGTGTATTATGAACGCTATTAGAACAGAGGTCAGGAGAGACAACAAGAAGTGTATTATGAACGCTATTAGAACAGAGGTCAGGGGAGACAACAAGAAGTGTATTATGAACGCTATTAGAACAGAGGTCATAAGAGACAACAAGAAGTGTATTATGAACGCTATTAGAACAGAGGTCAGGGAGACAACAAGAAGTGTATTATGAACGCTATTAGAACAGAGGTCAGGAGAGACAACAAGAAGTGTATTATGAACGCTATTAGAACAGAGGTCATAAGAGACAACAAGAAGTGTATTATGAACGCTATTAGAACAGAGGTCATAAGAGACAACAAGAAGTGTATTATGAACGCTATTAGAACAGAGGTCATAAGAGACAACAAGAAGTGTATTATGAACGCTATTAGAACAGAGGTCATAAGAGACAACAAGAAGTGTATTATGAACGCTATTAGAACAGAGGTCATAAGAGACAACAAGAAGTGTATTATGAACGCTATTAGAACAGAGGTCATAAGAGACAACAAGAAGTGTATTATGAACGCTATTAGAACAGAGGTCATAAGAGACAACAAGAAGTGTATTATGAACGCTATTAGAACAGAGGTCATAAGAGACAACAAGAAGTGTATTATGAACGCTATTAGAACAGAGGTCATAAGAGACAACAAGAAGTGTATTATGAACGCTATTAGAACAGAGGTCATAAGAGACAACAAGAAGTGTATTATGAACGCTATTAGAACAGAGGTCATAAGAGACAACAAGAAGTGTATTATGAACGCTATTAGAACAGAGGTCATAAGAGACAACAAGAAGTGTATTATGAACGCTATTAGAACAGAGGTCATAAGAGACAACAAGAAGTGTATTATGAACGCTATTAGAACAGAGGTCATAAGAGACAACAAGAAGTGTATTATGAACGCCATTAGAACAGAGGTCAGGAGAGACAACAAGAAGTGTATTATGAACGCTATTAGAACAGAGGTCAAAAGAGACAACAAGAAGTGTATTATGAACGCCATTAGAACAGAGGTCAGGAGAGACAACAAGAAGTGTATTATGAACGCCATTAGAACAGAGGTCATAAGAGACAACAAGAAGTGTATTATGAACGCCATTAGAACAGAGGTCATAAGAGACAACAAGAAGTGTATTATGAACGCTATTAGAACAGAGGTCAGGAGAGACAACAAGAAGTGTATTATGAACGCCATTAGAACAGAGGTCAAGAGAGACAACAAGAAGTGTATTATGAACGCTATTAGAACAGAGGTCATAAGAGACAACAAGAAGTGTATTATGAACGCTATTAGAACAGAGGTCATAAGAGACAACAAGAAGTGTATTATGAACGCTATTAGAACAGAGGTCATAAGAGACAACAAGAAGTGTATTATGAACGCTATTAGAACAGAGGTCATAAGAGACAACAAGAAGTGTATTATGAACGCATTAGAACAGAGGTCATAAGAGACAACAAGAAGTGTATTATGAACGCTATTAGAACAGAGGTCATAAGAGACAACAAGAAGTGTATTATGAACGCCATTAGAACAGAGGTCAGGAGAGACAACAAGAAGTGTATTATGAACGCTATTAGAACAGAGGTCATAAGAGACAACAAGAAGTGTATTATGAACGCTATTAGAACAGAGGTCATAAGAGACAACAAGAAGTGTATTATGAACGCTATTAGAACAGAGGTCATAAGAGACAACAAGAAGTGTATTATGAACGCTATTAGAACAGAGGTCATAAGAGACAACAAGAAGTGTATTATGAACGCTATTAGAACAGAGGTCAGGAGAGACAACAAGAAGTGTATTATGAACGCTATTAGAACAGAGGTCATAAGAGACAACAAGAAGTGTATTATGAACGCTATTAGAACAGAGGTCATAAGAGACAACAAGAAGTGTATTATGAACGCTATTAGAACAGAGGTCAGGAGAGACAACAAGAAGTGTATTATGAACGCTATTAGAACAGAGGTCAGGAGAGACAACAAGAAGTGTATTATGAACGCTATTAGAACAGAGGTCAGGAGAGACAACAAGAAGTGTATTATGAACGCTATTAGAACAGAGGTCATAAGAGACAACAAGAAGTGTATTATGAACGCTATTAGAACAGAGGTCATAAGAGACAACAAGAAGTGTATTATGAACGCTATTAGAACAGAGGTCATAAGAGACAACAAGAAGTGTATTATGAACGCTATTAGAACAGAGGTCATAAGAGACAACAAGAAGTGTATTATGAACGCTATTAGAACAGAGGTCATAAGAGACAACAAGAAGTGTATTATGAACGCTATTAGAACAGAGGTCATAAGAGACAACAAGAAGTGTATTATGAACGCTATTAGAACAGAGGTCATAAGAGACAACAAGAAGTGTATTATGAACGCTATTAGAACAGAGGTCATAAGAGACAACAAGAAGTGTATTATGAACGCTATTAGAACAGAGGTCATAAGAGACAACAAGAAGTGTATTATGAACGCTATTAGAACAGAGGTCATAAGAGACAACAAGAAGTGTATTATGAACGCTATTAGAACAGAGGTCATAAGAGACAACAAGAAGTGTATTATGAACGCTATTAGAACAGAGGTCATAAGAGACAACAAGAAGTGTATTATGAACGCTATTAGAACAGAGGTCATAAGAGACAACAAGAAGTGTATTATGAACGCTATTAGAACAGAGGTCATAAGAGACAACAAGAAGTGTATTATGAACGCTATTAGAACAGAGGTCATAAGAGACAACAAGAAGTGTATTATGAACGCTATTAGAACAGAGGTCATAAGAGACAACAAGAAGTGTATTATGAACGCTATTAGAACAGAGGTCATAAGAGACAACAAGAAGTGTATTATGAACGCTATTAGAACAGAGGTCATAAGAGACAACAAGAAGTGTATTATGAACGCTATTAGAACAGAGGTCATAAGAGACAACAAGAAGTGTATTATGAACGCTATTAGAACAGAGGTCATAAGAGACAACAAGAAGTGTATTATGAACGCTATTAGAACAGAGGTCATAAGAGACAACAAGAAGTGTATTATGAACGCTATTAGAACAGAGGTCATAAGAGACAACAAGAAGTGTATTATGAACGCTATTAGAACAGAGGTCATAAGAGACAACAAGAAGTGTATTATGAACGCTATTAGAACAGAGGTCATAAGAGACAACAAGAAGTGTATTATGAACGCTATTAGAACAGAGGTCATAAGAGACAACAAGAAGTGTATTATGAACGCTATTAGAACAGAGGTCATAAGAGACAACAAGAAGTGTATTATGAACGCTATTAGAACAGAGGTCATAAGAGACAACAAGAAGTGTATTATGAACGCTATTAGAACAGAGGTCAGGAGAGACAACAAGAAGTGTATTATGAACGCTATTAGAACAGAGGTCATAAGAGACAACAAGAAGTGTATTATGAACGCTATTAGAACAGAGGTCATAAGAGACAACAAGAAGTGTATTATGAACGCTATTAGAACAGAGGTCAGGAGAGACAACAAGAAGTGTATTATGAACGCTATTAGAACAGAGGTCAGGAGAGACAACAAGAAGTGTATTATGAACGCTATTAGAACAGAGGTCAGGAGAGACAACAAGAAGTGTATTATGAACGCTATTAGAACAGAGGTCAGGAGAGACAACAAGAAGTGTATTATGAACGCTATTAGAACAGAGGTCAGGAGAGACAACAAGAAGTGTATTATGAACGCTATTAGAACAGAGGTCATAAGAGACAACAAGAAGTGTATTATGAACGCTATTAGAACAGAGGTCATAAGAGACAACAAGAAGTGTATTATGAACGCTATTAGAACAGAGGTCATAAGAGACAACAAGAAGTGTATTATGAACGCTATTAGAACAGAGGTCATAAGAGACAACAAGAAGTGTATTATGAACGCTATTAGAACAGAGGTCATAAGAGACAACAAGAAGTGTATTATGAACGCTATTAGAACAGAGGTCATAAGAGACAACAAGAAGTGTATTATGAACGCTATTAGAACAGAGGTCATAAGAGACAACAAGAAGTGTATTATGAACGCTATTAGAACAGAGGTCATAAGAGACAACAAGAAGTGTATTATGAACGCTATTAGAACAGAGGTCATAAGAGACAACAAGAAGTGTATTATGAACGCTATTAGAACAGAGGTCATAAGAGACAACAAGAAGTGTATTATGAACGCTATTAGAACAGAGGTCATAAGAGACAACAAGAAGTGTATTATGAACGCTATTAGAACAGAGGTCATAAGAGACAACAAGAAGTGTATTATGAACGCTATTAGAACAGAGGTCATAAGAGACAACAAGAAGTGTATTATGAACGCTATTAGAACAGAGGTCATAAGAGACAACAAGAAGTGTATTATGAACGCTATTAGAACAGAGGTCATAAGAGACAACAAGAAGTGTATTATGAACGCTATTAGAACAGAGGTCATAAGAGACAACAAGAAGTGTATTATGAACGCTATTAGAACAGAGGTCATAAGAGACAACAAGAAGTGTATTATGAACGCTATTAGAACAGAGGTCATAAGAGACAACAAGAAGTGTATTATGAACGCTATTAGAACAGAGGTCATAAGAGACAACAAGAAGTGTATTATGAACGCTATTAGAACAGAGGTCATAAGAGACAACAAGAAGTGTATTATGAACGCTATTAGAACAGAGGTCATAAGAGACAACAAGAAGTGTATTATGAACGCTATTAGAACAGAGGTCATAAGAGACAACAAGAAGTGTATTATGAACGCTATTAGAACAGAGGTCATAAGAGACAACAAGAAGTGTATTATGAACGCTATTAGAACAGAGGTCATAAGAGACAACAAGAAGTGTATTATGAACGCTATTAGAACAGAGGTCATAAGAGACAACAAGAAGTGTATTATGAACGCTATTAGAACAGAGGTCATAAGAGACAACAAGAAGTGTATTATGAACGCTATTAGAACAGAGGTCATAAGAGACAACAAGAAGTGTATTATGAACGCTATTAGAACAGAGGTCATAAGAGACAACAAGAAGTGTATTATGAACGCTATTAGAACAGAGGTCATAAGAGACAACAAGAAGTGTATTATGAACGCTATTAGAACAGAGGTCATAAGAGACAACAAGAAGTGTATTATGAACGCTATTAGAACAGAGGTCAGGAGAGACAACAAGAAGTGTATTATGAACGCTATTAGAACAGAGGTCAGGAGAGACAACAAGAAGTGTATTATGAACGCTATTAGAACAGAGGTCAGGAGAGACAACAAGAAGTGTATTATGAACGCTATTAGAACAGAGGTCAGGAGAGACAACAAGAAGTGTATTATGAACGCTATTAGAACAGAGGTCATAAGAGACAACAAGAAGTGTATTATGAACGCTATTAGAACAGAGGTCATAAGAGACAACAAGAAGTGTATTATGAACGCTATTAGAACAGAGGTCATAAGAGACAACAAGAAGTGTATTATGAACGCTATTAGAACAGAGGTCATAAGAGACAACAAGAAGTGTATTATGAACGCTATTAGAACAGAGGTCATAAGAGACAACAAGAAGTGTATTATGAACGCTATTAGAACAGAGGTCATAAGAGACAACAAGAAGTGTATTATGAACGCTATTAGAACAGAGGTCATAAGAGACAACAAGAAGTGTATTATGAACGCTATTAGAACAGAGGTCATAAGAGACAACAAGAAGTGTATTATGAACGCTATTAGAACAGAGGTCATAAGAGACAACAAGAAGTGTATTATGAACGCTATTAGAACAGAGGTCATAAGAGACAACAAGAAGTGTATTATGAACGCTATTAGAACAGAGGTCATAAGAGACAACAAGAAGTGTATTATGAACGCTATTAGAACAGAGGTCATAAGAGACAACAAGAAGTGTATTATGAACGCTATTAGAACAGAGGTCATAAGAGACAACAAGAAGTGTATTATGAACGCTATTAGAACAGAGGTCATAAGAGACAACAAGAAGTGTATTATGAACGCTATTAGAACAGAGGTCATAAGAGACAACAAGAAGTGTATTATGAACGCTATTAGAACAGAGGTCATAAGAGACAACAAGAAGTGTATTATGAACGCTATTAGAACAGAGGTCATAAGAGACAACAAGAAGTGTATTATGAACGCTATTAGAACAGAGGTCATAAGAGACAACAAGAAGTGTATTATGAACGCTATTAGAACAGAGGTCATAAGAGACAACAAGAAGTGTATTATGAACGCTATTAGAACAGAGGTCATAAGAGACAACAAGAAGTGTATTATGAACGCTATTAGAACAGAGGTCATAAGAGACAACAAGAAGTGTATTATGAACGCTATTAGAACAGAGGTCATAAGAGACAACAAGAAGTGTATTATGAACGCTATTAGAACAGAGGTCATAAGAGACAACAAGAAGTGTATTATGAACGCTATTAGAACAGAGGTCATAAGAGACAACAAGAAGTGTATTATGAACGCTATTAGAACAGAGGTCATAAGAGACAACAAGAAGTGTATTATGAACGCTATTAGAACAGAGGTCATAAGAGACAACAAGAAGTGTATTATGAACGCTATTAGAACAGAGGTCATAAGAGACAACAAGAAGTGTATTATGAACGCTATTAGAACAGAGGTCATAAGAGACAACAAGAAGTGTATTATGAACGCTATTAGAACAGAGGTCATAAGAGACAACAAGAAGTGTATTATGAACGCTATTAGAACAGAGGTCATAAGAGACAACAAGAAGTGTATTATGAACGCTATTAGAACAGAGGTCATAAGAGACAACAAGAAGTGTATTATGAACGCTATTAGAACAGAGGTCATAAGAGACAACAAGAAGTGTATTATGAACGCTATTAGAACAGAGGTCAGGAGAGACAACAAGAAGTGTATTATGAACGCTATTAGAACAGAGGTCATAAGAGACAACAAGAAGTGTATTATGAACGCTATTAGAACAGAGGTCAGGAGAGACAACAAGAAGTGTATTATGAACGCTATTAGAACAGAGGTCATAAGAGACAACAAGAAGTGTATTATGAACGCTATTAGAACAGAGGTCAGGAGAGACAACAAGAAGTGTATTATGAACGCTATTAGAACAGAGGTCATAAGAGACAACAAGAAGTGTATTATGAACGCTATTAGAACAGAGGTCATAAGAGACAACAAGAAGTGTATTATGAACGCTATTAGAACAGAGGTCATAAGAGACAACAAGAAGTGTATTATGAACGCTATTAGAACAGAGGTCATAAGAGACAACAAGAAGTGTATTATGAACGCTATTAGAACAGAGGTCATAAGAGACAACAAGAAGTGTATTATGAACGCTATTAGAACAGAGGTCATAAGAGACAACAAGAAGTGTATTATGAACGCTATTAGAACAGAGGTCATAAGAGACAACAAGAAGTGTATTATGAACGCTATTAGAACAGAGGTCATAAGAGACAACAAGAAGTGTATTATGAACGCTATTAGAACAGAGGTCATAAGAGACAACAAGAAGTGTATTATGAACGCTATTAGAACAGAGGTCATAAGAGACAACAAGAAGTGTATTATGAACGCTATTAGAACAGAGGTCATAAGAGACAACAAGAAGTGTATTATGAACGCTATTAGAACAGAGGTCATAAGAGACAACAAGAAGTGTATTATGAACGCTATTAGAACAGAGGTCATAAGAGACAACAAGAAGTGTATTATGAACGCTATTAGAACAGAGGTCATAAGAGACAACAAGAAGTGTATTATGAACGCTATTAGAACAGAGGTCATAAGAGACAACAAGAAGTGTATTATGAACGCTATTAGAACAGAGGTCATAAGAGACAACAAGAAGTGTATTATGAACGCTATTAGAACAGAGGTCATAAGAGACAACAAGAAGTGTATTATGAACGCTATTAGAACAGAGGTCATAAGAGACAACAAGAAGTGTATTATGAACGCTATTAGAACAGAGGTCATAAGAGACAACAAGAAGTGTATTATGAACGCTATTAGAACAGAGGTCATAAGAGACAACAAGAAGTGTATTATGAACGCTATTAGAACAGAGGTCATAAGAGACAACAAGAAGTGTATTATGAACGCTATTAGAACAGAGGTCATAAGAGACAACAAGAAGTGTATTATGAACGCTATTAGAACAGAGGTCATAAGAGACAACAAGAAGTGTATTATGAACGCTATTAGAACAGAGGTCATAAGAGACAACAAGAAGTGTATTATGAACGCTATTAGAACAGAGGTCATAAGAGACAACAAGAAGTGTATTATGAACGCTATTAGAACAGAGGTCATAAGAGACAACAAGAAGTGTATTATGAACGCTATTAGAACAGAGGTCATAAGAGACAACAAGAAGTGTATTATGAACGCTATTAGAACAGAGGTCATAAGAGACAACAAGAAGTGTATTATGAACGCTATTAGAACAGAGGTCATAAGAGACAACAAGAAGTGTATTATGAACGCTATTAGAACAGAGGTCATAAGAGACAACAAGAAGTGTATTATGAACGCTATTAGAACAGAGGTCATAAGAGACAACAAGAAGTGTATTATGAACGCTATTAGAACAGAGGTCATAAGAGACAACAAGAAGTGTATTATGAACGCTATTAGAACAGAGGTCAGGAGAGACAACAAGAAGTGTATTATGAACGCTATTAGAACAGAGGTCATAAGAGACAACAAGAAGTGTATTATGAACGCTATTAGAACAGAGGTCAGGAGAGACAACAAGAAGTGTATTATGAACGCTATTAGAACAGAGGTCAGGAGAGACAACAAGAAGTGTATTATGAACGCTATTAGAACAGAGGTCATAAGAGACAACAAGAAGTGTATTATGAACGCTATTAGAACAGAGGTCATAAGAGACAACAAGAAGTGTATTATGAACGCTATTAGAACAGAGGTCATAAGAGACAACAAGAAGTGTATTATGAACGCTATTAGAACAGAGGTCATAAGAGACAACAAGAAGTGTATTATGAACGCTATTAGAACAGAGGTCATAAGAGACAACAAGAAGTGTATTATGAACGCTATTAGAACAGAGGTCATAAGAGACAACAAGAAGTGTATTATGAACGCTATTAGAACAGAGGTCATAAGAGACAACAAGAAGTGTATTATGAACGCTATTAGAACAGAGGTCATAAGAGACAACAAGAAGTGTATTATGAACGCTATTAGAACAGAGGTCATAAGAGACAACAAGAAGTGTATTATGAACGCTATTAGAACAGAGGTCATAAGAGACAACAAGAAGTGTATTATGAACGCTATTAGAACAGAGGTCATAAGAGACAACAAGAAGTGTATTATGAACGCTATTAGAACAGAGGTCATAAGAGACAACAAGAAGTGTATTATGAACGCTATTAGAACAGAGGTCATAAGAGACAACAAGAAGTGTATTATGAACGCTATTAGAACAGAGGTCATAAGAGACAACAAGAAGTGTATTATGAACGCTATTAGAACAGAGGTCATAAGAGACAACAAGAAGTGTATTATGAACGCTATTAGAACAGAGGTCAGGAGAGACAACAAGAAGTGTATTATGAACGCTATTAGAACAGAGGTCAAAGAGACAACAAGAAGTGTATTATGAACGCTATTAGAACAGAGGTCATAAGAGACAACAAGAAGTGTATTATGAACGCTATTAGAACAGAGGTCATAAGAGACAACAAGAAGTGTATTATGAACGCTATTAGAACAGAGGTCATAAGAGACAACAAGAAGTGTATTATGAACGCTATTAGAACAGAGGTCATAAGAGACAACAAGAAGTGTATTATGAACGCTATTAGAACAGAGGTCATAAGAGACAACAAGAAGTGTATTATGAACGCTATTAGAACAGAGGTCATAAGAGACAACAAGAAGTGTATTATGAACGCCATTAGAACAGAGGTCATAAGAGACAACAAGAAGTGTATTATGAACGCTATTAGAACAGAGGTCATAAGAGACAACAAGAAGTGTATTATGAACGCTATTAGAACAGAGGTCATAAGAGACAACAAGAAGTGTATTATGAACGCTATTAGAACAGAGGTCATAAGAGACAACAAGAAGTGTATTATGAACGCTATTAGAACAGAGGTCATAAGAGACAACAAGAAGTGTATTATGAACGCTATTAGAACAGAGGTCATAAGAGACAACAAGAAGTGTATTATGAACGCTATTAGAACAGAGGTCATAAGAGACAACAAGAAGTGTATTATGAACGCTATTAGAACAGAGGTCATAAGAGACAACAAGAAGTGTATTATGAACGCTATTAGAACAGAGGTCATAAGAGACAACAAGAAGTGTATTATGAACGCTATTAGAACAGAGGTCAGGAGAGACAACAAGAAGTGTATTATGAACGCTATTAGAACAGAGGTCAGGAGAGACAACAAGAAGTGTATTATGAACGCTATTAGAACAGAGGTCAGGAGAGACAACAAGAAGTGTATTATGAACGCTATTAGAACAGAGGTCATAAGAGACAACAAGAAGTGTATTATGAACGCTATTAGAACAGAGGTCATAAGAGACAACAAGAAGTGTATTATGAACGCTATTAGAACAGAGGTCATAAGAGACAACAAGAAGTGTATTATGAACGCTATTAGAACAGAGGTCATAAGAGACAACAAGAAGTGTATTATGAACGCTATTAGAACAGAGGTCATAAGAGACAACAAGAAGTGTATTATGAACGCTATTAGAACAGAGGTCATAAGAGACAACAAGAAGTGTATTATGAACGCTATTAGAACAGAGGTCATAAGAGACAACAAGAAGTGTATTATGAACGCTATTAGAACAGAGGTCATAAGAGACAACAAGAAGTGTATTATGAACGCTATTAGAACAGAGGTCATAAGAGACAACAAGAAGTGTATTATGAACGCTATTAGAACAGAGGTCATAAGAGACAACAAGAAGTGTATTATGAACGCTATTAGAACAGAGGTCATAAGAGACAACAAGAAGTGTATTATGAACGCTATTAGAACAGAGGTCATAAGAGACAACAAGAAGTGTATTATGAACGCTATTAGAACAGAGGTCATAAGAGACAACAAGAAGTGTATTATGAACGCTATTAGAACAGAGGTCATAAGAGACAACAAGAAGTGTATTATGAACGCTATTAGAACAGAGGTCATAAGAGACAACAAGAAGTGTATTATGAACGCTATTAGAACAGAGGTCATAAGAGACAACAAGAAGTGTATTATGAACGCTATTAGAACAGAGGTCATAAGAGACAACAAGAAGTGTATTATGAACGCCATTAGAACAGAGGTCATAAGAGACAACAAGAAGTGTATTATGAACGCCATTAGAACAGAGGTCATAAGAGACAACAAGAAGTGTATTATGAACGCTATTAGAACAGAGGTCATAAGAGACAACAAGAAGTGTATTATGAACGCCATTAGAACATAAGAGAGACAACAAGAAGTGTATTATGAACGCTATTAGAACAGAGGTCATAAGAGACAACAAGAAGTGTATTATGAACGCTATTAGAACAGAGGTCATAAGAGACAACAAGAAGTGTATTATGAACGCTATTAGAACAGAGGTCATAAGAGACAACAAGAAGTGTATTATGAACGCTATTAGAACAGAGGTCATAAGAGACAACAAGAAGTGTATTATGAACGCCATTAGAACAGAGGTCATAAGAGACAACAAGAAGTGTATTATGAACGCTATTAGAACAGAGGTCATAAGAGACAACAAGAAGTGTATTATGAACGCCATTAGAACAGAGGTCAGGAGAGACAACAAGAAGTGTATTATGAACGCTATTAGAACAGAGGTCATAAGAGACAACAAGAAGTGTATTATGAACGCTATTAGAACAGAGGTCATAAGAGACAACAAGAAGTGTATTATGAACGCTATTAGAACAGAGGTCATAAGAGACAACAAGAAGTGTATTATGAACGCTATTAGAACAGAGGTCATAAGAGACAACAAGAAGTGTATTATGAACGCCATTAGAACAGAGGTCAGGAGAGACAACAAGAAGTGTATTATGAACGCTATTAGAACAGAGGTCAGGAGAGACAACAAGAAGTGTATTATGAACGCTATTAGAACAGAGGTCAGGGGAGACAACAAGAAGTGTATTATGAACGCCATTAGAACAGAGGTCAGGAGAGACAACAAGAAGTGTATTATGAACGCTATTAGAACAGAGGTCAGGGGAGACAACAAGAAGTGTATTATGAACGCCATTAGAACAGAGGTCAGGAGAGACAACAAGAAGTGTATTATGAACGCTATTAGAACAGAGGTCAGGGAGACAACAAGAAGTGTATTATGAACGCTATTAGAACAGAGGTCAGGAGAGACAACAAGAAGTGTATTATGAACGCTATTAGAACAGAGGTCATAAGAGACAACAAGAAGTGTATTATGAACGCTATTAGAACAGAGGTCATAAGAGACAACAAGAAGTGTATTATGAACGCTATTAGAACAGAGGTCATAAGAGACAACAAGAAGTGTATTATGAACGCTATTAGAACAGAGGTCATAAGAGACAACAAGAAGTGTATTATGAACGCTATTAGAACAGAGGTCATAAGAGACAACAAGAAGTGTATTATGAACGCTATTAGAACAGAGGTCATAAGAGACAACAAGAAGTGTATTATGAACGCTATTAGAACAGAGGTCATAAGAGACAACAAGAAGTGTATTATGAACGCTATTAGAACAGAGGTCATAAGAGACAACAAGAAGTGTATTATGAACGCTATTAGAACAGAGGTCATAAGAGACAACAAGAAGTGTATTATGAACGCTATTAGAACAGAGGTCATAAGAGACAACAAGAAGTGTATTATGAACGCTATTAGAACAGAGGTCATAAGAGACAACAAGAAGTGTATTATGAACGCTATTAGAACAGAGGTCATAAGAGACAACAAGAAGTGTATTATGAACGCCATTAGAACAGAGGTCAGGAGAGACAACAAGAAGTGTATTATGAACGCTATTAGAACAGAGGTCAAAAGAGACAACAAGAAGTGTATTATGAACGCCATTAGAACAGAGGTCAGGAGAGACAACAAGAAGTGTATTATGAACGCCATTAGAACAGAGGTCATAAGAGACAACAAGAAGTGTATTTTGAACGCCATTAGAACAGAGGTCATAAGAGACAACAAGAAGTGTATTATGAACGCTATTAGAACAGATGTCAGGAGAGACAACTAGAAGTGTATTATGAACGCCATTAGAACAGAGGTCAAGAGAGACAACAAGAAGTGTATTATGAACGCTATTAGAACAGAGGTCATAAGAGACAACAAGAAGTGTATTATGAACGCTATTAGAACAGAGGTCATAAGAGACAACAAGAAGTGTATTATGAACTCCATTAGAACAGAGGTCATAAGAGACAACAAGAAGTGTATTATGAACGCTATTAGAACAGAGGTCATAAGAGACAACAAGAAGTGTATTATGAACGCCATTAGAACAGAGGTCATAAGAGACAACAAGAAGTGTATTATGAACGCTATTAGAACAGAGGTCATAAGAGAGAACAAGAAGTGTATTATGAACGCCATTAGAACAGAGGTCAGGAGAGACAACAAGAAGTGTATTATGAACGCTATTAGAACAGAGGTCATAAGAGACAACAAGAAGTGTATTATGAACGCTATTAGAACAGAGGTCATAAGAGACAACAAGAAGTGTATTATGAACGCTATTATAACAGAGGTCAGGGGAGACAACAAGAAGTGTATTATGAACTTCATTAGAACAGAGGTCAGGAGAGACAACAAGAAGTGTATTATGAACGCTATTAGAACAGAGGTCAGGGGAGACAACAAGAAGTGTATTATGAACGCTATTAGAACAGAGGTCAGGAGAGACAACAAGAAGTGTATTATGAACGCTATTAGAACAGAGGTCAGGAGAGACAACAAGAAGTGTATTATGAACGCTATTAGAACAGAGGTCAGGAGAGACAACAAGAAGTGTATTATGAACGCTATTAGAACAGAGGTCAGGAGAGACAACAAGAAGTGTATTATGAACGCTATTAGAACAGAGGTCAGGGGAGACAACAAGAAGTGTATTATGAACGCTATTAGAACAGAGGTCATAAGAGACAACAAGAAGTGTATTATGAACGCTATTAGAACAGAGGTCATAAGAGACAACAAGAAGTGTATTATGAACGCTATTAGAACAGAGGTCATAAGAGACAACAAGAAGTGTATTATGAACGCTATTAGAACAGAGGTCATAAGAGACAACAAGAAGTGTATTATGAACGCTATTAGAACAGAGGTCATAAGAGACAACAAGAAGTGTATTATGAACGCTATTAGAACAGAGGTCATAAGAGACAACAAGAAGTGTATTATGAACGCTATTAGAACAGAGGTCATAAGAGACAACAAGAAGTGTATTATGAACGCTATTAGAACAGAGGTCATAAGAGACAACAAGAAGTGTATTATGAACGCTATTAGAACAGAGGTCATAAGAGACAACAAGAAGTGTATTATGAACGCTATTAGAACAGAGGTCATAAGAGACAACAAGAAGTGTATTATGAACGCCATTAGAACAGAGGTCAGGAGAGACAACAAGAAGTGTATTATGAACGCTATTAGAACAGAGGTCAAAAGAGACAACAAGAAGTGTATTATGAACGCCATTAGAACAGAGGTCAGGAGAGACAACAAGAAGTGTATTATGAACGCTATTAGAACAGAGGTCATAAGAGACAACAAGAAGTGTATTATGAACGCCATTAGAACAGAGGTCATAAGAGACAACAAGAAGTGTATTATGAACGCTATTAGAACAGAGGTCAGGAGAGACAACAAGAAGTGTATTATGAACGCCATTAGAACAGAGGTCAAGAGAGACAACAAGAAGTGTATTATGAACGCTATTAGAACAGAGGTCATAAGAGACAACAAGAAGTGTATTATGAACGCTATTAGAACAGAGGTCATAAGAGACAACAAGAAGTGTATTATGAACTCCATTAGAACAGAGGTCATAAGAGACAACAAGAAGTGTATTATGAACGCTATTAGAACAGAGGTCATAAGAGACAACAAGAAGTATATTATGAACGCCATTAGAACAGAGGTCATAAGAGACAACAAGAAGTGTATTATGAACGCTATTAGAACAGAGGTCATAAGAGACAACAAGAAGTGTATTATGAACGCCATTAGAACAGAGGTCAGGAGAGACAACAAGAAGTGTATTATGAACGCTATTAGAACAGAGGTCATAAGAGACAACAAGAAGTGTATTATGAACGCTATTAGAACAGAGGTCATAAGAGACAACAAGAAGTGTATTATGAACGCTATTAGAACAGAGGTCAGGGGAGACAACAAGAAGTGTATTATGAACTTCATTAGAACAGAGGTCAGGAGAGACAACAAGAAGTTTATTATGAACGCCATTAGAACAGAGGTCAGGGGAGACAACAAGAAGTGTATTATGAACGCTATTAGAACAGAGGTCAGGAGAGACAACAAGAAGTGTATTATGAACGCTATTAGAACAGAGGTCAGGAGAGACAACAAGAAGTGTATTATGAACGCTATTAGAACAGAGGTCAGGAGAGACAACAAGAAGTGTATTATGAACGCTATTAGAACAGAGGTCAGGAGAGACAACAAGAAGTGTATTATGAACGCTATTAGAACAGAGGTCAGGGGAGACAACAAGAAGTGTATTATGAACGCTATTAGAACAGAGGTCATAAGAGACAACAAGAAGTGTATTATGAACGCTATTAGAACAGAGGTCATAAGAGACAACAAGAAGTGTATTATGAACGCTATTAGAACAGAGGTCATAAGAGACAACAAGAAGTGTATTATGAACGCTATTAGAACAGAGGTCATAAGAGACAACAAGAAGTGTATTATGAACGCTATTAGAACAGAGGTCATAAGAGACAACAAGAAGTGTATTATGAACGCTATTAGAACAGAGGTCATAAGAGACAACAAGAAGTGTATTATGAACGCTATTAGAACAGAGGTCATAAGAGACAACAAGAAGTGTATTATGAACGCTATTAGAACAGAGGTCATAAGAGACAACAAGAAGTGTATTATGAACGCTATTAGAACAGAGGTCATAAGAGACAACAAGAAGTGTATTATGAACGCTATTAGAACAGAGGTCATAAGAGACAACAAGAAGTGTATTATGAACGCTATTAGAACAGAGGTCATAAGAGACAACAAGAAGTGTATTATGAACGCCATTAGAACAGAGGTCAGGAGAGACAACAAGAAGTGTATTATGAACGCTATTAGAACAGAGGTCAAAAGAGACAACAAGAAGTGTATTATGAACGCCATTAGAACAGAGGTCAGGAGAGACAACAAGAAGTGTATTATGAACGCCATTAGAACAGAGGTCATAAGAGACAACAAGAAGTGTATTTTGAACGCCATTAGAACAGAGGTCATAAGAGACAACAAGAAGTGTATTATGAACGCCATTAGAACAGATGTCAGGAGAGACAACTAGAAGTGTATTATGAACGCCATTAGATCAGAGGTCAAGAGAGACAACAAGAAGTGTATTATGAACGCTATTAGAACAGAGGTCATAAGAGACAACAAGAAGTGTATTATGAACGCTATTAGAACAGAGGTCATAAGAGACAACAAGAAGTGTATTATGAACTCCATTAGAACAGAGGTCATAAGAGACAACAAGAAGTGTATTATGAACGCTATTAGAACAGAGGTCATAAGAGACAACAAGAAGTGTATTATGAACGCCATTAGAACAGAGGTCATAAGAGACAACAAGAAGTGTATTATGAACGCTATTAGAACAGAGGTCATAAGAGAGAACAAGAAGTGTATTATGAACGCCATTAGAACAGAGGTCAGGAGAGACAACAAGAAGTGTATTATGAACGCTATTAGAACAGAGGTCATAAGAGACAACAAGAAGTGTATTATGAACGCTATTAGAACAGAGGTCATAAGAGACAACAAGAAGTGTATTATGAACGCTATTAGAACAGAGGTCATAAGAGACAACAAGAAGTGTATTATGAACGCTATTAGAACAGAGGTCATAAGAGACAACAAGAAGTGTATTATGAACGCCATTAGAACAGAGGTCAGGAGAGACAACAAGAAGTGTATTATGAACGCTATTAGAACAGAGGTCAGGAGAGACAACAAGAAGTGTATTATGAACGCTATTAGAACAGAGGTCAGGGGAGACAACAAGAAGTGTATTATGAACGCTATTAGAACAGAGGTCAGGAGAGACAACAAGAAGTGTATTATGAACGCTATTAGAACAGAGGTCAGGGGAGACAACAAGAAGTGTATTATGAACGCTATTAGAACAGAGGTCATAAGAGACAACAAGAAGTGTATTATTAACGCTATTAGAACAGAGGTCATAAGAGACAACAAGAAGTGTATTATGAACGCTATTAGAACAGAGGTCATAAGAGACAACAAGAAGTGTATTATGAACGCTATTAGAACAGAGGTCATAAGAGACAACAAGAAGTGTATTATGAACGCTATTAGAACAGAGGTCATAAGAGACAACAAGAAGTGTATTATGAACGCTATTAGAACAGAGGTCATAAGAGACAACAAGAAGTGTATTATGAACGCTATTAGAACAGAGGTCATAAGAGACAACAAGAAGTGTATTATGAACGCTATTAGAACAGAGGTCATAAGAGACAACAAGAAGTGTATTATGAACGCTATTAGAACAGAGGTCATAAGAGACAACAAGAAGTGTATTATGAACGCTATTAGAACAGAGGTCATAAGAGACAACAAGAAGTGTATTATGAACGCTATTAGAACAGAGGTCATAAGAGACAACAAGAAGTGTATTATGAACGCCATTAGAACAGAGGTCAGGAGAGACAACAAGAAGTGTATTATGAACGCTATTAGAACAGAGGTCAAAAGAGACAACAAGAAGTGTATTATGAACGCCATTAGAACAGAGGTCAGGAGAGACAACAAGAAGTGTATTATGAACGCCATTAGAACAGAGGTCATAAGAGACAACAAGAAGTGTATTTTGAACGCCATTAGAACAGAGGTCATAAGAGACAACAAGAAGTGTATTATGAACGCTATTAGAACAGATGTCAGGAGAGACAACAAGAAGTGTATTATGAACGCCATTAGATCAGAGGTCAAGAGAGACAACAAGAAGTGTATTATGAACGCTATTAGAACAGAGGTCATAAGAGACAACAAGAAGTGTATTATGAACGCTATTAGAACAGAGGTCATAAGAGACAACAAGAAGTGTATTATGAACTCCATTAGAACAGAGGTCATAAGAGACAACAAGAAGTGTATTATGAACGCTATTAGAACAGAGGTCATAAGAGACAACAAGAAGTGTATTATGAACGCTATTAGAACAGAGGTCATAAGAGACAACAAGAAGTGTATTATGAACGCCATTAGAACAGAGGTCAGGAGAGACAACAAGAAGTGTATTATGAACGCTATTAGAACAGAGGTCATAAGAGACAACAAGAAGTGTATTATGAACGCTATTAGAACAGAGGTCATAAGAGACAACAAGAAGTGTATTATGAACGCTATTAGAACAGAGGTCATAAGAGACAACAAGAAGTGTATTATGAACGCTATTAGAACAGAGGTCATAAGAGACAACAAGAAGTGTATTATGAACGCCATTAGAACAGAGGTCAGGAGAGACAACAAGAAGTGTATTATGAACGCTATTAGAAGAGAGGTCAAAAGAGACAACAAGAAGTGTATTATGAACGCCATTAGAACAGAGGTCAGGAGAGACAACAAGAAGTGTATTATGAACGCCATTAGAACAGAGGTCATAAGAGACAACAAGAAGTGTATTTGAACGCCATTAGAACAGAGGTCATAAGAGACAACAAGAAGTGTATTATGAACGCCATTAGAACAGATGTCAGGAGAGACAACTAGAAGTGTATTATGAACGCCATTAGATCAGAGGTCAAGAGAGACAACAAGAAGTGTATTATGAACGCTATTAGAACAGAGGTCATAAGAGACAACAAGAAGTGTATTATGAACGCTATTAGAACAGAGGTCATAAGAGACAACAAGAAGTGTATTATGAACTCCATTAGAACAGAGGTCATAAGAGACAACAAGAAGTGTATTATGAACGCTATTAGAACAGAGGTCATAAGAGACAACAAGAAGTATATTATGAACGCCATTAGAACAGAGGTCATAAGAGACAACAAGAAGTGTATTATGAACGCTATTAGAACAGAGGTCATAAGAGAGAACAAGAAGTGTATTATGAACGCCATTAGAACAGAGGTCAGGAGAGACAACAAGAAGTGTATTATGAACGCTATTAGAACAGAGGTCATAAGAGACAACAAGAAGTGTATTATGAACGCTATTAGAACAGAGGTCATAAGAGACAACAAGAAGTGTATTATGAACGCTATTAGAACAGAGGTCATAAGAGACAACAAGAAGTGTATTATGAACGCTATTAGAACAGAGGTCATAAGAGACAACAAGAAGTGTATTATGAACGCCATTAGAACAGAGGTCAGGAGAGACAACAAGAAGTGTATTATGAACGCTATTAGAACAGAGGTCAGGAGAGACAACAAGAAGTGTATTATGAACGCTATTAGAACAGAGGTCAGGGGAGACAACAAGAAGTGTATTATGAACGCTATTAGAACAGAGGTCAGGAGAGACAACAAGAAGTGTATTATGAACGCTATTAGAACAGAGGTCAGGGGAGACAACAAGAAGTGTATTATGAACGCTATTAGAACAGAGGTCATAAGAGACAACAAGAAGTGTATTATTAACGCTATTAGAACAGATGTCATAAGAGACAACAAGAAGTGTATTATGAACGCTATTAGAACAGAGGTCATAAGAGACAACAAGAAGTGTATTATGAACGCTATTAGAACAGAGGTCATAAGAGACAACAAGAAGTGTATTATGAACGCTATTAGAACAGAGGTCATAAGAGACAACAAGAAGTGTATTATGAACGCTATTAGAACAGAGGTCATAAGAGACAACAAGAAGTGTATTATGAACGCTATTAGAACAGAGGTCATAAGAGACAACAAGAAGTGTATTATGAACGCTATTAGAACAGAGGTCATAAGAGACAACAAGAAGTGTATTATGAACGCTATTAGAACAGAGGTCATAAGAGACAACAAGAAGTGTATTATGAACGCTATTAGAACAGAGGTCATAAGAGACAACAAGAAGTGTATTATGAACGCTATTAGAACAGAGGTCATAAGAGACAACAAGAAGTGTATTATGAACGCCATTAGAACAGAGGTCAGGAGAGACAACAAGAAGTGTATTATGAACGCTATTAGAAGAGAGGTCAAAAGAGACAACAAGAAGTGTATTATGAACGCCATTAGAACAGAGGTCAGGAGAGACAACAAGAAGTGTATTATGAACGCCATTAGAACACAGGTCATAAGAGACAACAAGAAGTGTATTTTGAACGCCATTAGAACAGAGGTCATAAGAGACAACAAGAAGTGTATTATGAACGCTATTAGAACAGATGTCAGGAGAGACAACTAGAAGTGTATTATGAACGCCATTAGATCAGAGGTCAAGAGAGACAACAAGAAGTGTATTATGAACGCTATTAGAACAGAGGTCATAAGAGACAACAAGAAGTGTATTATGAACGCTATTAGAACAGAGGTCATAAGAGACAACAAGAAGTGTATTATGAACTCCATTAGAACAGAGGTCATAAGAGACAACAAGAAGTGTATTATGAACGCTATTAGAACAGAGGTCATAAGAGACAACAAGAAGTGTATTATGAACGCTATTAGAACAGATTAGAACAGAGGTCATAAGAGAGAACAAGAAGTGTATTATGAACGCCATTAGAACAGAGGTCAGGAGAGACAACAAGAAGTGTATTATGAACGCTATTAGAACAGAGGTCATAAGAGACAACAAGAAGTGTATTATGAACGCTATTAGAACAGAGGTCATAAGAGACAACAAGAAGTGTATTATGAACGCTATTAGAACAGAGGTCATAAGAGACAACAAGAAGTGTATTATGAACGCTATTAGAACAGAGGTCAGGAGAGACAACAAGAAGTGTATTATGAACGCTATTAGAACAGAGGTCAGGGAGACAACAAGAAGTGTATTATGAACGCTATTAGAACAGAGGTCATAAGAGACAACAAGAAGTGTATTATTAACGCTATTAGAACAGAGGTCATAAGAGACAACAAGAAGTGTATTATGAACGCTATTAGAACAGAGGTCATAAGAGACAACAAGAAGTGTATTATGAACGCTATTAGAACAGAGGTCATAAGAGACAACAAGAAGTGTATTATGAACGCTATTAGAACAGAGGTCATAAGAGACAACAAGAAGTGTATTATGAACGCTATTAGAACAGAGGTCATAAGAGACAACAAGAAGTGTATTATGAACGCTATTAGAACAGAGGTCATAAGAGACAACAAGAAGTGTATTATGAACGCTATTAGAACAGAGGTCATAAGAGACAACAAGAAGTGTATTATGAACGCTATTAGAACAGAGGTCATAAGAGACAACAAGAAGTGTATTATGAACGCTATTAGAACAGAGGTCATAAGAGACAACAAGAAGTGTATTATGAACGCTATTAGAACAGAGGTCATAAGAGACAACAAGAAGTGTATTATGAACGCCATTAGAACAGAGGTCAGGAGAGACAACAAGAAGTGTATTATGAACGCTATTAGAACAGAGGTCAAAAGAGACAACAAGAAGTGTATTATGAACGCCATTAGAACAGAGGTCAGGAGAGACAACAAGAAGTGTATTATGAACGCCATTAGAAACAGAGGTCATAAGAGACAACAAGAAGTGTATTTGAACGCCATTAGAACAGAGGTCATAAGAGACAACAAGAAGTGTATTATGAACGCTATTAGAACAGATGTCAGGAGAGACAACTAGAAGTGTATTATGAACGCCATTAGATCAGAGGTCAAGAGAGACAACAAGAAGTGTATTATGAACGCTATTAGAACAGAGGTCATAAGAGACAACAAGAAGTGTATTATGAACGCTATTAGAACAGAGGTCATAAGAGACAACAAGAAGTGTATTATGAACTCCATTAGAACAGAGGTCATAAGAGACAACAAGAAGTGTATTATGAACGCTATTAGAACAGAGGTCATAAGAGACAACAAGAAGTGTATTATGAACGCTATTAGAACAGAGGTCATAAGAGAGAACAAGAAGTGTATTATGAACGCCATTAGAACAGAGGTCAGGAGAGACAACAAGAAGTGTATTATGAACGCTATTAGAACAGAGGTCATAAGAGACAACAAGAAGTGTATTATGAACGCTATTAGAACAGAGGTCATAAGAGACAACAAGAAGTGTATTATGAACGCTATTAGAACAGAGGTCATAAGAGACAACAAGAAGTGTATTATGAACGCTATTAGAACAGAGGTCATAAGAGACAACAAGAAGTGTATTATGAACGCCATTAGAACAGAGGTCAGGAGAGACAACAAGAAGTGTATTATGAACGCTATTAGAAGAGAGGTCAAAAGAGACAACAAGAAGTGTATTATGAACGCCATTAGAACAGAGGTCAGGAGAGACAACAAGAAGTGTATTATGAACGCCATTAGAACAGAGGTCATAAGAGACAACAAGAAGTGTATTTTGAACGCCATTAGAACAGAGGTCATAAGAGACAACAAGAAGTGTATTATGAACGCCATTAGAACAGATGTCAGGAGAGACAACTAGAAGTGTATTATGAACGCCATTAGATCAGAGGTCAAGAGAGACAACAAGAAGTGTATTATGAACGCTATTAGAACAGAGGTCATAAGAGACAACAAGAAGTGTATTATGAACGCTATTAGAACAGAGGTCATAAGAGACAACAAGAAGTGTATTATGAACTCCATTAGAACAGAGGTCATAAGAGACAACAAGAAGTGTATTATGAACGCTATTAGAACAGAGGTCATAAGAGACAACAAGAAGTATATTATGAACGCCATTAGAACAGAGGTCATAAGAGACAACAAGAAGTGTATTATGAACGCTATTAGAACAGAGGTCATAAGAGAGAACAAGAAGTGTATTATGAACGCCATTAGAACAGAGGTCAGGAGAGACAACAAGAAGTGTATTATGAACGCTATTAGAACAGAGGTCATAAGAGACAACAAGAAGTGTATTATGAACGCTATTAGAACAGAGGTCATAAGAGACAACAAGAAGTGTATTATGAACGCTATTAGAACAGAGGTCATAAGAGACAACAAGAAGTGTATTATGAACGCTATTAGAACAGAGGTCATAAGAGACAACAAGAAGTGTATTATGAACGCCATTAGAACAGAGGTCAGGAGAGACAACAAGAAGTGTATTATGAACGCTATTAGAACAGAGGTCAGGAGAGACAACAAGAAGTGTATTATGAACGCTATTAGAACAGAGGTCAGGGGAGACAACAAGAAGTGTATTATGAACGCTATTAGAACAGAGGTCAGGAGAGACAACAAGAAGTGTATTATGAACGCTATTAGAACAGAGGTCAGGGGAGACAACAAGAAGTGTATTATGAACGCTATTAGAACAGAGGTCATAAGAGACAACAAGAAGTGTATTATTAACGCTATTAGAACAGATGTCATAAGAGACAACAAGAAGTGTATTATGAACGCTATTAGAACAGAGGTCATAAGAGACAACAAGAAGTGTATTATGAACGCTATTAGAACAGAGGTCATAAGAGACAACAAGAAGTGTATTATGAACGCTATTAGAACAGAGGTCATAAGAGACAACAAGAAGTGTATTATGAACGCTATTAGAACAGAGGTCATAAGAGACAACAAGAAGTGTATTATGAACGCTATTAGAACAGAGGTCATAAGAGACAACAAGAAGTGTATTATGAACGCTATTAGAACAGAGGTCATAAGAGACAACAAGAAGTGTATTATGAACGCTATTAGAACAGAGGTCATAAGAGACAACAAGAAGTGTATTATGAACGCTATTAGAACAGAGGTCATAAGAGACAACAAGAAGTGTATTATGAACGCTATTAGAACAGAGGTCATAAGAGACAACAAGAAGTGTATTATGAACGCCATTAGAACAGAGGTCAGGAGAGACAACAAGAAGTGTATTATGAACGCTATTAGAAGAGAGGTCAAAAGAGACAACAAGAAGTGTATTATGAACGCCATTAGAACAGAGGTCAGGAGAGACAACAAGAAGTGTATTATGAACGCCATTAGAACACAGGTCATAAGAGACAACAAGAAGTGTATTTTGAACGCCATTAGAACAGAGGTCATAAGAGACAACAAGAAGTGTATTATGAACGCTATTAGAACAGATGTCAGGAGAGACAACTAGAAGTGTATTATGAACGCCATTAGATCAGAGGTCAAGAGAGACAACAAGAAGTGTATTATGAACGCTATTAGAACAGAGGTCATAAGAGACAACAAGAAGTGTATTATGAACGCTATTAGAACAGAGGTCATAAGAGACAACAAGAAGTGTATTATGAACGCTATTAGAACAGAGGTCATAAGAGACAACAAGAAGTGTATTATGAACGCTATTAGAACAGAGGTCATAAGAGACAACAAGAAGTGTATTATGAACGCTATTAGAACAGAGGTCATAAGAGACAACAAGAAGTGTATTATGAACGCTATTAGAACAGAGGTCAGGAGAGACAACAAGAAGTGTATTATGAACGCTATTAGAACAGAGGTCATAAGAGACAACAAGAAGTGTATTATGAACGCTATTAGAACAGAGGTCATAAGAGACAACAAGAAGTGTATTATGAACGCTATTAGAACAGAGGTCATAAGAGACAACAAGAAGTGTATTATGAACGCTATTAGAACAGAGGTCATAAGAGACAACAAGAAGTGTATTATGAACGCTATTAGAACAGAGGTCATAAGAGACAACAAGAAGTGTATTATGAACGCTATTAGAACAGAGGTCATAAGAGACAACAAGAAGTGTATTATGAACGCTATTAGAACAGAGGTCATAAGAGACAACAAGAAGTGTATTATGAACGCTATTAGAACAGAGGTCATAAGAGACAACAAGAAGTGTATTATGAACGCTATTAGAACAGAGGTCATAAGAGACAACAAGAAGTGTATTATGAACGCTATTAGAACAGAGGTCATAAGAGACAACAAGAAGTGTATTATGAACGCTATTAGAACAGAGGTCATAAGAGACAACAAGAAGTGTATTATGAACGCTATTAGAACAGAGGTCATAAGAGACAACAAGAAGTGTATTATGAACGCCATTAGAACAGAGGTCATAAGAGACAACAAGAAGTGTATTATGAACGCTATTAGAACAGAGGTCATAAGAGACAACAAGAAGTGTATTATGAACGCTATTAGAACAGAGGTCATAAGAGAGAACAAGAAGTGTATTATGAACGCCATTAGAACAGAGGTCAGGAGAGACAACAAGAAGTGTATTATGAACGCTATTAGAACAGAGGTCATAAGAGACAACAAGAAGTGTATTATGAACGCTATTAGAACAGAGGTCATAAGAGACAACAAGAAGTGTATTATGAACGCTATTAGAACAGAGGTCATAAGAGACAACAAGAAGTGTATTATGAACGCTATTAGAACAGAGGTCATAAGAGACAACAAGAAGTGTATTATGAACGCCATTAGAACAGAGGTCAGGAGAGAACAAGAAGTGTATTATGAACGCTATTAGAACAGAGGTCAGGAGAGACAACAAGAAGTGTATTATGAACGCTATTAGAACAGAGGTCAGGGGAGACAACAAGAAGTGTATTATGAACGCTATTAGAACAGAGGTCAGGGGAGACAACAAGAAGTGTATTATGAACGCTATTTGAACAGAGGTCAGGGGAGACAACAAGAAGTGTATTATGAACGCCGGTGGCTGAATAAAAGAGCTCTATCATCAAGCGAGGGACGAAAAGATTGTGAGATATCAGAGCAATAACAGATGAAATGTTACAATTAATTCAAGTAATTAATGACCACAGTGGCAACCAACTAACCAAGCAAAAGAATATTTGGAAAAGATGGAGTGATTCCCATAAAGTAGTCCTATAAAGATATTTTTTTTTAAACCACTCAAACCCGCAAAAAGTGAAGACAAGAAGCAGAGCCTATGCTCGGTGAAGTTATTTCCGCCAAAAAAAATCTGAAGAGAGGGAAGTCACCAGGTAGTGATGATGTTCCAGCTGAATCCATCCAGGCTGTAGGGGAGGCCAGTGCTCGTATTTACCATGGGCTGTGTATGAAGATCTGAAAAAATGTAGATTGGCCAAAAGTCTGGAAAAGATCGGTGTACATCCCCAACCCAAAGAAAGCAAACATGAAACTGTGTTGCAACTACAGAACTATTGCTCTAATATGCCTTGCCAGGAAACAACTCTTGCGGTTCATTATGAATAGGATAGGAGGAAAGTTAGAACAGGAACTTCATATAGTTCAAGGAGACGAACGCGGGACCACATCTTTAACATGAGAAACAACCTTGAGAAGTTTGGGAAAACACCATAGCATACATGCTTCATAGATGACAGCAAGGCCTATGACTGTGTACAACAGCAGAAACTGTGAACATCATCAAAGATACGGTTTTTCCAACACACCAAATACAACGTATCGAATTACAATATCACGAACAGCAAGCAGCTATCAAAATAGTGGGCGAAGCATCAATGGGGTTTGAAGTACAAGAAGGGGTGAGGCTGGAATGCATCCTCTCTCCATAAACCTGTTCAACATCTGTGCTGAGAACATCATGAGAAATGTCAGGGACGTTGACAGATTTGTGATGTTCGGTCCTTTCACAATAAATGGCAACATAATTCCAGATCTCAGATACGCTGATGACACATCCCTCGTCTCAAACAGTGCAGAAAGACTTTAAAAAAAAACAATTCAATGTGGTAAAAAAACACAGTCAAGAGCAAAAGCTCAATCTAAATGTACAGAAAACCAAGATAATGTAATTTGACAAAACAAAACGCCAACACAAAAATCAACAATGAAGAACTTGAAATTGAAACAAACATCCGGTATCTGTAGTAACTAACAATGGGGACTGCCAGAAAGAGATCTGTAGTAACTAACAATGGGGACTGCCAGAAAGAGATCTGTAGTAACTAACAATGGAGACTGCCAGAGAGAGATCTGTAGTAACTATCAATGGGGACTTCCAGAGAGAGATCTGTAGTAACTAACAATGGGGACTGCCAGAAAGTGATCTGTAGTAACTAACAATGGAGACTGCCAGAAAGAGATCTGTAGTAACTAACAATGGGGACTGCCAGAAAGAGATCTGTAGTAACTAACAATGGAGACTGTCAGAAAGAGATCTGTAGTAACTAACAATGGGGACTGTCAGAAAGAGATCTGTAGTAACTATCAATGGAGACTGTCAGAAAGAGATCTGTAGTAACTAACAATGGGGACTGCCAGAAAGAGATCTGTAGTAACTAACAATGGAGACTGTCAGAAAGAGATCTGTAGTAACTAACAATGGGGACTGTCAGAAAGAGATCTGTAGTAACTATCAATGGAGACTGCCAGAAAGAGATCTGTAGTAACTAACAATGGAGACTGTCAGAAAGAGATCTGTAGTAACTATCAATGGAGACTGTCAGAAAGAGATCTGTAGTAACTAACAATGGAGACTGCCAGAGAGAGATCTGTAGTAACTAACAATGGGGACTGCCAGAAAGAGATCAAAAGAAGATCAGCAAAAGCAACATGACAAGTAAATATAATGAAGAACATGAGGCTAATTACCAACAAGGTAGTAATATTAAAATTGCTGAAGGCATGCATCTTCCCGATAACAACATATGGATGTGAATCATAGACAATCTCGAAAACAGCAAGGAGTACAATTGGAAACTAAATGCTGAAGAAAAATTATTAAGATACCTTGGATAATGAAAAAAAAAATCAGTAAAGCCACCCTAAAAGGTTTCGAAATTAAAAATAACTGGCCTATAAATACCATTTTGTTTACCCTCCCCTTATCTAGTGGGCAATGGAATCTAGTGTTTATAGATAGGAGGTTCAATGTTCACTCTGCGCACGGTAAAGAATCCTTGGCAGCTAAAATCGGAAAGAGTAGGCCGCACAATTTGGTCGCTTCTGTGAAAAGTTGACAGCAAACAAACCTTCACAAATCGTGGATCCCAGGCCGCTCTACGGAGTTCGTGCACGAAGGTAAGGGTTTCCCATGGGGATATTGGAGCACCTATGTTTTGTCTTCGGATTCGTCCAGTGTGTGCAGAGATAATGATTCTAACAAGAATAAATAAACAGTTTCTCCAGGAAAACAACAACCATCATCTAGTGCGTCGATTCCATTGTTGAATTGGTAAACACGTGACTTACAGATGCGCTATCACAAACAGGCAGCAGAATGTAACATTGCTTGTATCACGTGATCTAATCTATTCGTCCACTCACTCTGATTGCATCTTTTCTTCTTGTTACATTGTAATTGGTAAACACGAGACTTACAGATGCGCTATCACATACAGGCAGCAGAATGTAACATTGCTTGTATCACGTGATCTAATCTATTCGTCCACTCACTCTGATTGCATCTTTTCTTCTTGTTACATTGTAATTGTTGATGTTGGGACGTTCATTAAATTCAGGATAGCTACGGGGAGAATGGGAGATAAGCTGTTGACAATGTTATCAATCGGTATGCGCGGGGGGTGGGGGGAGGGGGGGGGGGGGTGGGAGGAGATCTGAGAGTATATATGAGCAGTTGTTCGATGTTCGATCAGGATAATCCAACGATTAGAACTTACAACTTCAAATTGTTCTTTTGTTGTGTCACATTCAAGCTATTGTAGGACAGCCTGGGTGACTGAATCAGCGAGGGAAAGAGGGAATGAGAAAGAATGAATGAACGTGGGTGTTAATGAGTGAGTGGTTTGAGTGACTGGATGAGTGAGTTGTTTGAGTGACTGGATGAGTGAGTGGTTTGAGTGACTGGATGAGTGAGTGGTTTGAGTGACTGGATGAGTGAGTGGTTTGAGTGACTGGATGAGGGAGTGGTTTGAGTGACTGGATGAGTGAGTGGTTTGAGTGACTGGATGAGTGAGTGGTTTGAGTGACTGGATGAGTGAGTGAATAAACGCATGAGCTGGTGTGTGAAAACATGAGAGTTAATTCGTCTGTGTATGGACAAGTGAATGTGTGAATAAGTATGTACATTGATCATTCATCAATTTCTTAATTATAGCGAAAAAGAGATGGGCTGAGATAGAAACACACGTTTATTTATGATTGATTCTATGAGCGAAACAAATAAATAACATTATAGAGAGAACTGATGGAATGAATACATTTAACAGGACATACAGTTAGAAAGACTAGCTAAGAAAGTTATAAAGTGTGACTTGAAGTCTGAAGGTTACTGAGATGGACACATGAGGAGGAAGGCAGGTTAACAACGTAACAACAGGTAGAAAAAATGTGTGACCACGAAGTGTGGCTACAGGCGTAGATGATCATGTCTCTCCACAACTTTATATTGTAGAAAAAGTTCACCAATGTTGACTTCCTGCTGTGTCATTCTCTAAATCTCTCTCTCTATATCTCTGCCTCTCCTCCCCTCGAGTGTATCACTAAATGTCGTAGATACCCAACCTTCATTACACAAACAACAATAGATGATTGTTTACTTCTTGTGTTATTGATGAGCTTCTCTTTGATTTCCTTTAGAACATCCTCACTGACCTTGTCAAAAGTCACTGGTCATCTGATCAATCTTCTTTAAAACAGCATCTATGCGGGGTATTTGTCCTGCATGATTCGATTCCAGGATTCTACAAAACACTAAATACTTAATTTACTTTCTTCTAACGGAACAAATAATTTCCACAAAAATCAAGGAAATCGATTTCAATGAACAAAAAGTGTTCACATAGGACTGAGGAGATGTGCATTGTGTTGTGTTGAGTGTATGATATTCGATAATGATGATATTGCTGTTTGAGTTATACCTTTTTATTTTAAAATTCTTAGTGGTCGCAGATACTGTCAAATATAGACAAAGTAAGTAAAGTCTGGAACTGAAAGTGATCGAGAATAATGGACATTAACAACTCGACGTGCTACAGTTGTTGACTTGTTTATAGCTCGTTTCAAATCACTTGCACAACTTCAAAACGCTATTACTCTCTAACCGTTTGTTAAAAACTTTTGAAATTTTCCAAATGTTATTAGAATGCAAAAGTCCCTTTAAATGTATATTTAACAAATATCTTGCAGCTGCAGTTTTCTTAAAGCGGCGATATTTCTTTGATGTTTGTCAAAATTGTAAATTGTGAAGCCCTAAAGAATAGAAATTACCGTAGTTGCTGGTCTATGATTAATTTTCACTAGGTAAAGGCATGGCCGTAATGGGGAAATAACTGGATAAAACAAAACACCAGGAGAATTATTGTCTGCTCAGTTCGAGGACGGACGATAATATCAAGGTATACCTGCATGTCAAATTTTCATAATTGTGTGGTCCTGAAAAGGACCGTTTGTTGAACTAATTTAAGGTAATATAGGGGCCAACATTGTGGGGGCTATATACTTTCATTCTGAATCAGACGAGTCTAAAAGATTAATAACTGTTTGGGGTTGAACATTCCACAAACCATCATTTTTCCAATATTCCTCTTCCTGTTTTAAGACGTGGTCTTCACATTTAGCCCAATAATCTTTGTCTATATTTAATAAAGTGAGATTAGCAAGAGTCTTTACATCGCATATTTTGAATGTTGTATTTTCATCTGCCACTTGTCCTTTTAATTTTGCCCAGATTAGTTCTATTGGATTTAAATGAGCATGGTAAGGTGGCAGCCTCAAACTTATATGACCGTGCTCTTGGATAATCTTATCTATTTGAAAAATCTTTGTCCTCTGTTTTTGCTTACTAGAGATAGTAATTCAGGTTTTAAGTACATGTTATTAAATTGTATGTGCTCCTTTGTGAGCCATATCTTAATAGCATCTTTTGTACTGGATGACGTCGGGACTTTATCTTCAAGTGCAACAATGTTGTGGTACGCTGCATTGTCCATTATTAGGCAAGATGGTCGATCTAGTGATGGGAGAACAGAATTTTCAATCAAATGTCTAAATATGTGACCATTCATCTCAGAGTGATAATCCCGATTGTCTATGGATTTTGAAAGAAAAATGAGCTCTGCATTCTGTATTAGTCCATGTTGTCGACTACCTGCATGAGCAATTATCAAGCGCTGTTCTTTGCTGCTAGGTATTAATCTCTTAATCTTTCCATCTGATGACTGCCATTCCCTTTGGTTAGTGTGGTGAGCATTGATCCATGTTTCATCCAAGTACACAATATCATAACCTTGCTTGCGCACCTCTTTTACTTCACGTAAGTACTTGCTTCTCATGACTACTATATGTGGCTTCTCACAGATGATGTTTCGTCCATTGGAATACTTTCTGAATGTAAAGCCTGTAGCTCTCACATTCCTCCATAATGTAGACTTTGATATTTCAATACTGTTGTTCTTTTTCAGCGAAATTTTAATTTTCTTATTGTAACAGTTTCATTCATACCCAACATTTTGTGAATTTCACTTCTAATAACTTCACTGTCGAAATTATCCAACATTTTTGCTCTTCCTTGTGATTTTGTATATTTTGAACATTGACGGTCACGTGCTTGAATCCAGCGATTAAATGACCGTTTAGATAAATCCAAAATGTGTCTTGTCCTATTCTCAGGGTTTTCTAAAGAATGAAATAATCCTCCTCGTTTAGCCTCTTTGCAAAAATAATCATACATTTTTATTGCGATGTTTTGTAAACTACAGAATTTCATTTTAAGACTCATGATAAATGTTATTGTTCCACGTCTACACCTATGAATGAACGGAAATGGAACACACAATTTCTCGTGTTTTTTACAAGTGTCTAATTGTGTCAAACAAACCACGGGGAAAGCGTGCAAATACGTCAATTCTACCGTCTATGGATTTTTACTCGCTATTTTTAACTTAAAATACTGTAAACATTAAGTTTTGACTACATCAATGGGTCGTTATAAATTTATATAAATCAAATAAGCAACAATAATAACCAAATGTTTTTTTTTAAATGAAATTAATTCCCTGTTGGGTTCTAATCATTATAACTTTACATGCAACTTTTGAATATAATACCACAAGCGGATAAAAAGCTATCGATTTTAACAGTTGGGCACGAGATATGAAACAAGCTTTTTTTTATATAGTATTGTCTCCAGTATCGTTGTTTGGTTATTTACCTAACTGGGTCAAACAGATCGTGTTGGTGGGAAACAAGATGAGATCCGTTTGTTTTAGAACAGAACTAGGAAAGGCGTTGGCTACAGGTAGGTCAGTCGTATGTGGTAGAACAGAACTAGGACAGGCGTTGGCTGCAGGTAGGTCAGTCGTATGTGGTAGTAGGAAGACAACTGTAGATATAGCATTAACATATCAGTGGATGAGACAGTAGTAGGAAGACAACTGTAGATGTATCATTAACATATCGGTGGATAAGACAGTAGTAGGAAGACAACTGTAGATGTATCATTAACATATCGGTGGATGAGACAGTAGTAGGAAGACAGCTGTAGATGTATCATTAACATATGGGTGGATGAGACAGTAGCAGGAAGACAGCTGTAGATGTATCATTAACATATCGGTGGATGAGACAGTAGCAGGAAGACAGCTGTAGATGTATCATTAACATATGGGTGGATGAGACAGTAGCAGGAAGACAGCTGTAGATGTATCATTAACATATCGGTGGATGAGACAGTAGCAGGAAGACAGCTGTAGATGTATCATTAACATATGGGTGGATGAAACAGTAGCAGGAAGACAGCTGTAGATGTATCATTAAAATATCGGTGGATGAGACAGTAGTAGGAAGACAGCTGTAGATGTATCATTAACATATCGGTGGATGAGACAGTAGTAGGAAGACAACTGTAGATGTATCATTAACATATCGGTGGATGAGACAGTAGTAGGAAGACAGCTGTAGATGAGGCATTAACATATCGGAGGACGAGACAGTAGTAGGAAGACAGCTGTAGATGTTGCATTAACATATCGGTGGATGAGACAGTAGTAGGAAGACAGCTGTAGATGTTGCATTAACATATCGGTGGATAAGACAGTAGCAGGAAGACAGCTGTAGATGTAGCATTAACATATCGGTGGATAAGACAGTAGTAGGAAGACAACTGTAGATGTAGCATTAACATATCGGTGGATGAGACCGTAGTAGGAAGACAACTGTAGATGTAGCATTAACATATCGGTGGATAAGACAGTAGCAGGAAGACAACTGTAGATGTAGCATTAACATATCGGTGGATGAGACAGTAGTAGGAAGACAGCTGTAGATGTAGCATTAACATATCGGTGGATAAGACAGTAGCAGGAAGACAACTGTAGATGTATCATTAACATATCGGTGGATGAGACAGTAGCAGGAAGACAACTGTAGATGTAGCATTAACATATCGAGGATGAGACAGTAGTAGGAAGACAACTGTAGATGTATCATTAACATATCGGTGGATGAGACAGTAGCAGGAAGACAACTGTAGATGTATCATTAACATATCGAGGATGAGACAGTAGCAGGAAGACAACTGTAGATGTATCATTAACATATCGAGGATGAGACAGTAGTAGGAAGACAACTGTAGATGTAGCATTAACATATCGAGGATGAGACAGTAGTAGGAAGACAACTGTAGATGTAGCATTAACATATCGAGGATGAGACAGTAGTAGGAAGACAACTGTAGATGTAGCATTAACATATCGAGGATGAGACAGTAGTAGGAAGACAGCTGTAGATGTATCATTAACATATCGGTGGATAAGACAGTAGCAGGAAGACAGATGTAGATGTAGCATTAACATATCGAGGATGAGACAGTAGTAGGAAGACAACTGTAGATGTATCATTAACATTCGGTGGATGAGACAGTAGTAGGAAGACAGCTGTAGATGTATCATTAACATATCGGTGGATGAGACAGTAGTAGGAAGACAGCTGTAGATGTATCATTAACATATGGGTGGATGAGACAGTAGCAGGAAGACAGCTGTAGATGTATCATTAACATATCGGTGGATGAGACAGTAGCAGGAAGACAGCTGTAGATGTATCATTAACATATGGGTGGATGAAACAGTAGCAGGAAGACAGCTGTAGATGTATCATTAACATATTGGTGGATGAGACAGTAGTAGGAAGACAGCTGTAGATGTTGCATTAACATATCGGTGGATGAGACAGTAGTAGGAAGACAGCTGTAGATGTTGCATTAACATATCGGTGGATAAGACAGTAGCAGGAAGACAACTGTAGATGTAGCATTAACATATCGGTGGATAAGACAGTAGTAGGAAGACTACTGTAGATGTAGCATTAACATATCGGTGGATAAGAAAGTAGTAGGAAGACAACTGTAGATGTAGCATTAACATATCGGTGGATAAGACAGTAGCAGGAAGACAACTGTAGATGTAGCATTAACATATCGGTGGATGAGACAGTAGTAGGAAGACAACTGTAGATGTATCATTAACATATCGAGGATGAGACAGTAGTAGGAAGACAACTGTAGATGTAGCATTAAGATATCGAGGATGAGACAGTAGTAGGAAGACAACTGTAGATGTAGCATTAACATATCGAGGATGAGACAGTAGTAGGAAGACAACTGTAGATGTAGCATTAACATATCGAGGATGAGACAGTAGTAGGAAGACAGCTGTAGATGTATCATTAACATATCGGTGGATAAGACAGTAGCAGGAAGACAGCTGTAGATGTAGCATTAATATATCGAGGATGATACAGTAGTAGGAAGACAGCTGTAGATGTAGCATTAGCATATCGAGGATGAGACAGTAGTAGGAAGACAGCTGTAGATGTAGCATTAACATATCGAGGATGAGACAGTAGTAGGAAGACAGCTGTAGATGTACCATTAACATATCGGTGGATAAGACAGTAGTAGGAAGACAGCTGTAGATGTAGCATTAACATATCGGTGGATAAGACAGTAGCAGGAAGACAACTGTAGATGTAGCATTAACATATCGAGGATGAGACAGTAGCAGGAAGACAGCTGTAGATGTAGCATTAACATATCGGTGGATGAGTCAGTAACAGTAAGACAGCTGTAGATGTAGCATTAACATATCGGTGGATGAGACAGTAATAGGAAGACAGCTGTAGATTTAGCATTAAAATATCGGTGCATGAGACAGTAACAGGAAGACAACTGTAGATGTAGCATTAACATATCGAAGGATGAGACAGTAACAGGAAAACAGCTGTAGATGTATCATTAACATGTCGGTGGATAAGACAGTAGTAGGAAGACAACTGTAGATGTATCATTAACATATCGGTGAATGAGACAGTAACAGGAAGACAACTGTAGATGTATCATTAACATATTGGTGGATGAGTCAGTAGTAGGAAGACAGCTGTAGATGTTTCATTAACATATTAGTGGATGAGACAGTAACAAGAAGACAACTGTAGATGTATCATTATCATATTAGTGGATGTGTCAGTAATAGGAAGACAACTGTGGATGTATCATTAACGTATTAGTGGATGAGTCAGTAGTAGGAAGACAACTGTAGATGTTTCATTAACATATTAGTGGATGAGTCAGTAGTAGGAAGACAATTGTTGATGTATCATTAACATATTAGTGGATGAGACAGTAGTACGAAGACAGCTGTAAATGTAGCATTAACATATTAGTGGATGAGACAGTAACAGGAAGACAACTGTAGATGTATCATTAACATATTAGTGGATGAGTCAGTAGTAGGAAGACAGCTGTAGATGTATCATTAACATATCGGTGGATGAGACAGTAGTAGAAAGACAGCTGTAGATGTATCATTAACATATTCGTGGATGAGACAGTAGTAGGAAGACAGCTGTAGATATATCATTAACATATCCGTGGATGAAACAGTAGTAGGAAGACAGCTGTAGGTGTATCATTAACATATCAGTGGATGAGACAGTAGTAGGAAGACAGCTGTAGATGTAGCATTAACATATCGGTGGATGAGACAGTAGTAGGAAGACAACTGTAGATGTAGCATTAACATATCGGTGGATAAGACAGTAGCAGGAAGACAACTGTAGATGTAGCATTAACATATCGGTGGATGAGACAGTAGTAGGAAGACAGCTATAGATGTAGCATTAACATATCGGTGGATAAGACAGTAGCAGGAAGACAACTGTAGATGTATCATTAACATATCGGTGGATGAGACAGTAGCAGGAAGACAACTGTAGATGTAGCATTAACATATCGAGGATGAGACAGTAGTAGGAAGACAACTGTAGATGTATCATTAACATATCGGTGGATGAGACAGTAGCAGGAAGACAACTGTAGATGTATCATTAACATATCGAGGATGAGACAGTAGCAGGAAGACAACTGTAGATGTATCATTAACATATCGAGGATGAGACAGTAGTAGGAAGACAACTGTAGATGTAGCATTAACATATCGAGGATGAGACAGTAGTAGGAAGACAACTGTAGATGTAGCATTAACATATCGAGGATGAGACAGTAGTAGGAAGACAACTGTAGATGTAGCATTAACATATCGAGGATGAGACAGTAGTAGGAAGACAGCTGTAGATGTATCATTAACATATCGGTGGATAAGACAGTAGCAGGAAGACAGATGTAGATGTAGCATTAACATATCGAGGATGAGACAGTAGTAGGAAGACAACTGTAGATGTATCATTAACATTCGGTGGATGAGACAGTAGTAGGAAGACAGCTGTAGATGTATCATTAACATATCGGTGGATGAGACAGTAGTAGGAAGACAGCTGTAGATGTATCATTAACATATGGGTGGATGAGACAGTAGCAGGAAGACAGCTGTAGATGTATCATTAACATATCGGTGGATGAGACAGTAGCAGGAAGACAGCTGTAGATGTATCATTAACATATGGGTGGATGAAACAGTAGCAGGAAGACAGCTGTAGATGTATCATTAACATATTGGTGGATGAGACAGTAGTAGGAAGACAGCTGTAGATGTAGCATTAACATATCGGTGGATGAGACAGTAGTAGGAAGACAGCTGTAGATGTAGCATTAACATATCGGAGGACGAGACAGTAGTAGGAAGACAGCTGTAGATGTTGCATTAACATATCGGTGGATGAGACAGTAGTAGGAAGACAGCTGTAGATGTTGCATTAACATATCGGTGGATAAGACAGTAGCAGGAAGACAACTGTAGATGTAGCATTAACATATCGGTGGATAAGACAGTAGTAGGAAGACTACTGTAGATGTAGCATTAACATATCGGTGGATGAGAAAGTAGTAGGAAGACAACTGTAGATGTAGCATTAACATATCGGTGGATAAGACAGTAGCAGGAAGACAACTGTAGATGTAGCATTAACATATCGGTGGATGAGACAGTAGTAGGAAGACAACTGTAGATGTATCATTAACATATCGAGGATGAGACAGTAGTAGGAAGACAACTGTAGATGTAGCATTAACATATCGAGGATGAGACAGTAGTAGGAAGACAACTGTAGATGTAGCATTAACATATCGAGGATGATACAGTAGTAGGAAGACAACTGTAGATGTAGCATTAACATATCGAGGATGAGACAGTAGTAGGAAGACAGCTGTAGATGTATCATTAACATATCGGTGGATAAGACAGTAGCAGGAAGACAGCTGTAGATGTAGCATTAACATATCGAGGATGATACAGTAGTAGGAAGACAGCTGTAGATGTAGCATTAGCATATCGAGGATGAGACAGTAGTAGGAAGACAGCTGTAGATGTAGCATTAACATATCGAGGATGAGACAGTAGTAGGAAGACAGCTGTAGATGTATCATTAACATATCGGTGGATAAGACAGTAGCAGGAAGACAGCTGTAGATGTAGCATTAACATATCGGTGGATAAGACAGTAGCAGGAAGACAACTGTAGATGTAGCATTAACATATCGAGGATGAGACAGTAGCAGGAAGACAGCTGTAGATGTAGCATTAACATATCGGTGGATGAGTCAGTAACAGTAAGACAGCTGTAGATGTAGCATTAACATATCGGTGGATGAGACAGTAATAGGAAGACAGCTGTAGATTTAGCATTAAAATATCGGTGCATGAGACAGTAACAGGAAGACAACTGTAGATGTAGCATTAACATATCGAAGGATGAGACAGTAACAGGAAAACAGCTGTAGATGTATCATTAACATGTCGGTGGATAAGACAGTAGTAGGAAGACAACTGTAGATGTATCATTAACATATCGGTGAATGAGACAGTAACAGGAAGACAACTGTAGATGTATCATTAACATATTAGTGGATGAGTCAGTAGTAGGAAGACAGCTGTAGATGTTTCATTAACATATTAGTGGATGAGACAGTAACAAGAAGACAACTGTAGATGTATCATTAACATATTAGTGGATGTGTCAGTAATAGGAAGACAACTGTGGATGTATCATTAACGTATTAGTGGATGAGTCAGTAGTAGGAAGACAACTGTAGATGTTTCATTAACATATTAGTGGATGAGTCAGTAGTAGGAAGACAATTGTTGATGTATCATTAACATATTAGTGGATGAAACAGTAGTACGAAGACAGCTGTAAATGTAGCATTAACATATTAGTGGATGAGACAGTAACAGGAAGACAACTGTAGATGTATCATTAACATATTAGTGGATGAGTCAGTAGTAGGAAGACAGCTGTAGATGTATCATTAACATATCGGTGGATGAGACAGTAGTAGAAAGACAGCTGTAGATGTATCATTAACATATTCGTGGATGAGACAGTAGTAGGAAGACAGCTGTAGATATATCATTAACATATCCGTGGATGAAACAGTAGTAGGAAGACAGCTGTAGGTGTATCATTAACATATCAGTGGATGAGACAGTAGTAGGAAGACAGCTGTAGATGTATCATTGACATATTAGTGGATGAGACAGTAGCAGGAAGACAACTGTAGATGTATCATTAACATATCGAGGATGAGACAGTAGTAGGAAGACAACTGTAGATGTATCATTAACATATCAGTGGATGAGACAGTAGTAGGAAGACAACTGTAGATGTATCATTAACATATCGGTGGATCAGTAAGTAGTAGCATGTCTGAACGCGCCATTAAAGGAAACATGTTTTCTTTACTAACAATGTTATCCTATCGTTGGCGTAAATGACCATGTCTCTCCACAACTTCTCTCTCTTCGATTATTAATAATTTCTATTTCTGACTTTCTATGTTTTGGTCTCGTCTCTACTTGTGGTTTTAAACACACAGTTATTGTTGTGTGTTCGTCTCTACTTGTGGCTTGAACACAAAGTTATTGCATTACATCGTCTCTACTGGTGCCTTTAAAACATTAAACACACAGTTATTGTTCTTAGAACGTCTCTACTAGTGGCTTTAAACACACAGTTATTGTTCTTAGAACGTCTCTACTAGTGGCTTTAAACACACAGTTATTGTTCTTAGATCGTCTCTACTAGTGGCTTTAAACACACAGTTATTGTTCTTAGATCGTCTCTACTGGTGGCTTTAAACACACAGTTATTGTTCTTAGATCGTCTCTATTGGTGGCTTTAAACACACAGTTATTGTTCTTAGATCGTCTCTACTGGTGGCTTTAAACACACAGTTGTTGTTCTTAGATCGTCTCTACTGGTGGCTTTAAACACACAGTTATTGTTCTTAGATCGTCTCTACTGGTGGCTTTAAACACACAGTTATTGTTCTTAGATCGTCTCTACTGGTGGTTTTAAACATACAGTTATTGTTCTTATATAGTCTCTACTAGTAGCTTTAAACACACAGTTATTGTTCTTAGAAAGTCTCTACTGGTGGCTTAAACAGACAGTTATTGCTCGTATTTCGTCTCTACTGGTAGCTTTAAACTCACAGTTATTGTTCTTGGATCGTCTCTACTGGTGGCTTTAAACACAAAGTTATTGTTCTTAGATCGTCTCTACTAGTGGCTTTAAACACAAAGTTATTGTTCTTAGATCGTCTCTACTGGTGGCTTTAAACACAAAGTTATTGTTTTAAGATCGTCTCTACTAGTGGCTTTAAACACAAAGTTATTGTTCTTAGATCGTCTCTACTAGTGGCTTTCAATACACAGTTATTGTTCTTAGAAAGTATCTACTGGTTGCTTTAAACACACAGTTATTGTTTTTAGATCGTCTCTACTAGTGGCTTTAAACATAAAGTTATTGTTCTTAGTTCGTCTCTACTGGTGGCTTTAAACATACAGTTATTGTTCTTAGATCGTCTCTACTGGTGGTTTTAAACATACAGTTATTGTTCTTAGATCGTCTCTACTAGTGGCTATACACACAAAGTTATTGTTCTTAGATTGTCTCTAATGGTGGCTTTAAACACAAAGTTATTGTTTTTAGATCGTCTCTACTAGTGGCTTTAAACACAAAGTTATTGTTCTTAGATCGTTTTTACTGGTGGTTTTAAACATACAGTTATTGTTCTTAGATCGACTCTACTAGTGGCTTTAAACACACAGTTATTGTTCTTAGAAAGTCTCTACTGGTGGCTTTAAACACACAGTTATTGTTCTTAGATCGTCTCTACTAGTAGCTTTAAGCACACAGTTATTGTTCTTAGATCGTTTCTACTGGTGGCTTTAAACACAAAGTTATTGTTCTTAGATCGTCTCTACTCGTGGCTTTAAACACACAGTTATTGCTCTTAGATCGTCTCTACTAGTGACTTTAAACACACAGTTATGTTTTTTAGAACATCTCTACTCGTAGCTTTAAACACAAAGTTATTGTTCTTAAATCGTCTCTACTAGTGACTTTAAACGCAACGTTATTGTTCTTAGATCGTCTCTACTGGTGGCTTAAACACACAGTTATTGTTCTTAAATCGTCTCTACTCGTGGCTTAAACACACAGTTATTGTTCTTAAATCGTCTCTAATGGTGGCTTTAAACACAAAGTTATTGTTCTTAGATCGTCTCTACTGGTGGCTTTAAACATAAAGTTATTGTTCTTAGATCGTCTCTACTGGTGGCTTTAAACACAAAGTTATTGTTCTTAGATCGTCTCTTCTCTTGGCTTTAAACACACAGTTATTGTTCTTAGATCATCTCTACTAGTAGCTTTAAACACACAGTTATTGTTCTTAGATCTTCTCTACTCGTGGCTTTAAACACAAAGTTATTGTTCTTAGATCGTCTCTACTCTTGGCTTTAAACACACAGTTATTGTTCTTAGATCATCTCTACTAGTAGCTTTAAACACACAGTTATTGTTCTTAGATCGTCTATACTAGTAGCTTGAAACACACAGTTATTGTGGGGGCCTCGGTAGCCTAGTTGGGAAAACCACCCGACTAGATTACCGACGTTCGGACAACCCGTGTTCAATTCCCGCTGGGAGCAGTGTGAATTGTACTCGTGGTTGGAAAAAAAAAAATACCCCCACGGTCGACCCAACCGTTGGCAGAAATGGGTACCAGGGTATATTATCCTGGGAAGGTGAGGAATGTCGCTTCGCATCTGAGTTTCGATGCTTGAGGCTACACTATACAGAAATATCCGAACATTTCTGGATAGGCGGCCGAGCACATATGAGTGTAAACTCGCGTGCTAAGACGCCGGTTCAAGTCTCGTACTTTACCTTTACCTTTACACAGTTATTGTTCTTAGATCGGCTGTACTAGTAGCTCTAAACACACAGTTATTGTTCTTATATCGTGTCTACTGGTGGCTTTAAACACACGGTTATTGTTCTTAGATCGTCTATACTAGTAGCTTGAAACACACAGTTTTTGTTCTTAGAACGGTTCTGCAAGTGGCTTGAAACACACAGTTATTGTTCTTAGATCGGCTGTACTAGTAGCTCTAAACACACAGTTATTGTTCTTATATCGTGTCTACTGGTGGCTTTAAACACACGGTTATTGTTCTTAGATCGTCTATACTAGTAGCTTGAAACACACAGTTATTGTTCTTAGAACGGTTCTGCAAGTGGCTTGAAACACACAGTTATTGTTCTTAGATCGGCTGTACTAGTAGCTCTAAACACACAGTTATTGTTCTTATATCGTGTCTACTGGTGGCTTTAAACACACGGTTATTGTTCTTAGATCGTCTATACTAGTAGCTTGAAACACACAGTTATTGTTCTTAGAACGGTTCTGCAAGTGGCTTGAAACACACAGTTATTTTCTTAGATCGGCTGTACTAGTAGCTCTAAACACACAGTTATTGTTTTTAGATCGCCTGTACTAGTAGCTCTAAACACACAGTTATTGTTTTTAGATCGCCTGTACTAGTAGCTCTAAACACACAGTTATTGTTTTTAGATCGCCTGTACTAGTAGCTCTAAACACACAGTTATTGTTCTTAGATCGCCTGTACTAGTAGCTTTAAACACACAGTTATTGTTTTTAGAACATCTCTACTGCTGGCTTTAAACACACAGTTATTGTCATTTGATCGTCTCTACTAGTGGCTTTAAACACACAGTTATTGTTATTAGATCGTCTCTACTAGTGGCTTTAAACACACAGTTATTGTTCTTAGATCGTCTCTACTAGTGGCATTAAGCACACAGTTATTGTTATTAGATCGTCACTACTAGTGGCTTTAAACACACAGTTATTGTTCTTAGATCGTCTCTACTAGTGGCTTTAAACACACAGTTATTGTTATTAGATCGTCTCTACTAGTGGCTTTAAACACACAGTTATTGTTCTTAGATCGTCTCTACTAGTGGCTTTAAACACACAGTTATTGTTATTAGATCGTCTCTACTAGTGGCTTTAAACACACAGTTATTGTTATTAGATCGTCTCTACTAGTGGCTTTAAACACACAGTTATTGTTATTAGATCGTCTCTACTAGTGGCTTTAAACACACAGTTATTGTTCTTAGATCGTCTCTACTAGTGGCTTTAAACACACAGTTATTGTTATTAGATCGTCTCTACTAGTGGCTTTAAACACACAGTTATTGTTATTAGGTCGTCTCTACTAGTGGCTTTAAACACACAGTTATTGTTCTTAGATCGTTTCTACTGGTGGCATTAAGCACACAGTTATTGTTCTTAGATCGTTTCTACTGGTGGCTTTAAGCACACAGTTATTGTTCTTAGATCGTCTCTACTAGTGGCTTTAAACACACAGTTATTGTTCTTAGATCGTTTCTACTGGTGGCATTAAGCACACAGTTATTGTTCTTAGATCGTTTCTACTGGTGGCTTTAAACACACAGTTATTGTTATTAGATCGTCTCTACTAGTGGCTTTAAACACACAGTTATTGTTATTAGATCGTCTCTACTAGTGGCTTTAAACACACAGTTATTGTTCTTAGATCGTTTCTACTGGTGGCATTAAGCACACAGTTATTGTTCTTAGATCGTTTCTACTGGTGGCTTTAAACACACAGTTATTGTTCTTAGATCGTTTCTACTGGTGGCTTTAAACACACAGTTATTGTTCTTAGATCGTCTCTACTGGTGGCTTTAAACACACAGTTATTGTTCTTAGATCGTCTCTACTAGTGGCTTTAAGCACACAGTTATTGTTCTTAGATCGTCTCTACTAGTAGCTGTAAACACACAGTTTTTGTTCTTAGATCGTCTCTACTAGTAGCTGTAAACACACAGTTTTTGTTCTTAGATCGTCTCTACTAGTAGCTGTAAACACACAGTTTTTGTTCTTAGATCGTCTCTCTTGTCGGCTTTAAACACACAGTTATTGTTTTGAGAACGTCTCTACTAGAAGCTTTATTAAACACACAGTTATTGTTCTTAGATCGCCTCTACTAGTAGCTTTAAACACACAGTTATTATTCTTAGATCGTCTCTACTAGTAGCTGTATACACACAGTTATTGTTCTTATAACGTCTCTACTGATGGCTATTAACACGCAGTTATTGCTTTTAGAACGTCTCTACTAGTAACTTTAAACACATTGTTCTTAAATCTTTTCTACTGGTGGCTTTAAACAAACAGTTATTGTTTTTAGATCGTCCCTTCAGATGGCTTTAAAACTTTAAACAAACAGTTATTGTTCTTAAATCTTTTCTACTGGTGGCTTTAAACAAACAGTTATTGTTTTTAGATCGTCCCTTCAGATGGCTTTAAAACTTTAAACACAGTTATTGTTCTTAAATCTTTTCTACTCGTGGCTTTAAACAAACAGTTATTGTTTTTAGATCGTCCCTTCAGATGGCTTTAAAACTTTAAACAAACAGTTATTGTTTATTGATCGTCTCTACTGGTGGCTTTAAAACTTGAAACACATAGTTATTACTTTTACAACCTCTTTACTAGTAGCTTTGAACATAAAGTTATTGTTGTGAAACCGTTTCTAATGGTATCTTTAAGTACAGAGTTATTGTTCTTAGATCGTTTCTACTGGTGGTTTTTAGTAAAAGTAAAGTACCCCCGACACGCCAAGTGGTGTATAGGGAATATGGTGTTAGTGACCATAACTTTTACAGACCTTCAGCACATGATTTTTGGGGTAATGTGGTCGGTATTACGCCCGTGCCGCTTTACTTTCCCAGAAAAAAATACGGTACCCATTAAAGGCTGTGTGAATCCTGAAGCCGTCGGTTGGGATCGAACCCTACTTCTTGTCCTTTGTAGTCCAGTTCACTAACCACTGAACTATCGTGGCTCCCTTGTGGTTTTTAACACACAGTTATTGTTGTATGATAGTATCTACTGGTGGTTTTTAACACACAGTTATTGCTGTGTGATCGTCTCTACTGGTGGCTTTAAACACACCGTTACTATTTGATAGTTATGTTGTTATATTGCAGAAAGACAAGATGAGCTATTTGTTTGTTTGTTCACAACTTCATAGATTATTTTCACTGGTAGAACCATAGCTCCACATTCTTCATTGATCTACGCCAAGATCATTATCTTTAGAACTTTAGACAAGGTAGGACTTTCGTGTCGGCAGTAGAGCGATTCAGACGATTGGAAACAAGCAGTCCCAACAATAAACTCTCCACAAATTTGCAAACTAAAACATTTTTCAAACATAAGTCACTATTTGTCAAAGAGGTAAACTAGTGATAAAATAACTTTCTCTGGAGAAAGAGAGAGAGAGAGACAGACAGACAGACAGACAGAGACAGATACAGAGAGTGGGACTGGGAGAGATAACTACGATGCAAGGAGAAGCTAAGATTCTTCACCAAAAAGAAGACAAATCATAACTGGCGTAAAGAGATTCTATCAACTGGTAGATTCACAGATGCTCTGCTCCGATCTATTTAAAGCGTTCTCGGCGGTGTATTAAGTGTTTAAACATGGGCAGAAAAATGATCTCGGTTTATCCTCGGTTGCTGGGGAGTCTCAAACAGACTAGCACGTATACCCAGCTGATGCGTTCAACGACAACTTGAGAGATTTTGACGACGAAATGCAACGCATCCTAGACCGCGGTGATTTAGCACCGGATTATAAGGCCAGAGTGTACCGGCGTACTCTGCATCAATATTTAACTAGATTGAATCAGAATAAACAACGTCCGTTGGGTTCAATCAATCTCATTCAACACAGCTCGTAGACAGAAAAAAAAATACCTCCTCGCTGTGCCATCAGAGAAATCTGCGGACAAGATAACAAAAACACCAAAGACAAGTAGCGAAAACACTTCACAGGCAGTCTCCTACATGTTGTGGACACAAAACAAGAAAGTCTAAAATCCCAACGCCGAAATGGGAAAGGTGGGGAAAATGTTGAGACGAGATTACTCCAATCCTGTTCGACTAGTGCAACGGCATCGCAACGTAGTACTACGCTGGGAAGGGGGGGGGGGGGGCTAATAAGATCAATCGGTGCTTTAGTCACCAGGATACCTGCACCCTTCACAAACCAATTCGTCGAAGATTTGAAAGACGCCTCATTATAACGAGTGGTCTCAAGCAGCAATATCAAACAGACATCATCGATTTGAGACACTTGAAAAACCACAACGATGGGTGTTCCTGTTTCATATCTTGTGTGGACGTTTTCAGTAAATACGCCTGGTCCGTGCCGATAAATAAAAAAAAACGGGTAAAGTCTTAGTGGTAGCTGTCGGTAAAATATTTGGTGATAGGAAACCTATAAGTTTTAAAACAGACAAGGGGTCAGAGTTTTTTAATAGAAAATTTCAGAAATTCTTCGATGACAACAACGTTCACTACCCAAAACGAGGATATTAAGGCCGCTGTAGTGGAACGGTTTAACATGATGCTGAAACAATGAATGTGGCGATACTTACAAAATCAAACCGACTTCGTTATGTCCAAGCGCTTTTCGCCCTACTTCGAAGTTATAACCGTACGTTTCACAGAAGTATACAAATGGCTCCGGTCGATGTTAAAAGAGACAATCAAGAACAGGTGTAGAGCACGCTGTATAATAGTAGTAAAAGTAAAGTACCCCCCGTCACGCCAAGTGGCGTATAGGGAAATATGGTGTTAGTGACCCTATATTTTACAGACCTTCAGCACATGATTTTTGGGGTAATGTGGTCGGTATTACGCCCGTGCTGCTTTTACTTTCCCAGAAAAAATCCGGTACCCATTTAAGGCTGGGTGAACCCGGAGCCGTCGGTTGGGATCGAACCCTACCCCTTGTCCGTAGTAGTCCAGTTCACTAACCACTGAGCTATCGCGGCTCCTACTAATTTTTAGGGAATTAGTAAAACCCAGGTGTCCTCGCCAGGATTACGAACCCCGGCTGTTGCCGTGGTAAGCCAACCGCCTATCGATTGCGCTAACCGGACACCCACGCTGTATAATAACAAACAAAAATTCCAAATTGAAAGACCCCTGTATAGGGCGGGTGAGTGAGTTAGACTCGACATCGGCAGGGCTAATTTTATAAAAAGGTTACACCCCGGTTTGAACGGAAGACTTGTTTCGCGTCAATTGCGTAAAAGAAATAAAAACCTGTTACATATGTGCTGAACGACGACAAGGGTTGATGGGATAGAGGGATCGATCTAGGCGAAACACAATAACAAGTTGCAGACAAACGCGAGTACAGGTTGGAGAGCGTTATAGGCGATGGTCGCACACCAGTGGGACGAGACGAGAGTTTAGTCAAGTGGTTTGGTTACACTTTCTCATTCAACATTTAGATACCGAACGGGGATATTGTCAGATACAGAAACTACAGATGGTCGCACACCAGTGGAACGAAAAGAGAGTTTAGTCAAGTGGTTTGGTTACACTTTCTCATTCAACATTTAGATACCGAACGGGGATATTGTCAGATACAGAAACTACAGATGGCCGCTAGGGTGCAATTTTTGAAAAGCGCTTTTTGCGAGCTCTGTACTTGAAAGGGGAGAGAACCTCGCTCTGACCGGTATTTGAGGAGACTACGGCCGCCTTTGGAGATTGTCTTTGTGTGTCAAATGGTGATAATAAATGCCGTTGTCGCGGTCTTGTCTTTTAACCTGACCACCGAGAAGCCAGACGCGAGGGACGGAAAACTGTGGAAAGCCCTACTGAGCAGCTGTTTTGGGTTATTTGCTCCCGAATCCAAAATTAGAGAGGAGACTGTGAAACAAGGAACAACCATGAGTTTTATTTCACGAACCCAGAGATGCCTCTATGAACATTTTAAGGATAATAATACTGGCCATTATTCGTCAAACTGCAACAGAACATTGACATATCGATGCAAAAAGACATCGTCTTGGTGAAGATAGTTTCCAATTAATTATTTCAACGTAATAGAAGGCGATGTATGGATTCGTTACGAACTTCTCACTACCAACGAAAATGGCATCGACAGATATCTCGTCACCGTGACGAGAAAGGTCAATAGTCCCATAGTCCCGCCAAATGAGAAAATATAGGAAAAAATATGGGTCAACAGAAGATTAAACCCGACTTTAGAGCTAATTATAGGAACTCCTCACTACTGCCTTACAAAACCTATACAAAGGCCATGTACATCATATATATTAAGACTAGCGATTGGATAATAAACTCCACCGAGAACCAACAAAAAAACAAGATAACAAAACCTAAGCGACAATCTTCAAAGATCAGGTAAGATCTACACCATCCAAAACACAAAATAAAAAAAAATAGCAACAGATAAAGCAAAGCAACAAACAGGCAACGCAGCAAACAGGCAAAGTAACAAACAGGCAAAGTAACAAACAGGCAAAGTAACAAACAGGCAAAGCAACAAGCAGGCAACGCAGCAAACAGGCAAAGTAACAAACAGGCAAAGTAACAAACAAGCAAAGTAACAAACAAGCAAAGTAACAAACAAGCAAAGTAACAAACAGGCAAAGTAACAAAAGGCAAAGTAACAAACAGGCAAAGTAACAAACAGGCAAAGCAACAAGCAGGCAAAGTAACAAACAGGCAAAGCAACAAACAGGCAAAGTAACAAACAGGCAAAGCAACAAACAGGCAAAGTAACAAACAGGCAAAGCAACAGATATAGCAAAGCTTCAAACAGGCAACGCAACAGATATAGCAAAGCAACAAACAGGCAAAGCAACAGATATAGCAAAGCAACAAACAGGCAAAGCAACAAACAGGCAAAGCAACAAACAACCAAAGCAACAAACAGGCAGGGCAACAAACAGGCAAAGCAACAAACAGCCAAAGCAACAAACAGGCAAAGCAACAAACAGACAAAGCAACAAACAGGCAAAGCAACAAACAACCAAAGCAACAAACAGGCAAAGCAACAAACAACCAAAGCAACAAACAGTAAAGCAACAAACAGGCAAAGCAACAAACAGACAAAGCAACAAACAGGCAAAGCAACAAACAGGCAAAACAACAGACAAAGCAACAAACAGGCAAAGCAAGAAACAGCTAAAGAAAGATTTTACAAAAGCAATGTCATAACACAGATAATATCCCTAAGAAAAAAAACTGGGATATGTCCTAGTTTAGTCACATAAATGAAAGTTCGGGAGAGTAATGGCCCATTTTTAGTACAACGCTGTAGGTCAGCAGTTGTAGAGAGTTAAGGTGCAGGTATTTAGTCCGTCCATATCAACGACAGTTGTAGAGAGTTAAGGTGCAGGTATTTAGTCCGTCCATATCAACGACAGTTGTAGAGAGTTAAGGTGCAGGTAATTAGTCCGTCCATATCAACGACAGTTGTAGAGAGTTAAGGTGCAGGTATTTAGTCCGTCCATATCAACGACAGTTGTAGAGAGTTAAGGTGCAGGTATTTAGTCCGTCCATATCAACGACAGTTGTAGAGAGTTAAGGTGCAGGTATTTAGTCCGTCCATATCAACGACAGTTGTAGAGAGTTAAGGTGCAGGTATTTAGTCCGTCCATATCAACGACAGTTGTAGAGAGTTAAGGTGCAGGTATTTAGTCCGTCCATATCAAAGACAGTTGTAGAGAGTTAAGGTGCAGGTATTTAGTCCGTCCATATCAACGACAGTTGTAGAGAGTTAAGGTGCAGGTATTTAGTCCGTCCATATCAACGACAGTTGTAGAGAGTTAAGGTGCAGGTATTTAGCCCGTCCATATCATCGACAGTTGTAGAGAGTTAAGGTGCAGGTATTTAGTCCGTCCATATCAACGACAGTTGTAGAGAGTTAAGGTGCAGGTATTTAGTCCGTCCATATCAACGACAGTTGTAGAGAGTTAAGGTGCAGGTATTTAGTCCGTCCATATCAACGACAGTTAGCAAGTACAAGTCCCTGAAGGTGTGAGCTCTTGATGTTCTAGCCATACAAGCCGGAAGTATGAGGTCCTCTCACGGGCTAGAATGTTTCATCTCCCTATTTATTCAATGTAACCACGTTCATCCACCAGGAGCCCACGTCACCGAGCTCTAGAAGCTTCCAATATCTCATCGATGACATCTTCAAACACGATAACACAATCAATAATCTCATTAATTCATTTAACTTATCTTTGTTATTGATACATCAGCTCATGGGCTTCTGTCTTCTGACTGATTACCATCACGTTTCTGACTGTCCCATATTCATTAAACTTTAACTTTCTGTATTTGTAGTCAACACAATCAGATTATTCAGCTGATGTAAAGAAGAAAGAGGTAAGTAATGTGAAACGACATATTAATGACAGATGATAGAAAACAAATGTTTATATATCACATTTATTTATATTATATTATATAGATTATTTATAATTTGTCGAAGAGAGTGGGTTAGAGCAAAATGTCTGGACTTCAAAGAACAGATTACACCACTTCTTATGGACAATATAGACATGGAAGTGAACACGATCAGAACTACTCGTAACATGTTTTCAATAGATGAAATGGGACAATCTTGACACCATTTTGGTCAACTTGCTACATACTTGCCCTATTTACATGAAGCAAGCAAATTACAAGTGAAGAGTCATAACTCGTTTTTTTAATTAGTTCTGCTGCTTCAAATACTATTCAGTTAATCTATGTTTTTATTGCAAAATTCCTTTAGAGAAGGAGTGTGTTAACTTCCTGAAGTAGCATCCAACTTTTGAGTTGAACTCAGCGGACCAGCGAGATAAACCGTCAATGTTCGGAGCCTGTTAGAGGACTTATAGTAGTCTCCGTCACTCATAGTTGACTTTGGATTTGTAGCACCACTAGGAAATGTTTTTTTTCGCCGTATAGTCTCTGTTTGTCTGAATCTGTCTGCTTCTTGCTTGAGTTGGAAGCTCTAGAGCGTGTTTCCACAGATTGCAGTCTGCGGCGATGTTTTAACATTTAATTGAAGACATCTGGTTTGTGTGGTTTTACGTTCATGACTGGATTAAAAAGCAGCATTCCTAGCTCCAACAAATTGGGTTATCAGAGACCCAACAATGAGGAAACTGATAAAGGTCTACGCTTGTGTATAAATATGCTGAATTAAACAGTTAATTGAAGTAATGATCTTTAACAGTTTATGTTAATTAAATTATTGCAAATAGATGTATATTATCATATCTTTTATTATTGTATGAATCCGCGTTTGTCAAATCAACACCCTGTCTTTTTCATATGTAACTTTTTCAATTCTGAATCTGGTAACCTAATCTCGTTACCATGAAAACGTTAAGACACAATGAGTAATCATACCTTGAACTCAAGTCGTTTGAGGAGGCCGTTCGAATTCTGAATTGTTCGAAGTCAAAATAAAGTTTCTCCTTTAGAAATTATGGGAAGTGTATTAATTCATCCATAGGCCATAAACAGGCTCATATTTCAATAAACATAAATAGCAAATAAAAATAGACTTGGCGTCCAGGATTATTAATTGGGCCTCTCAATACCTTCAGGATAGAACGGCCAGAGTACAAGTTCAAGGTCAACTAAGTAAGAAGGTCTCTATTGAACAAGGTGTCCCACAAGGCGGAGTCTTGTCGCCAATACTCTTTTTAATTTTCATAAAGGACATCGCAATGGACATTCCACCCAGAATACACTCAGCAATATACGCAGATGATCTGGCGTTATGGGCTCGCGAGTAAAGTATGTCGGTGGCTGGACCCAGGATGCAAGATGCACTAGGTAAACTTGAAAAATGGAAGAACACCTGGTTCTTACCAATCAACGAAAAGAAAACAACATATACAATTTTCAGCCTATCAAGAAACACACTCTCTGCAAACTTGAAGATAAAAGACCATACACTCCCTATTGACCAAATCCCAACATACCTTGGCGTCACCATGAATCGCAGAATGACTTAGAAAAATCAGATAGACAGAGCAAGGAAAAAAGCCAGAAAACGAACAAATATTATGAAGAAATTGGCAGGATCGGACTGGGGGGCAGACAGCAATATTTTGAAAAGACTATACGTAGGAAGAGTCAGACCAGTCCTAGAGTATGGAGTCACAGTTTGCTTTATGGCTTCCAAATCACACCTTAGCAAAATTAACAGAACACAGAACCAAGCTGCCCGTAACATCACTGGTGCTATGGAATCTACACCTATCAAGACTTTAGAAACAGTAGCAGGTTTACAACACTTAGATGACAGACGGGTCACTAAAGTATTGCAGCAAGCGGAGAAATATAGAAGGCTCCTTAGCCATCCCATGCACCAAAGAATATCTGGCTCCGGAATTGTACGACTAAAGAGGAGCAACTTCGCTGCAATCGCCAATGAACTAACTACTGGAGACCCAGTACTTTCCCAAACAATACCGAAACCATTGGGCCCATCTGATATGTCTCCTCATGGAAAACATAAAATACCAGAACTTAAGGAAATTATAACAGGAATCATGAAAAAAAGGCACCCAATCAGACACAGAAAGAAAACACGTAGCAGAAAAACACATATACGATACCTATCCACAGGACTCTTGGTACCACATATACACAGATGGCTCTGCTACAAATGCCACCAGAAATGGAGGTGGAGGTGTGTTCTTTTCGCTGAATAATCAGACGAGATCACCAAGTCAATAGCTACTGGAAAATTCTCAAACAACTTTAAAGCAGAAATTGAGGCCACCAGAGATGCTGCAACACTGGCTACTCAACACAAAAATAACATGCACAAAAAATTAGTGATTCTGGCTGATGCACTATCAGTACTATCAGCTCTAAAAAGCCCCAAAAACAATGCACTAGATGACTTGAGAACAGCCCTGGACCAACTATGCAATAACTTCCAGAGAGTAGTCATTCAGTGGATACCATCACACTGTAATATACACGGGAACGAACGCGCAGACAAATTAGCTAAAGAGGGAGGGAGTTTACCACAAGAGAACCATCCGCTCAGTTATGATGAAGCCAAATCCATCCTCAAAGGTCAGTTCCATGAAAAATGGAAACGAGAACACCCAAAGCATAACGAGAGTGACGGATACCACCAACTATCAAGGAGAGATCAAGTCATCATACTTCGCCTACGCACAGGCCACAATAGAATGCGGAATCACATGTTCACCAAATTCAAAATAGGAACTACCAGACTATGTCACTGTACACTGGACAATATGACAACAAAACATGTTCTACAGGATTGCCTCCAGTACACAGACCTGAGAAGAGCAACGTGGTCCACGCCCACCTCCCTGGCAGAAAAACTATATGGGGCAATCGATTCGCTTAAACAGACAGCTGACTTCATGAGAGAGTCTGGAATCCTACTCTGATTGAGTCTTGATCGCAGAGAGAGAGAGAGAGAGAGAGAGAGAGAGAGAGAGAGAGAGAGAAATAGCAAACAAACATAATTTAGAGGGAAAAAAATCACAATTAAATGCCTTAAGTAATAAACAAAGTGTATGTAAAACAATAAACAACAACATTGATAAGTAAATAGTAAAATGAAGATTTCATTTAGTGAAACTTAGCTGTGGGGAAGTCCTGTATAGGTGGAGGGGAGGAAAGGTTGCTACTTGTAAGGGAAATCCGCTTCCATAAACACACACACACACCAAATGAAGTCTCATTGTGTTCTCTTTCACTTCCGATTGTTAACGCTACTGGTTCAGAGTTCAGGGTTCTGGTTCATGTTCAGGGGTCTTGTTCAAGGTTCTGGGTTCTGGTTCAGGGGTCTGGTGCAGGGGTCTTGTTCAAGGTTCTGGGTTCTGGTTCAGGGTTCTGGTTGAATATCCTCTCTTTTCTAAGTTTCCGCCACGCATCAACCACTTTCATGTTTCTGATATCCAACTCAATCGTCGACACGACAACCTTAATGCTTGAATGTGCCAGTTTATTGACTCCGAACACAACAAAAAACAGGAGGAAAAAAAAACCAGAAAACAAGTGAGTGTAACACAAAAGATGACTTGAGGGCACATAGAAAACATTTACAGATGGCAATTTTTCATTGCGTTTGCGCACATACATTTCAAACATAGAAGTAACGTTCGAAATCCGAATCAGTTTTTGTTCTCAAATTTAGCATTCGAACTGAAGAAGGTTAGCAGTTCTAGTGACTTAAAGAACTAGGCCCCACTGTATTGTCATCGGTTCTGATTGTGAACGGGGAACCGACAATGTGGAGATCACTCCCATCTACACTTACACTTAATGACTTTTGGCAATATAATAAGTGTTCTGTAGTTCCAGCATAAAGTGTTCAGAAGACAATACAAGAGCTTATATTTTTAAACACCATTTTACGATAATGATAGGTAACTATGGTGAGATCGATGTTTTATTAAACTAAAACCTGAACTCTGTCATGTTACAATTATTTCACAAGATCAAGTGCTACGATCTAGAAATGTCGTGGCTGTGAAAGAGAACTTCTACATACAACTATACAATCATCAAGTGCTACGATCTAGAAATGTCGTGGCTGTGAAAGAGAACTTCTACATACAACTATACAATCATCAAGTGCTACGATCTAGAAATGTCGTGGCTGTGAAAGAGAACTTCTACATACACATATACAATCATCAAGTGCTACGATCTAGAAATGTCGTGGCTGTGAAAGAGAACTTCTACATACACATATACAATCATCAAGTGCTACGATCTAGAAATGTCGTGGCTGTGAAAGAGAACTTCTACATACACATATACAATCATCAAGTGCTACGATCTAGAAATGTCGTGGCTGTGAAAGAGAACTTCTACATACACATATACAATCATCAAGTGCTACGATCTAGAAATGTCGTGGCTGTGAAAGAGAACTTCTACATACACATATACAATCATCAAGTGCCACGATCTAGAAATGTCGTGGCTGTGAAAGAGAACTTCTACATACACATATACAATCATCAAGTGCTACGATCTAGAAATGTCGTGGCTGTCAAAGAGAACTTCTACATACACATATACAATCATCAAGTGCTATGATCTAGAAATGTCGTGGCTGTGAAAGAGAACTTCTACATACACATATACAATCATCAAGTGCTACGATCTAGAAATGTCGTGGCTGTGAAAGAGAACTTCTACATACAACTATACAATCATCAAGTGCTACGATCTAGAAATGTCGTGGCTGTGAAAGAGAACTTCTACATATAAATATACAATCATCAAGTGCTACGATCTAGAAATGTCGTGGCTGTGAAAGAGAACTTCTACATACAAATATACAATCATCAAGTGCTACGATCTAGAAATGGCGTGGCTGTGAAAGAGAACGTCTACATACACATATACAATCATCAAGTGCTACGATCTAGAAATGTCGTGGCTGTGAAAGAGAACTTCTACATACACATATACAATCATCAAGTGCTACGAACTAGAAATGTCGTGGCTGTGAAAGAGAACTTCTACATACAAATATACAATCATCAAGTGCTACGATCTAGAAATGTCGTGGCTGTGAAAGAGAACTTCTACATACACATATACAATCATCAAGTGCTACGATCTAGAAATGTCTTGGCTGTGAAAGAGAACTTCTACATACACATATACAATCATCAAGTGCTACGATCTAGAAATGTCGTGGCTGTGAAAGAGAACTTCTACATACAAATATACAATCATCAAGTGCTACGATCTAGAAATGTCGTGGCTGTGAAAGAGAACTTCTACATACAAATATACAAACATCAAGTGCTACTATCTAGAAATGTCGTGGCTGTGAAAGAGAACTTCTACATACAAATATACAATCATCAAGTGCTACTATCTAGAAATGTCGTGGCTGTGAAAGAGAACTTCTACATACAACTATACAATCATCAAGTGCTACGATCTAGAAATGTTGTGGCTGTGAAAAAGAACTTCTACATACAAATATACAATCATCAAGTGCTACGATCTAGAAATGTCGTGGCTGTGAAAGAGAACTTCTACATACAAATATACAATCATCAAGTGCTACGATCTAGAAATGTCGTGGCTGTGAAAGAGAACTTCTACATACAAATATACAATCATCAAGTGCTACTATCTAGAAATGTCGTGGCTTTGAAAGAGAACTTCTACATACAAATATACAATCATCAAGTGCTACGATCTAGAAATGTCGTGGCTGTGAAAGAGAACTTCTACATACAACTATACAATCATCAAGTGCTACGATCTAGAAATGTCGTGGCCGTGAAAGAGAACTTCTACATACAAATATACAATCATCAAGTGCGACGATCTAGAAATGTCGTGGCTGTGAAAGAGAACTTCTACATACAACTATACAATCATCAAGTGCTACAATCTAGAAATGTCGTGGCTGTGAAAGAGAACTTCTACATACAACTATACAATCATCAAGTGCTACTATCTAGAAATGTCGTGGCTGTGAAAGAGAACTTCTACATACACATATACAATCATCAAGTGCTACTATCTAGAAATGTCGTGGCTGTGAAAGAGAACTTCTACATACAACTATACAATCATCAAGTGCTACTATCTAGAAATGTCGTGGCTGTGAAAGAGAACTTCTACATACAACTATACAATCATCAAGTGCTACTATCTAGAAATGTCGTGGCTGTGAAAGATAACTTCTACATACAACTATACAATCATCAAGTGCTACTATCTAGAAATGTCGTGGCTGTGAAAGAGAACTTCTACATACAACTATACAATTATCAAGTGCTACTATCTAGAAATGTCATGGCTGTGAAAGAGAACTTCTACATACAACTATACAATCATCAAGTGCTACTATCTAGAAATGTCGTGGCAGTGAAAGAGAACTTCTACATACAACTATACAATCATCATGTGCTACTATCTGGAAATGTCGTGGCTGTGAAAGAGAACTTCTACATACAACTATACAATCATCAAGTGCTACTATCTGGAAATGTCGTGGCTGTGAAAGAGAACTTCTACATACAAATATACAATCATCAAGTGCTACTATCTAGAAATGTCGTGGCTGTGAAAGAGAACTTCTACATACAACTATACAATCATCGAGTGCTACTATCTAGAAATGTCGTGGCTGTGAAAGAGAACTTGTACATACAACTATACAATCATCAAGTGCTACTATCTAGAAATGTCGTGGCTGTGAAAGAGAACTTCTACATACAACTATACAATCATCAAGTGCTACGACCTAGAAATGTCGTGGCTGTGAAAGAGAACTTCTACATACAAATATACAATCATCAAGTGCTACGATCTAGGAATGTCGTGGCTGTGAAAGAGAACTTCTACATACAAATATACAATCATCAAGTGCTACGATCTAGAAATGTCGTGGCTGTGAAAGAGAACTTCTACATACAACTATAGAATCATCAAGTGCTACGATCTAGAAATGTTGTGGCTGTGAAAGAGAACTTCTACATACAAATATACAATCATCAAGTGCTACTATCTGGAAATGTCGTGGCTGTGAAAGAGAACTTCTACATACAAATATACAATCATCAAGTGCTACGATCTAGAAATGTCGTGGCTGTGAAAGAGAACTTCTACATACAACTATACAATCATCAAGTGCTACTATCTAGAAATGTCGTGGCTGTGAAAGAGAACTTGTACATACAACTATACAATCATCAAGTGCTACTATCTAGAAATGTCGTGGCTGTGAAAGAGAACTTCTACATACAACTATACAATCATCAAGTGCTACGATCTAGAAATGTCGTGGCTGTGAAAGAGAACTTCTACATACAAATATACAATCATCAAGTGCTACGATCTAGGAATGTCGTGGCTGTGAAAGAGAACTTCTACATACAAATATACAATCATCAAGTGCTACTATCTAGAAATGTCGTGGCTGTGAAAGAGAACTTCTACATACAACTATACAATCATCAAGTGCTACGATCTAGAAATGTCGTGGCTGTGAAAGAGAACTTCTACATACAACTATACAATCATCAAGTGCTACGATCTAGAAATGTCGTGGCCGTGAAAGAGAACTTCTACATACAAATATGCAATCATCAAGTGCTACGATCTAGAAATGTCGTGGCTGTGAAAGAGAACTTCTACATACAACTATACAATCATCAAGTGCTACAATCTAGAAATGTGGTGGCTGTGAAAGAGAACTTCTACATACAACTATACAATCATCAAGTGCTACTATCTAGAAATGTCGTGGCTGTGAAAGAGAACTTCTACATACACATATACAATCATCAAGTGCTACTATCTAGAAATGTCGTGGCTGTGAAAGAGAACTTCTACATACAACTATACAATCATCAAGTGCTACTATCTAGAAATGTCGTGGCTGTGAAAGAGAACTTGTACATACAACTATACAATCATCAAGTGCTACTATCTAGAAATGTCGTGGCTGTGAAAGAGAACTTCTACATACAACTATACAATCATCAAGTGCTACGATCTAGAAATGTCGTGGCTGTGAAAGAGAACTTCTACATACAAATATACAATCATCAAGTGCTACGATCTAGGAATGTCGTGGCTGTGAAAGAGAACTTCTACATACAAATATACAATCATCAATTGCTACGATCTAGAAATGTCGTGGCTGTGAAAGAGAACTTCTACATACACATATACAATCATCAAGTGCTACGATCTAGAAATGTCGTGGCTGTGAAAGAGAACTTCTACATACACATATACAATCATCAAGTGCTACTATCTAGAAATGTCGTGGCTGTGAAAGAGAACTTCTACATACACATATACAATCATCAAGTGCTACGATCTAGAAATGTCGTTGCTGTGAAAGAGAACTTCTACATACACATATACAATCATCAAGTGCTACGATCTAGAAATGTCGTGGCTGTGAAAGAGAACTTCTACATACAAATATACAATCATCAAGTGGTACGATCTAGAAATGGCGTGGCTGTGAAAGAGAACTTCTACATACACATATACAATCATCAAGTGCTACGATCTAGAAATGTCGTGGCTGTGAAAGAGAACTTCTACATACAACTATACAATCATCAAGTGCTACTATCTAGAAATGTCGTGGCTGTGAAAGAGAACTTCTACATACAAATATACAATCATCAAGTGCTACTATCTGGAAATGTCGTGGCTGTGAAAGAGAACTTCTACATACAAATATACAATCATCAAGTGCTACTATCTAGAAATGTCGTGGCTGTGAAAGAGAACTTCTACATACAACTATACAATCATCAAGTGCTACTATCTAGAAATGTCGTGGCTGTGAAAAAGAACTTGTACATACAACTATACAATCATCAAGTGCTACTATCTAGAAATGTCGTGGCTGTGAAAGAGAACTTCTACATACAAATATACAATCATCAAGTGCTACTATCTGGAAATGTCGTGGCTGTGAAAGAGAACTTCTACATACAACTATACAATCATCAAGTGCTACGATCTAGAAATGTTGTGGCTGTGAAAGAGAACTTCTACATACAAATATACAATCATCAAGTGCTACTATCTGGAAATGTCGTGGCTGTGAAAGAGAACTTCTACATACAAATATACAATCATCAAGTGCTACGATCTAGAAATGTCGTGTCTGTGAAAGAGAACTTCTACATACAACTATACAATCATCAAGTGCTACTATCTAGAAATGTCGTGGCTGTGAAAGAGAACTTGTACATACAACTATACAATCATCAAGTGCTACTATCTAGAAATGTCGTGGCTGTGAAAGATAACTTCTACATACAACTATACAATCATCAAGTGCTACGATCTAGAAATGTCGTGGCTGTGAAAGAGAACTTCTACATACAAATATACAATCATCAAGTGCTACGATCTAGGAATGTCGTGGCTGTGAAAGAGAACTTCTACATACAAATATACAATCATCAAGTGCTACTATCTAGAAATGTCGTGGCTGTGAAAGAGAACTTCTACATACAACTATACAATCATCAAGTGCTACGATCTAGAAATGTTGTGGCTGTGAAAGAGAACTTCTACATACAAATATACAATCATCAAGTGCTACTATCTAGAAATGTCGTGGCTGTGAAAGAGAACTTTTACATACAAATATACAATCATCAAGTGCTACGATCTAGAAATGTCGTGGCTGTGAAAGAGAACTTCTACATACAAATATACAATCATCAAGTGCTACGATCTAGAAATGTCGTGGCTTTGAAAGAGAACTTCTACATACAAATATACAATCATCAAGTGCTACGATCTAGAAATGTCGTGGCTGTGAAAGAGAACTTCTACATACACATATACAATCATCAAGTGCTACGATCTAGAAATGTCGTGTCCGTGAAAGAGAACTTCTACATACAAATATACAATCATCAAGTGCTACGATCTAGAAATGTCGAGGCTGTGAAAGAGAACTTCTACATACAACTATACAATCATCAAGTGCTACAATCTAGAAATGTGGTGGCTGTGAAAGAGAACTTCTACATACAACTATACAATCATCAAGTGCTACTATCTAGAAATGTCGTGGCTGTGAAAGAGAACTTCTACATACACATATACAATCATCAAGTGCTACTATCTAGAAATGTCGTGGCTGTGAAAGAGAACTTCTACATACAACTATACAATCATCAAGTGCTACTATCTAGAAATGTCGTGGCTGTGAAAGAGAACTTCTACATACAACTATACAATCATCAAGTGCTACTATCTAGAAATGTCGTGGCTGTGAAAGATAACTTCTACATACAACTATACAATCATCAAGTGCTACTATCTAGAAATGTCGTGGCTGTGAAAGAGAACTTCTACATACAACTATACAATCATCAAGTGCTACTATCTAGAAATGTCGTGGCTGTGAAAGAGAACTTCTACATACAACTATACAATCATCAAGTGCTACGATCTAGAAATGTCGTGGCTGTGAAAGAGAACTTCTACATACAAATATACAATCATCAAGTGCTACGATCTAGGAATGTCGTGGCTGTGAAAGAGAACTTCTACATACAAATATACAATCATCAAGTGCTACTATCTAGAAATGTCGTGGCTGTGAAAGAGAACTTCTACATACAACTATACAATCATCAAGTGCTACGATCTAGAAATGTTGTGGCTGTGAAAGAGAACTTCTACATACAAATATACAATCATCAAGTGCTACTATCTAGAAATGTCGTGGCTGTGAAAGAGAACTTTTACATACAAATATACAATCATCAAGTGCTACGATCTAGAAATGTCGTGGCTGTGAAAGAGAACTTCTACATACAAATATACAATCATCAAGTGCTACGATCTAGAAATGTCGTGGCTTTGAAAGAGAACTTCTACATACAAATATACAATCATCAAGTGCTACGATCTAGAAATGTCGTGGCTGTGAAAGAGTACTTCTACATACAAATATACAATCATCAAGTGCTACGATCTAGAAATGTCGTGTCCGTGAAAGAGAACTTCTACATACAAATATACAATCATCAAGTGCTACGATCTAGAAATGTCGAGGCTGTGAAAGAGAACTTCTACATACAACTATACAATCATCAAGTGCTACAATCTAGAAATGTGGTGGCTGTGAAAGAGAACTTCTACATACAACTATACAATCATCAAGTGCTACTATCTAGAAATGTCGTGGCTGTGAAAGAGAACTTCTACATACACATATACAATCATCAAGTGCTACTATCTAGAAATGTCGTGGCTGTGAAAGAGAACTTCTACATACAACTATACAATCATCAAGTGCTACTATCTAGAAATGTCGTGGCTGTGAAAGAGAACTTCTACATACAACTATACAATCATCAAGTGCTACTATCTAGAAATGTCGTGGCTGTGAAAGATAACTTCTACATACAACTATACAATCATCAAGTGCTACTATCTAGAAATGTGGCTGTGAAAGAGAACTTCTACATACAACTATACAATCATCAAGTGCTACTATCTAGAAATGTCGTGGCTGTGAAAGAGAACTTCTACATACAACTATACAATCATCAAGTGCTACTATCTAGAAATGTCGTGGCTGTGAAAGAGAACTTCTACATACAACTATACAATCATCATGTGCTACTATCTGGAAATGTCGTGGCTGTGAAAGAGAACTTCTACATACAACTATACAATCATCAAGTGCTACTATCTGGAAATGTCGTGGCTGTGAAAGAGAACTTCTACATACAAATATACAATCATCAAGTGCTACTATCTAGAAATGTCGTGGCTGTGAAAGAGAACTTCTACATACAACTATACAATCAAGTGCTACTATCTAGAAATGTCGTGGCTGTGAAAGAGAACTTGTACATACAACTATACAATCATCAAGTGCTACTATCTAGAAATGTCGTGGCTGTGAAAGAGAACTTCTACATACAACTATACAATCATCAAGTGCTACGATCTAGAAATGTCGTGGCTGTGAAAGAGAACTTCTACATACAAATATACAATCATCAAGTGCTACGATCTAGGAATGTCGTGGCTGTGAAAGAGAACTTCTACATACAAATATACAATCATCAAGTGCTACTATCTGGAAATGTCGTGGCTGTGAAAGAGAACTTCTACATACAAATATACAATCATCAAGTGCTACGATCTAGAAATGTCGTGGCTGTGAAAGAGAACTTCTACATACAACTATACAATCATCAAGTGCTACTATCTAGAAATGTCGTGGCTGTGAAAGAGAACTTGTACATACAACTATACAATCATCAAGTGCTACTATCTAGAAATGTCGTGGCTGTGAAAGAGAACTTCTACATACAACTATACAATCATCAAGTGCTACGATCTAGAAATGTCGTGGCTGTGAAAGAGAACTTCTACATACAAATATACAATCAACAAGTGCTACGATCTAGGAATGTCGTGGCTGTGAAAGAGAACTTCTACATACAAATATACAATCATCAAGTGCTACTATCTAGAAATGTCGTGGCTGTGAAAGAGAACTTCTACATACAACTATACAATCATCAAGTGCTACGATCTAGAAATGTCGTGGCTGTGAAAGAGAACTTCTACATACAAATATACAATCATCAAGTGCTACGATCTAGAAATGTCGTGGCTTTGAAAGAGAACTTCTACATACAAATATACAATCATCAAGTGCTACGATCTAGAAATGTCGTGGCCGTGAAAGAGAACTTCTACATACAAATATACAATCATCAAGTGCTACGATCTAGAAATGTCGTGGCTGTGAAAGAGAACTTCTACATACAACTATACAATCATCAAGTGCTACAATCTAGAAATGTGATGGCTGTGAAAGAGAACTTCTACATACAACTATACAATCATCAAGTGCTACTATCTAGAAATGTCGTGGCTGTGAAAGAGAACTTCTACATACACATATACAATCATCAAGTGCTACTATCTAGAAATGTCGTGGCTGTGAAAGAGAACTTCTACATACAACTATACAATCATCAAGTGCTACTATCTAGAAATGTCGTGGCTGTGAAAGAGAACTTTTACATACAACTATACAATCATCAAGTGCTACTATCTAGAAATGTCGTGGCTGTGAAAGATAACTTCTACATACAACTATACAATCATCAAGTGCTACTATCTAGAAATGTCGTGGCTGTGAAAGAGAACTTCTACATACAACTATACAATCATCAAGTGCTACTATCTAGAAATGTCGTGGCTGTGAAAGAGAACTTCTACATACAACTATACAATCATCAAGTGCTACTATCTAGAAATGTCGAGGCTGTGAAAGAGAACTTCTACATACAACTATACAATCATCAAGTGCTACAATCTAGAAATGTGGTGGCTGTGAAAGAGAACTTCTACATACAACTATACAATCATCAAGTGCTACTATCTAGAAATGTCGAGGCTGTGAAAGAGAACTTCTACATACAACTATACAATCATCAAGTGCTACAATCTAGAAATGTGGTGGCTGTGAAAGAGAACTTCTACATACAACTATACAATCATCAAGTGCTACTATCTAGAAATGTCGTGGCTGTGAAAGAGAACTTCTACATACACATATACAATCATCAAGTGCTACTATCTAGAAATGTCGTGGCTGTGAAAGAGAACTTCTACATACAACTATACAATCATCAAGTGCTACTATCTAGAAATGTCGTGGCTGTGAAAGAGAACTTCTACATACAACTATACAATCATCAAGTGCTACTATCTAGAAATGTCGTGGCTGTGAAAGATAACTTCTACATACAACTATACAATCATCAAGTGCTACTATCTAGAAATGTCGTGGCTGTGAAAGAGAACTTCTACATACAACTATACAATCATCAAGTGCTACTATCTAGAAATGTCGTGGCTGTGAAAGAGAACTTCTACATACAACTATACAATCATCAAGTGCTACGATCTAGAAATGTCGTGGCTGTGAAAGAGAACTTCTACATACAAATATACAATCATCAAGTGCTACGATCTAGGAATGTCGTGGCTGTGAAAGAGAACTTCTACATACAAATATACAATCATCAAGTGCTACTATCTAGAAATGTCGTGGCTGTGAAAGAGAACTTCTACATACAACTATACAATCATCAAGTGCTACGATCTAGAAATGTTGTGGCTGTGAAAGAGAACTTCTACATACAAATATACAATCATCAAGTGCTACTATCTAGAAATGTCGTGGCTGTGAAAGAGAACTTTTACATACAAATATACAATCATCAAGTGCTACGATCTAGAAATGTCGTGGCTGTGAAAGAGAACTTCTACATACAAATATACAATCATCAAGTGCTACGATCTAGAAATGTCGTGGCTGTGAAAGAGAACTTCTACATACAAATATACAATCATCAAGTGCTACGATCTAGAAATGTCGTGGCTGTGAAAGAGAACTTCTACATACAACTATACAATCATCAAGTGCTACAATCTAGAAATGTCGTGGCTGTGAAAGAGAACTTCTACATACAACTATACAATCATCAAGTGCTACTATCTAGAAATGTCGTGGCTGTGAAAGAGAACTTCTACATACATATACAATCATCAAGTGCTACTATCTAGAAATGTCGTGGCTGTGAAAGAGAACTTCTACATACAACTATACAATCATCAAGTGCTACTATCTAGAAATGTCGTGGCTGTGAAAGAGAACTTCTACATACAACTATACAATCATCAAGTGCTACTATCTAGAAATGTCGTGGCTGTGAAAGAGAACTTCTACATACAACTATACAATCATCAAGTGCTACTATCTAGAAATGTCGTGGCTGTGAAAGAGAACTTCTACATACAACTATACAATCATCAAGTGCTACTATCTAGAAATGTCGTGGCTGTGAAAGAGAACTTCTACATACAACTATACAATCATCAAGTGCTACTATCTAGAAATGTCGTGGCTGTGAAAGAGAACTTCTACATACAACTATACAATCATCAAGTGCTACTATCTGGAAATGTCGTGGCTGTGAAAGAGAACTTCTACATACAACTATACAATCATCAAGTGCTACTATCTAGAAATGTCGTGGCTGTGAAAGAGAACTTCTACATACAAATATACAATCATCAAGTGCTACTATCTAGAAATGTCGTGGCTGTGAAAGAGAACTTCTACATACAACTATACAATCAAGTGCTACTATCTAGAAATGTCGTGGCTGTGAAAGAGAACTTGTACATACAACTATACAATCATCAAGTGCTACTATCTAGAAATGTCGTGGCTGTGAAAGAGAACTTCTACATACAACTATACAATCATCAAGTGCTACGATCTAGAAATGTCGTGGCTGTGAAAGAGAACTTCTACATACAAATATACAATCATCAAGTGCTACGATCTAGGAATGTCGTGGCTGTGAAAGAGAACTTCTACATACAAATATACAATCATCAAGTGCTACTATCTAGAAATGTCGTGGCTGTGAAAGAGAACTTCTACATACAAATATACAATCATCAAGTGCTACGATCTAGAAATGTCGTGGCTGTGAAAGAGAACTTCTACATACAACTATACAATCATCAAGTGCTACTATCTAGAAATGTCGTGGCTGTGAAAGAGAACTTCTACATACAACTATACAATCATCAAGTGCTACTATCTAGAAATGTCGTGGCTGTGAAAGAGAACTTCTACATACAACTATACAATCATCAAGTGCTACGATCTAGAAATGTCGTGGCTGTGAAAGAGAACTTCTACATACAAATATACAATCATCAAGTGCTACGATCTAGGAATGTCGTGGCTGTGAAAGAGAACTTCTACATACAAATATACAATCATCAAGTGCTACTATCTAGAAATGTCGTGGCTGTGAAAGAGAACTTCTACATACAACTATACAATCATCAAGTGCTACGATCTAGAAATGTCGTGGCTGTGAAAGAGAACTTCTACATACAAATATACAATCATCAAGTGCTACGATCTAGAAATGTCGTGGCTTTGAAAGAGAACTTCTACATACAAATATACAATCATCAAGTGCTACGATCTAGAAATGTCGTGGCCGTGAAAGAGAACTTCTACATACAAATATACAATCATCAAGTGCTACGATCTAGAAATGTCGTGGCTGTGAAAGAGAACTTCTACATACAACTATACAATCATCAAGTGCTACAATCTAGAAATGTCGTGGCTGTGAAAGAGAACTTCTACATACAACTATACAATCATCAAGTGCTACTATCTAGAAATGTCGTGGCTGTGAAAGAGAACTTCTACATACACATATACAATCATCAAGTGCTACTATCTAGAAATGTCGTGGCTGTGAAAGAGAACTTCTACATACAACTATACAATCATCAAGTGCTACTATCTAGAAATGTCGTGGCTGTGAAAGAGAACTTCTACATACAACTATACAATCATCAAGTGCTACTATCTAGAAATGTCGTGGCTGTGAAAGATAACTTCTACATACAACTATACAATCATCAAGTGCTACTATCTAGAAATGTCGTGGCTGTGAAAGAGAACTTCTACATACAACTATACAATCATCAAGTGCTACTATCTAGAAATGTCGTGGCTGTGAAAGAGAACTTCTACATACAACTATACAATCATCAAGTGCTACTATCTAGAAATGTCGTGGCTGTGAAAGAGAACTTCTACATACAAATATACAATCATCAAGTGCTACTATCTAGAAATGTCGTGGCTGTGAAAGAGAACTTCTACATACAACTATACAATCATCAAGTGCTACTATCTAGAAATGTCGTGGCTGTGAAAGAGAACTTGTACATACAACTATACAATCATCAAGTGCTACGATCTAGAAATGTCGTGGCTGTGAAAGAGAACTTCTACATACAAATATACAATCATCAAGTGCTACGATCTAGAAATGTCGTGGCTGTGAAAGAGAACTTCTACATACAAATATACAATCATCAAGTGCTACGATCTAGAAATGTCGTGGCTGTGAAAGAGAACTTCTACATACAAATATACAATCATCAAGTGCTACGATCTAGAAATGTCGTGGCTTTGAAAGAGAACTTCTACATACACATATACAATCATCAAGTGCTACGATCTAGAAATGTCGTGGCTGTGAAAGAGAACTTCTACATACACATATACAATCATCAAGTGCTACTATCTAGAAATGTCGTGGCTGTGAAAGAGAACTTCTACATACACATATACAATCATCAAGTGCTACGATCTAGAAATGTCGTGGCTGTGAAAGAGAACTTCTACATACACATATACAATCATCAAGTGCTACGATCTAGAAATGTCGTGGCTGTGAAAGAGAACTTCTACATACAAATATACAATCATCAAGTGCTACGATCTAGAAATGTCGTGGCTGTGAAAGAGAACTTCTACATACACATATACAATCATCAAGTGCTACGATCTAGAAATGTCGTGTCTGTGAAAGAGAACTTCTACATACAACTATACAATCATCAAGTGCTACTATCTAGAAATGTCGTGGCTGTGAAAGAGAACTTCTACATACAACTATACAATCATCAAGTGCTACTATCTAGAAATGTCGTGGCTGTGAAAGAGAACTTCTACATACAACTATACAATCATCAAGTGCTACGATCTAGAAATGTCGTGGCTGTGAAAGAGAACTTCTACATACAAATATACAATCATCAAGTGCTACGATCTAGAAATGTCGTGGCTGTGAAAGAGAACTTCTACATACAAATATACAATCATCAAGTGCTACTATCTAGAAATGTCGTGGCTGTGAAAGAGAACTTCTACATACAACTATACAATCATCAAGTGCTACGATCTAGAAATGTCGTGGCTGTGAAAGAGAACTTCTACATACAAATATACAATCATCAAGTGCTACTATCTAGAAATGTCGTGGCTGTGAAAGAGAACTTCTACATACAAATATACAATCATCAAGTGCTACGATCTAGAAATGTCGTGGCTGTGAAAGAGAACTTCTACATACAAATATACAATCATCAAGTGCTACGATCTAGAAATGTCGTGGCTGTGAAAGAGAACTTCTACATACAAATATACAATCATCAAGTGCTACGATCTAGAAATGTCGTGGCTGTGAAAGAGAACTTCTACATACAACTATACAATCATCAAGTGCTACGATCTAGAAATGTCGTGGCTGTGAAAGAGAACTTCTACATACAAATATACAATCATCAAGTGCTACGATCTAGAAATGTCGTGGCTGTGAAAGAGAACTTCTACATACAACTATACAATCATCAAGTGCTACGATCTAGAAATGTCGTGGCTGTGAAAGAGAACTTCTACATACAACTATACAATCATCAAGTGCTACTATCTAGAAATGTCGTGGCTGTGAAAGAGAACTTCTACATACACATATACAATCATCAAGTGCTACTATCTAGAAATGTCGTGGCTGTGAAAGAGAACTTCTACATACAACTATACAATCATCAAGTGCTACTATCTAGAAATGTCGTGGCTGTGAAAGAGAACTTCTACATACAACTATACAATCATCAAGTGCTACTATCTAGAAATGTCGTGGCTGTGAAAGAGAACTTCTACATACAACTATACAATCATCAAGTGCTACTATCTAGAAATGTCGTGGCTGTGAAAGAGAACTTCTACATACAAATATACAATCATCAAGTGCTACTATCTAGAAATGTCGTGGCTGTGAAAGAGAACTTCTACATACAACTATACAATCATCAAGTGCTACTATCTAGAAATGTCGTGGCTGTGAAAGAGAACTTCTACATACAACTATACAATCATCAAGTGCTACTATCTAGAAATGTCGTGGCTGTGAAAGAGAACTTCTACATACAACTATACAATCATCAAGTGCTACGATCTAGAAATGTCGTGGCTGTGAAAGAGAACTTCTACATACAACTATACAATCATCAAGTGCTACTATCTAGAAATGTCGTGGCTGTGAAAGAGAACTTCTACATACAACTATACAATCATCAAGTGCTACGATCTAGAAATGTCGTGGCTGTGAAAGAGAACTTCTACATACAAATATACAATCATCAAGTGCTACGATCTAGGAATGTCGTGGCTGTGAAAGAGAACTTCTACATACAAATATACAATCATCAAGTGCTACGATCTAGAAATGTCGTGGCTGTGAAAGAGAACTTCTACATACAACTATACAATCATCAAGTGCTACGATCTAGAAATGTCGTGGCTGTGAAAGAGAACTTCTACATACAAATATACAATCATCAAGTGCTACGATCTAGAAATGTCGTGGCTGTGAAAGAGAACTTCTACATACAAATATACAATCATCAAGTGCTACGATCTAGAAATGTCGTGGCTGTGAAAGAGAACTTCTACATACAAATATACAATCATCAAGTGCTACGATCTAGAAATGTCGTGGCTGTGAAAGAGAACTTCTACATACAACTATACAATCATCAAGTGCTACGATCTAGAAATGTCGTGGCTGTGAAAGAGAACTTCTACATACAACTATACAATCATCAAGTGCTACTATCTAGAAATGTCGTGGCTGTGAAAGAGAACTTCTACATACACATATACAATCATCAAGTGCTACTATCTAGAAATGTCGTGGCTGTGAAAGAGAACTTCTACATACAACTATACAATCATCAAGTGCTACTATCTAGAAATGTCGTGGCTGTGAAAGAGAACTTCTACATACAACTATACAATCATCAAGTGCTACTATCTAGAAATGTCGTGGCTGTGAAAGAGAACTTCTACATACAACTATACAATCATCAAGTGCTACTATCTAGAAATGTCGTGGCTGTGAAAGAGAACTTCTACATACAACTATACAATCATCAAGTGCTACTATCTAGAAATGTCGTGGCTGTGAAAGAGAACTTCTACATACAACTATACAATCATCAAGTGCTACTATCTAGAAATGTCGTGGCTGTGAAAGAGAACTTCTACATACAAATATACAATCATCAAGTGCTACTATCTAGAAATGTCGTGGCTGTGAAAGAGAACTTCTACATACAACTATACAATCATCAAGTGCTACTATCTAGAAATGTCGTGGCTGTGAAAGAGAACTTCTACATACAACTATACAATCATCAAGTGCTACGATCTAGAAATGTCGTGGCTGTGAAAGAGAACTTCTACATACAAATATACAATCATCAAGTGCTACGATCTAGAAATGTCGTGGCTGTGAAAGAGAACTTCTACATACAAATATACAATCATCAAGTGCTACGATCTAGAAATGTCGTGGCTGTGAAAGAGAACTTCTACATACAAATATACAATCATCAAGTGCTACGATCTAGAAATGTCGTGGCTGTGAAAGAGAACTTCTACATACACATATACAATCATCAAGTGCTACGATCTAGAAATGTCGTGGCTGTGAAAGAGAACTTCTACATACACATATACAATCATCAAGTGCTACTATCTAGAAATGTCGTGGCTGTGAAAGAGAACTTCTACATACACATATACAATCATCAAGTGCTACGATCTAGAAATGTCGTGGCTGTGAAAGAGAACTTCTACATACACATATACAATCATCAAGTGCTACGATCTAGAAATGTCGTGGCTGTGAAAGAGAACTTCTACATACAAATATACAATCATCAAGTGCTACGATCTAGAAATGTCGTGGCTGTGAAAGAGAACTTCTACATACACATATACAATCATCAAGTGCTACGATCTAGAAATGTCGTGGCTGTGAAAGAGAACTTCTACATACAACTATACAATCATCAAGTGCTACTATCTAGAAATGTCGTGGCTGTGAAAGAGAACTTCTACATACAACTATACAATCATCAAGTGCTACTATCTAGAAATGTCGTGGCTGTGAAAGAGAACTTCTACATACAACTATACAATCATCAAGTGCTACGATCTAGAAATGTCGTGGCTGTGAAAGAGAACTTCTACATACAAATATACAATCATCAAGTGCTACGATCTAGAAATGTCGTGGCTGTGAAAGAGAACTTCTACATACAAATATACAATCATCAAGTGCTACTATCTAGAAATGTCGTGGCTGTGAAAGAGAACTTCTACATACAACTATACAATCATCAAGTGCTACGATCTAGAAATGTCGTGGCTGTGAAAGAGAACTTCTACATACAAATATACAATCATCAAGTGCTACTATCTAGAAATGTCGTGGCTGTGAAAGAGAACTTCTACATACAAATATACAATCATCAAGTGCTACGATCTAGAAATGTCGTGGCTGTGAAAGAGAACTTCTACATACAAATATACAATCATCAAGTGCTACGATCTAGAAATGTCGTGGCTGTGAAAGAGAACTTCTACATACAAATATACAATCATCAAGTGCTACGATCTAGAAATGTCGTGGCTGTGAAAGAGAACTTCTACATACAAATATACAATCATCAAGTGCTACGATCTAGAAATGTCGTGGCTGTGAAAGAGAACTTCTACATACAAATATACAATCATCAAGTGCTACGATCTAGAAATGTCGTGGCTGTGAAAGAGAACTTCTACATACAACTATACAATCATCAAGTGCTACGATCTAGAAATGTCGTGGCTGTGAAAGAGAACTTCTACATACAACTATACAATCATCAAGTGCTACGATCTAGAAATGTCGTGGCTGTGAAAGAGAACTTCTACATACACATATACAATCATCAAGTGCTACTATCTAGAAATGTCGTGGCTGTGAAAGAGAACTTCTACATACAACTATACAATCATCAAGTGCTACTATCTAGAAATGTCGTGGCTGTGAAAGAGAACTTCTACATACAACTATACAATCATCAAGTGCTACTATCTAGAAATGTCGTGGCTGTGAAAGAGAACTTCTACATACAAATATACAATCATCAAGTGCTACTATCTAGAAATGTCGTGGCTGTGAAAGAGAACTTCTACATACAAATATACAATCATCAAGTGCTACTATCTAGAAATGTCGTGGCTGTGAAAGAGAACTTCTACATACAACTATACAATCATCAAGTGCTACGATCTAGAAATGTCGTGGCTGTGAAAGAGAACTTCTACATACAACTATACAATCATCAAGTGCTACTATCTAGAAATGTCGTGGCTGTGAAAGAGAACTTCTACATACAACTATACAATCATCAAGTGCTACGATCTAGAAATGTCGTGGCTGTGAAAGAGAACTTCTACATACAAATATACAATCATCAAGTGCTACGATCTAGAAATGTCGTGGCTGTGAAAGAGAACTTCTACATACAAATATACAATCATCAAGTGCTACGATCTAGAAATGTCGTGGCTGTGAAAGAGAACTTCTACATACAAATATACAATCATCAAGTGCTACGATCTAGAAATGTCGTGGCTGTGAAAGAGAACTTCTACATACACATATACAATCATCAAGTGCTACGATCTAGAAATGTCGTGGCTGTGAAAGAGAACTTCTACATACACATATACAATCATCAAGTGCTACGATCTAGAAATGTCGTGGCTGTGAAAGAGAACTTCTACATACAATATACAATCATCAAGTGCTACGATCTAGAAATGTCGTGGCTGTGAAAGAGAACTTCTACATACACATATACAATCATCAAGTGCTACGATCTAGAAATGTCGTGGCTGTGAAAGAGAACTTCTACATACAAATATACAATCATCAAGTGCTACGATCTAGAAATGTCGTGGCTGTGAAAGAGAACTTCTACATACACATATACAATCATCAAGTGCTACGATCTAGAAATGTCGTGGCTGTGAAAGAGAACTTCTACATACACATATACAATCATCAAGTGCTACGATCTAGAAATGTCGTGGCTGTGAAAGAGAACTTCTACATACAAATATACAATCATCAAGTGCTACGATCTAGAAATGTCGTGGCTGTGAAAGAGAACTTCTACATACAAATATACAATCATCAAGTGCTACGATCTAGAAATGTCGTGGCTGTGAAAGAGAACTTCTACATACAACTATACAATCATCAAGTGCTACTATCTAGAAATGTCGTGGCTGTGAAAGAGAACTTCTACATACAACTATACAATCATCAAGTGCTACGATCTAGAAATGTCGTGGCTGTGAAAGAGAACTTCTACATACAACTATACAATCATCAAGTGCTACTATCTAGAAATGTCGTGGCTGTGAAAGAGAACTTCTACATACACATATACAATCATCAAGTGCTACGATCTAGAAATGTCGTGGCTGTGAAAGAGAACTTCTACATACAAATATACAATCATCAAGTGCTACGATCTAGAAATGTCGTGGCTGTGAAAGAGAACTTCTACATACACATATACAATCATCAAGTGCTACGATCTAGAAATGTCGTGGCTGTGAAAGAGAACTTCTACATACAAATATACAATCATCAAGTGCTACGATCTAGAAATGTCGTGGCTGTGAAAGAGAACTTCTACATACAATATACAATCATCAAGTGCTACGATCTAGAAATGTCGTGGCTGTGAAAGAGAACTTCTACATACACATATACAATCATCAAGTGCTACTATCTAGAAATGTCGTGGCTGTGAAAGAGAACTTCTACATACACATATACAATCATCAAGTGCTACGATCTAGAAATGTCGTGGCTGTGAAAGAGAACTTCTACATACACATATACAATCATCAAGTGCTACGATCTAGAAATGTCGTGGCTGTGAAAGAGAACTTCTACATACAAATATACAATCATCAAGTGCTACGATCTAGAAATGTCGTGGCTGTGAAAGAGAACTTCTACATACACATATACAATCATCAAGTGCTACGATCTAGAAATGTCGTGGCTGTGAAAGAGAACTTCTACATACAAATATACAATCATCAAGTGCTACGATCTAGAAATGTCGTGGCTGTGAAAGAGAACTTCTACATACACATATACAATCATCAAGTGCTACGATCTAGAAATGTCGTGGCTGTGAAAGAGAACTTCTACATACACATATACAATCATCAAGTGCTACGATCTAGAAATGTCGTGGCTGTGAAAGAGAACTTCTACATACACATATACAATCATCAAGTGCTACGATCTAGAAATGTCGTGGCTGTGAAAGAGAACTTCTACATACACATATACAATCATCAAGTGCTACGATCTAGAAATGTCGTGGCTGTGAAAGAGAACTTCTACATACAACTATACAATCATCAAGTGCTACGATCTAGAAATGTCGTGGCTGTGAAAGAGAACTTCTACATACAACTATACAATCATCAAGTGCTACTATCTAGAAATGTCGTGGCTGTGAAAGAGAACTTCTACATACAACTATACAATCATCAAGTGCTACTATCTAGAAATGTCGTGGCTGTGAAAGAGAACTTCTACATACAAATATACAATCATCAAGTGCTACGATCTAGAAATGTCGTGGCTGTGAAAGAGAACTTCTACATACAACTATACAATCATCAAGTGCTACTATCTAGAAATGTCGTGGCTGTGAAAGAGAACTTCTACATACAACTATACAATCATCAAGTGCTACGATCTAGAAATGTCGTGGCTGTGAAAGAGAACTTCTACATACAAATATACAATCATCAAGTGCTACGATCTAGAAATGTCGTGGCTGTGAAAGAGAACTTCTACATACAAATATACAATCATCAAGTGCTACGATCTAGAAATGTCGTGGCTGTGAAAGAGAACTTCTACATACACATATACAATCATCAAGTGCTACGATCTAGAAATGTCGTGGCTGTGAAAGAGAACTTCTACATACAAATATACAATCATCAAGTGCTACGATCTAGAAATGTCGTGGCTGTGAAAGAGAACTTCTACATACACATATACAATCATCAAGTGCTACGATCTAGAAATGTCGTGGCTGTGAAAGAGAACTTCTACATACACATATACAATCATCAAGTGCTACGATCTAGAAATGTCGTGGCTGTGAAAGAGAACTTCTACATACAAATATACAATCATCAAGTGCTACGATCTAGAAATGTCGTGGCTGTGAAAGAGAACTTCTACATACACATATACAATCATCAAGTGCTACGATCTAGAAATGTCGTGGCTGTGAAAGAGAACTTCTACATACAACTATACAATCATCAAGTGCTACGATCTAGAAATGTCGTGGCTGTGAAAGAGAACTTCTACATACAACTATACAATCATCAAGTGCTACGATCTAGAAATGTCGTGGCTGTGAAAGAGAACTTCTACATACAACTATACAATCATCAAGTGCTACTATCTAGAAATGTCGTGGCTGTGAAAGAGAACTTCTACATACACATATACAATCATCAAGTGCTACTATCTAGAAATGTCGTGGCTGTGAAAGAGAACTTCTACATACAATATACAATCATCAAGTGCTACTATCTAGAAATGTCGTGGCTGTGAAAGAGAACTTCTACATACAACTATACAATCATCAAGTGCTACTATCTAGAAATGTCGTGGCTGTGAAAGAGAACTTCTACATACAAATATACAATCATCAAGTGCTACGATCTAGAAATGTCGTGGCTGTGAAAGAGAACTTATACATACAAATATACAATCATCAATTGCTACGATCTAGAAATGCCGTGGCTGTGAAAGAGAACTTCTACATACACATATACAATCATCAAGTGCTACGATCTAGAACTGTCGTGGCTGTGAAAGAGAACTTCTACATACACATATACAATCATCAAGTGCTACTATCTAGAAAAGTCGTGGCTGTGAAAGAGAACTTCTACATACACATATACAATCATCAAGTGCTACGATCTAGAAATGTCGTGGCTGTGAAAGAGAACTTCTACATACAAATATACAATCATCAAGTGCTACGATCTAGAAATGTCGTGGCTGTGAAAGAGAACTTCTACATACAAATATACAATCATCAAGTGCTACGATCTAGAAATGTCGTGGCTGTGAAAGAGAACTTCTACATACACATATACAATCATCAAGTGCTACGATCTAGAAATGTCGTGGCTGTGAAAGAGAACTTCTACATACAACTATACAATCATCAAGTGCTACTATCTAGAAATGTCGTGGCTGCGAAAGAGAACTTCTACATACAACTATACAATCATCAAGTGCTACGATCTAGAAATGTCGTGGCTGTGAAAGAGAACTTCTACATACAACTATACAATCATCAAGTGCTACTATCTAGATATGTCGTGGCTGTGAAAGAGAACTTCTACATACACATATACAATCATCAAGTGCTACGATTTAGAAATGTCGTGGCTGTGAAAGAGAACTTCTACATACAAATATACAATCATCAATTGCTACGATCTAGAAATGTCGTGGCTGTGAAAGAGAACTTCTACATACACATATACAATCATCAAGTGCTACGATCTAGGAATGTCGTGGCTGTGAAAGAGAACTTCTACATACAACTATACAATCATCAAGTGCTACGATCTAGAAATGTCGTGGCTGTGAAAGAGAACTTCTACATACAAATATACAATCATCAAGTGCTACGATCTAGAAATGTCGTGGCTGTGAAAGAGAACTTCTACATACACATATACAATCATCAAGTGCTACTATCTAGAAATGTCGTGGCTGTGAAAGAGAACTTCTACATACACATATACAATCATCAAGTGCTACGATCTAGAAATGTCGTGGCTGTGAAAGAGAACTTCTACATACACATATACAATCATCAAGTGCTACGATCTAGAAATGTCGTGGCTGTGAAAGAGAACTTCTACATGCAAATATACAATCATCAAGTGCTACGATCTAGAAATGGCGTGGCTGTGAAAGAGAACTTCTACATACACATATACAATCATCAAGTGCTACGATCTAGAAATGTCGTGGCTGTGAAAGAGAACTTCTACATGCAAATATACAATCATCAAGTGCTACGATCTAGAAATGGCGTGGCTGTGAAAGAGATTTCTACATACACATATACAATCATCAAGTGCTACGATCTAGAAATGTCGTGGCTGTGAAAGAGAACTTCTACATACACATATACAATCATCAAGTGCTACGATCTAGAAATGTCGTGGCTGTGAAAGAGAACTTCTACATACACATATACAATCATTAAGTGCTACGATCTAGAAATGTCGTGGCTGTGAAAGAGAACTTCTACATACACATATACAATCATCAAGTGCTACGATCTGGAAATGTCGTGGCTGTGAAAGAGAACTTCTACATACAACTATACAATCATCAAGTGCTACTATCTGGAAATGTCGTGGCTGTGAAAGAGAACTTCTACATACAAATATACAATCATCAAGTGCTACTATCTAGAAATGTCGTGGCTGTGAAAGAGAACTTCTACATACAACTATACAATCATCAAGTGCTACTATCTAGAAATGTCGTGGCTGTGAAAGAGAACTTCTACATACAACTATACAATCATCAAGTGCTACGATCTAGAAATGTCGTGGCTGTGAAAGAGAACTTCTACATACAACTATACAATCATCAAGTGCTACTATCTAGAATGTCGTGGCTGTGAAAGAGAACTTCTACATACACATATACAATCATCAAGTGCTACGATTTAGAAATGTCGTGGCTGTGAAAGAGAACTTCTACATACAAATATACAATCATCAATTGCTACGATCTAGAAATGTCGTGGCTGTGAAAGAGAACTTCTACATACACATATACAATCATCAAGTGCTACGATCTAGGAATGTCGTGGCTGTGAAAGAGAACTTCTACATACAAATATACAATCATCAAGTGCTACGATCTAGAAATGTCGTGGCTGTGAAAGAGAACTTCTACATACAAATATACAATCATCAAGTGCTACGATCTAGAAATGTCGTGGCTGTGAAAGAGAACTTCTACATACACATATACAATCATCAAGTGCTACTATCTAGAAATGTCGTGGCTGTGAAAGAGAACTTCTACATACACATATACAATCATCAAGTGCTACGATCTAGAAATGTCGTGGCTGTGAAAGAGAACTTCTACATACACATATACAATCATCAAGTGCTACGATCTAGAAATGTCGTGGCTGTGAAAGAGAACTTCTACATGCAAATATACAATCATCAAGTGCTACGATCTAGAAATGGCGTGGCTGTGAAAGAGAACTTCTACATACACATATACAATCATCAAGTGTTACGATCTAGAAATGTCGTGGCTGTGAAAGAGAACTTCTACATGCAAATATACAATCATCAAGTGCTACGATCTAGAAATGGCGTGGCTGTGAAAGAGATTTCTACATACACATATACAATCATCAAGTGCTACGATCTAGAAATGTCGTGGCTGTGAAAGAGAACTTCTACATACACATATACAATCATCAAGTGCTACGATCTAGAAATGTCGTGGCTGTGAAAGAGAACTTCTACATACACATATACAATCATCAAGTGCTACTATCAAGAAATGTCGTGGCTGTGAAAGAGAACTTCTACATACACATATACAATCATCAAGTGCTACGGTCTAGAAATGTCGTGGCTGTGAAAGAGAACTTCTACATACAACTATACAATCATCAAGTGCTACGATCTAGAAATGTCGTGGCTGTGAAAGAGAACTTCTACATACAACTATACAATCATCAAGTGCTACTATCTAGAAATGTCGTGGCTGTGAAAGAGAACTTCTACATACAACTATACAATCATCAAGTGCTACTATCTGGAAATGTCGTGGCTGTGAAAGAGAACTTCTACATACAACTATACAATCATCAAGTGCTACTATCTAGAAATGTCGTGGCTGTGAAAGAGAACTTCTACATACAAATATACAATCATCAAGTGCTACTATCTAGAAATGTCGTGGCTGTGAAAGAGAACTTCTACATACAACTATACAATCATCAAGTGCTACTATCAAGAAATGTCGTGGCTGTGAAAGAGAACTTCTACATACAAATATACAATCATCAAGTGCTACTATCTAGAAATGTCGTGGCTGTGAAAGAGAACTTCTACATACACATATACAATCATCAAGTGCTACTATCAAGAAATGTCGTGGCTGTGAAAGAGAACTTCTACATACAACTATACAATCATCAAGTGCTACTATCTAGAAATGTCGTGGCTGTGAAAGAGAACTTCTACATACAACTATACAATCATCAAGTGCTACTATCTAGAAATGTCGTGGCTGTGAAAGAGAACTTCTACATACAAATATACAATCATCAAGTGCTACGATCTAGAAATGTCGCGGCTGTGAAAGAGAACTTCTACATACAAATATACAATCATCAAGTGCTACTATCTAGAAATGTCGTGGCTGTGAAAGAGAACTTCTACATACAACTATACAATCATCAAGTGCTACTATCTAGAAATGTCGTGGCTGTGAAAGAGAACTTCTACATACAACTATACAATCATCAAGTGCTACGATCTAGAAATGTCGCGGCTGTGAAAGAGAACTTCTACATACAAATATACAATCATCAAGTGCTACGATCTAGAAATGTCGTGGCTGTGAAAGAGAACTTCTACATACACATATACAATCATCAAGTGCTACTATCTAGAAATGTCGTGGCTGTGAAAGAGAACTTCTACATACACATATACAATCATCAAGTGCTACGATCTAGAAATGTCGTGGCTGTGAAAGAGAACTTCTACATACACATATACAATCATCAAGTGCTACGATCTAGAAATGTCGTGGCTGTGAAAGAGAACTTCTACATACACATATACAATCATCAAGTGCTACGATCTAGAAATGTCGTGGCTGTGAAAGAGAACTTTTACATACACATATACAATCATCAAGCACACATTAAATAAAAGCTTGTATGTCCTTTACACAAAGAACACTGCTTGTAGGGCGATGTGTTACCTTCTTGATTTTTCTAACATGGAAGACAATGAGACTTTGTCGATGACATGTCTACTTCCGAACCAGAAACATCCGTTTTACAATGGAACTGGGAGTACACAAGGCTGCAGGTTAAAGGGAGGATTGTATTCAACCTTGAATGGGTGGATACTTAGGGAACTGAAAGATATTAACGTTTTTGATGTAATTGTAGAGTTGCGCGTGCGTTGTTTTGGCAATAAATCGGCTATATTCTAAGATAAATGTATAGGATAAGAACTAATTGTTAACAAAAGTCAATTTCTCACCTTAGGATGTCGATTGGCTGAAAGAACAAACGAGGGTATGTAATATGTTTTAGAATGTTCCTTCAACTCCCTGTGTAGCTCATATCTTCTTCAACAAATACTTCCCTAACCGCCCTGTGTAGCTCATATCTTCAACAAATACTTCCCTAACCGCCCTGTGTAGCTCATATCTTCAACAAATACTTCCCTAACCGCCCTGTGTAGCTCATATCTTCTTCAACAAATACTTCCCTAGCCGGCCTGTTTGCTGCCATACTCTTAAGATAGCTCCATGTGTTCACCTTCAGGAGGTGAGTGATTGCCCTTTGTGTCAACGAAATAGCAACAAAAGTCTTCTGACTTGACCTGTCCACGATTCCTCATTATGTTAAGCGTTGTCTTGTACAGTGAGCTATCTCTGGAGAAGATTACCCTTACAATACCTTAGCACATTCAGTTGAGTTGATAACTCACAGCGTTTGGAACAAGATCAACATCCGTTGTTATTCTTATGTCTACAAAACTTGGACATGATAAATCACACAGCAATGGAATCACATCTCTGCTATACTAGATTAGAATTGTCTATATCCGCATAGTAAATCGACGGTGTATATGCGGTCACGCAGTGGGCGTGTCATATCTACTTCTATGAATGTTCTATATTCTATCATATCTAGCATGACACTTTGCTTGCACAACTCAATTATCAATATCCTTAGAAATTCTGTAGACAACTCTTCTCTGGTTGATAATACCCCATGCCTCTGGAATTAACTGAAAAGCTTCTTTAACTCTTTCTGACTCAATTGCAATTCTAGTGCTTCTACATAAATAAACACAAGTTGAACAATATTAAAACAGGGAAATGAATTTAAATATCTGGGAACATTGTTAACCACAGACGGTATATGTGCAACAGGTGAGATGTAGATGTGAATCATGGACAATAGCACAACATACAAGAAAATCACTGGAGGCTGTATATATGTGGTTTTACAGAAGAATGTTGAGAATACCATGGACAGCTAAGAAGAGTAATGAAAACGTCTGAAAGTGGCCAAAGCAAAAAGAGAGCAAATTTCCAATATTAGGAAGAAGTAATCATAATTTTCTAGCCATGTAATGAAAAGGGAACAGCTGGAATATATTGTGACAACTGGAAAAATTGAGGGACAAAGAGATAGAGGGAAGCAAAGAGAAAAAAAATACTAGATAGCTTAAGAGAATGGCTTGGCAACAACAGAAATGATAAATAGGAGCCAGTAGTGGGGTGTGACATACACTCCTATAATAAGATAAGGTGACAGCTTTACAAACAAAGGAACAACAAAATACTGACGTTTCGGTCTACAGGCGGCCTTCTTCAGAAGACGACGACAACGAGTACAAACGATGAGGCACAGATGTATATAACCCTACAACTATGATGATTAAGCAATACTTGACGCCAGCAGGCATGCTACCTGAAGATAAATGTTTCAACACATCTGCTGATAATCTCTAATACTTACCAACTCTCTAACTATCTACAATTCTCTGTTTTAACGGCAGGTTGCTAAGTCAGGTTGACATCTTCCTAGTATCCCCATATGTTTAAAAGGACTAACTCGAAAAGTCTCTAAAAAAACCAAACTAAAAAATATGTCCAGAAAGGCTCTGCTTGTCGAATCTGTTGCCAGTTAGGCTCCTCCTATTTCTTGGGCATTGTGAGTATATGACGTGGTCAGTCCTGTAAACTCCACCTTACAATCCTAGGACACTCATTCCACTTGCTGATTGTTTGTCGATCGCTTATCATTTAATGAACAGTCTTGACAAACATCTGTCAATCAATCCTCTCAGGTGACTCCTTCAAACAAAGCTTCACTTGATCTTTCCTGACTACTCATTTTCTATCACAGAAATCGTTTAATCTCGTTCAGTCTCGTTGACATCAGAGAAATCTTCGTGTCTACTACCGCTGGACATTAGAAGATACCTTCGGTTCTTAAACCTTCCGTTCGGTCCTTTACATGAAATCGGCCTGTCTCCGTGAGAAATCTACGCTTCTAACTGTTAGTTACGTGCTCTACTTGTGTTCGCAGAATGCTAGCGAGACCTCCGTCTCTCTCGTTTAACCGTGGTTACGTTAACTTCCAAGGTTGGTTATATCCAAGTATTTCAGAGTCCGTCTAGCGATGTCAAAGTGTGCCGATATACGTGGAGCCCACCGATGTGCTTTTATATTCTATTCCTTGAAGTGAATAATCTCTGGGTTCTGAAGATCTGACTGTTCAGCAAACTTTTTTGTTAAAGACATGTCCATGAGAGGAGATACGTAGACGTCTTCATAAGTACATCGTCTACTGGTGTAGGTGATCATGTCTCCACACAACTTTCTATCACTACAACTGTTTATCATTTCTGTTGTTAATTTCCTACCAAAACAAAACTCATAAACTATTTGGTAACTTTTATTTTTGTCTCTCTCCATCATTTCTTAAGACATCGATTCGCTTAAACAGACAGCTGACTTCATAAGAGAGTCTGGAATCCTACTCTGATTGAGTCTTGACGCAGAGAGAGAGAGAGAGAGAGAGAGAGAGAGAGATTTCTTAAGACAGTTTCCTTGTTCTCGTTGTTACAGTAATCCAACTGATCCCTTCTTAATATTTCTTCTAGGAAATGTGTGAATCTTTTCTCCTGATGTTAGTAACACATTTGCTTTGTTTATTCTGAGACCATCTTCGTTACTCTGTGTGTCGTAGTCTCAACAGTATCTGGATGACTAATCTCCATAACAGCTTTTCTTATGTCTGTTCATAATTGACATGTGTTTGCCAATATTGGCCCTATTTAACATCACAGAACTCTTTCTGTCCCTTACTTCCGTTGCAAAGTTTGAATTTTCTGATAGATTCTCAATTTTATTACAACTGAAAGTATTAAACAGGTCAACTAGTTCGGACACCTGGGAATGAAGTTAACATGTTTGATGTTCAAGGCAGATGAGGACCAGATTAGTTCAGGCCATGGTTGTCTGTCAAAGAATGAAATTAACATGTTTGATGTTCAAGGCAAGTGAGGACCAGACTAGTTCACACACCTTGGAATGATGTTAACATGTTTGATGTTCAAGGCAAGTGAGGACCAGACTAGTTCACACACCTGGGAATGATGTTAACATGTTTGATGTTCAAGGCAAGTGAGGACCAGACTAGTTCACACACCTGGGTATGATGTTAACATGTTTGATGTTCAAGGCAGATGAGGACCAGATTAGTTCACACACCTGGGTATGATGTTAACATGTTTGATATTCAAGGCAGATGAGGACCAGATTAGTTCAGGCCATGGTTGTCTGTTGAAGAATGATTACAAGATTATGACGCCCATCTTTAACTGAAGGTTTACGAGCTCTGTATATTCAAACTACACAATCCCAGATCATTTGATCTGCTCAAGTACAGGAATGATTGAGGTCCAAGCCAGTACAAGGACGACACTCAACGGTTTCTGGTAGGGTTGTTATAAATATTTGTGACTTGAACCCAACAACTTTCTGTACACTAGAACCACACAATACACAAGTCTGGAGACTTCCATGATCTCATCGATCTATCTGATAATCATCGAGTATTGACCACGTTTTTGATACTCCACATCAGCGCTGTCCAACGTGTTTATATATTGTAAAAGTAAAGAACCCCTTCACGCCAAGTGACGTATAGGGAACATGGTGTTAGTGACCATAATTTGTGTACAGACCTTTGGCACATGATTTTTAGAGTAATGTGGTTGGTATCACGCTCGTGCCGGTTTACTCCCTCCCCCCCCCCCCCCAAAAAAAAAAAAATCGGATACCCATTTATGACTGGGTTAACCCAGAAGCCGTCGATCAGGAACGAACCCTTTGTAGTCAAGTTTACCAACCACTGAGCTATAGCGGCTGCCCCAAATTATGTTTTAAATTATAGTTTATGTATTGGGGCGCTTGGACCGTGTGACGTCAAATTACTTTTGTGACATTAATATTACTAGGGAAAGTCAAGTTTCTTTTGTGACATTAATATGACAAGGGAAGTTAAGTTACTTTTGTGACATTAATATGACAAGGGAAGTTAAGTTACTTTTGTGACATTAATATGACAAGGGAAGTTAAGTTACTTTTGTGACATTAATATGACAAGGGAAGTTAAGTTACTTTTGTGACATTAATATTACTAGGGGAAGTCAAGTTACAACTGTGATAATAATAAGACAAGGGAAGTCAAGTTACAACTGTGATAATTATAAGACAAGGGAAGTCAAGTTACAACTGTGATAATAATATTACTAGGGGAACTCAAGTTACAACTGTGATAATAATAAGACAAGGGAAGTCAAGTTACAACTGTGATAATAATAAGACAAGGGAAGTCAAGTTACAACTGTGATAATAATAAGACAAGGGAAGTCAAGTTACAACTGTGATAATAATAAGACAAGGGAAGTCAATAAATAAGTTAAAAAGTGATTTGTTTTAGCACAACAATTTAGTTGGTGGTCTCTGAATGTGTTATTTGGTGATAGCAACATCAAACCTTATGATTGAATTAGGTGATAGCAACATCAAACATTATGATTTAATTAGGTGATAGCAACATCAAACACTATGATTTCATTTGGTGATAGCAACATCAAACACTATGATTTCATTTGGTGATAGCAACAACAAACACTATGATTTCATTTGGTGATAGCAACATCAAACACTATGATTTCATTTGGTGATAGCAACATCAAACCTTATGATTTCATTTGGTGATAGCAAAATCCAACATTATGATTTCATTAGGTGATAGCAACATCAAACCTTATGATTTCATTTGGTGATAGCAAAATCCAACATTATGATTTCTTTAGTTGGTAAACAAATCCAACATTATGATTTCTTTAGTTGGTAAACAAATCCAACATTATGATTTCTTTAGTTGGTAAACAAATCCAACATTATGATTTCTTTAGTTGGTAAACAAATCTAACTTTATGATTTTTTGGATGATAGCAACATCCAACATTATGATTTCACCGGGTAGAGGGCGCTGGCGCTGCTTGTTCTGCTAACCACGAACTGAATCATTGATACAACAATGGTTTAAGTACATCAATGAAAGTAGAGATTAGAAATAGAGGGTCATATTGGTGCACAAATAAACGATAGTTTTCAGGTTCGTGAATTTATTTGTTTATTTAAAGTAATGTGTGAATATTTTGTTTAAATTAATGTGTGAATATTTTGTTTTCAGTATTGTGTGAATGTTTTGTTTAAAGTAATGTGTGAATATTTTGTTTAAAGTAATTTGTGAATATTTTGTTTAAAGTAATTTGTGAATATTTTATTTAAAGTAATTTGTGAATATTTTGTTTAAAGTATTGTGTGAGTATTTTGTTTAAAGTAATGTGTGAATGTTTTGTTTAAAGTAATGTATGAATGTTTTATTTAAAGTAATGTGTGAATATTTTGTTTAAAGTAATTTGTGAATGTTTTGTTTAAAGTAATGTATGAATGTTTTGTTTAAAGTAATGTATGAATGTTTTGTTTAAAGTAATGTGTGAATGTTTTGTTTAAAGTAATGTGTGAATGTTTTGTTTAAAGTAATTTGTGAATATTTTGTTTAAAGTAATTTGTGAATATTTTGTTTAAAGTAATGTGTGAATATTTTGTTTGAAGTTCCCTTATAATAATATTAAAAGTAATAATAATACAAGTAACATGCAGCTTCTGAAAATTGTGAAATTCAGATCCAATGTTGAAGTTGGTTGTGTAGAGTTGGCTAGAGTTGAAGTTGGTTGTGTAGAGTTGGGCTAGAATTGAAGTTGGTTGTGTAGAGTTGGGCTAGAGTTGAAGTTGGTTGTGTAGAGTTGGGCTAGAGTCAAGAAAGTAAGTGGAAGTGCCACGTTGGACAGCGCTGTTTTCATGCTCTCTTTTAATTGATTTATTTTTACTTTCTTTGTTTGTAGATAAAAGACTTAAAAGGGATGGGCAGAGTGACAGAGGTAAATTTAATGTGAACCAGCGTAATTAGCAGTGGATCTATACTGGAGTTTGGGTTTGTGCTAGCAATGACGTAATACATCAACAATATATCCAGCAGACCAACTTGTAGCAATGTTTTCTAATGACATAATACATCAACAATATATCCAGCAGACCAACTTGTAGCAATGTTTTCTAATGACATAATATATCAACAATATATCCAACAGACCAACTTGTAGCAATGTTTTCTAATGACATAACTGTATTCACATTTCTTACCTAAGCATATATACATTCTTTACATCGCGATTGGGACGAAACTGTCTAGATGACTTTGTCACTGGAGCTACTGTAGGGTTGCTTCCAAAGTGTCTCCACAATCAATTTTTCAATGGAAATCAATACCAAACCTGATAATCGTTCTTGTCTCTGAGTTGATCGACAATAAGGTTGGATTCTCTTGAGCGCAATAAAGGGTCTATGACCAGAGGCTGATGTAGCTTGTCACTATTAATGTCGTCAATTGAACAGCTTCGGGAATTATTTCATTTCATTGGTTTTGGTATAAGGTACAGATAATTTCATGAACTCGCCTTGTTTGTGAAATCAAAGACTTTCGTTGTTTATACGACAATTAGATCATGTTAAAACTGCACTTGATCGAAGTGATTTAAATAAGATTGAGGTTTTTGTTCAAAGTCTCTTTTGGGAAATTTTCTTTGTACATAGAAAAATTCTCTGAGTCTAAGAGATGGGTTAACTGACGCTTTCCATTGAAAAGTTCTCTGAGTCTAAGAGATGAGTTAACTGTAGCTTTCCATAGAAAAGTTCTTTGAGTCCAAGAGATGAGTGAACTGAAGCTTTCCATAGAAAAATTCTCTGAGTCTAAGAGATGAGTTAACTGACGCCTTCCATAGAAAAGTTCTCTGAGTCTAAGAGATGAGTGAACTGAAGCTTTCCATAGAAAAATTCTCTGAGTCTAAGAGATGAGTGGACTGAAGCTTTCCATAGAAATGTTCTCTGAGTCTAAGAGATGAGTGAACTGAAGCTTTCCATAGAAAAGTTCTCTGAGTCTAAGAGATGAGTTAACTGACGCCTTCCATAGAAAAGTTCTCTGAGTCTAAGAGATGAGTGAACTGAAGCTTTCCATAGAAAAGTTCTCTGAGTCTAAGAGATGAGTGAACTGAAGCTTTCCATAGAAAAGTTCTCTGAGTCTAAGACACGAGTGAACTGAAGCTTTCCATAGAAATGTTCTCTGAGTCTAAGACATGAGTGAACTGAAGCTTTCCATAGAAAAGTTCTCTGAGTCTAAGAGATGAGTGAACTGAAGCTTTCCATAGAAATGTTCTCTGAGTCTAAGACATGAGTGAACTGAAGCTTTCCATAGAAAAGTTCTCTGAGTCTAAGAGATGAGTGAACTGAAGCTTTCCATAGAAAAGTTCTCTGAGTCTAAGAGATGAGTGAACTGAAGCTTACCATGAAAAGTTCTCCGAGTCTAAGAGATGAGTGAACTGAAGCTTTCCATTAGCAGAAAGTTTGTCATTAATCTCCAAAGTTATTCGATGTAGTGTGTTGTAATAACAGCTGTCTGTATGTCAACTCATCAAAATCATAAACATTTGATCTAGTGTTTTGTAATACTAGCTGTCTGTATGTCAACTCATCATCATCATAAACATTTGATCTAGTGTGTTGTAATACTGGTTATATATATGTCCACTCATCATCATCATAAACATTCGATTTAGTGTGTTGTAATACCAGCTGTCTGTATATCAACTCATCATCATCATAAACATTCGATCTAGTGTGTTGTTATACCAGCTGTGTGTATGTCAACTCATCATCATCATAAACATTCGATCTAGTGTGTTGTAATACTAGCTATATATATGTCAACTCATCATCATCATAAACATTCGATCTAGTGTGTTGTAATACCAGCTGTCTGTATGTCAACTCATCATCATCATAAACATTCGATCTATTGTGTTGTAATACTAGCTGTCTGTATGTCAACTCATCGTCATCATAAACATTGGATCTAGTGTGTTGTAATACCAGCTGTCTGTATGTCAACTCATCATCATCATAAACATTCGATCTAGTGTGTTGTAATACTAGCTATATATATATATATATATATATATATATATATATATATATATATATGTCAACTCATCATCATCATAAACATTCGATCTAGTGTGTTGTAATACCAGCTGTGTGTATGACAACTCATCATCATCATAAACATTCAATCTAGTGTGTTCTAATACTAGCTGTGTGTATAACAACTCATCATCATCATAAACATTCGATCTAATGTGTTGTAATACCAGCTGTGTGTATGACAACTCATCATCATCATATACATTCGATCTAGTGTGTTGTAATACGAGCTGTCTGTATGTCAACTCATCATCTATGTGTTTTCGTTTCATTGACGGTTATGCTGTATTGCCTGTACTATCCACAGTTTCCTTATTATTTCACATTGAAGAAATATCATTTCATCGAAACACTAACAGACTGTTTTTTTTTTAAATTGGTATGTCTTGTAAGCGGTAGCTATATCGATTAGTTTGGCCCGAAGACCTTTGTACAGCACATCTGTATGGGTCAATCATCATTCATCATTGAGTGCAGTCTCCGCATTGAAGGTTGGCTACCATGGAGCGCCATTCCACTCTGTGTCGTGCTTTGATGGTGCAGATTGTCATAGGCTGACTTATCCATCTTTTGATGTTACTCGTCCATGTTAGTCTTGGTCTGCCCCTGCCTCTTTTACATCGTATTTTCCCTTCTAATATTACTTTTATTAGACTGTTGTGTCTTTTAACATGACCAAAAGATGTGTCAATAGTCCATAATAAACTTGGAGCAGAAAGATGTCCAGAACGAGTCTAAAGAAATACAAATGTCCTTGAACCTGCACTGTTGTAGCTCTCTTCGGAGTCAAGTGCGGGTCTGATATCTTCAAAGAAGGCAATAATATATTGTTAGTGCTTGTTTACTATATATATGTAAGCCAAGATGTCAAATTCCACCTTGTTGTGGCTACTTTCGGCAGTTTCCTGCTGATCATTTGTTTCTCTGATCATTTAGGTTATGATGAGAAAAATACAGCTAAACCCGACAGTGTTTTGACAAGAAATAATAGTCGGCATTGTGGAAGGGAAGAAGGAGATTGTTGCAGAACTAAATGAAGTACATGGCTATAGCTATGGACAAATAGTGCTTGAGGATACCTTTCTTGAACTTTAGTTTTCAAACATTTGATATGTCCCTCTATAACTGAAGCATCATCATTTATCTGCATTATTAACATATTACCGTCATTGTGCTCTGTAAAAACACTCCCTACATATTGTACTCTGTAACAACACTGCCCACACATTGTACTCTGTAACAACACTGCCCACACATTGTACTCTGTAACAACACATCCCACACATTGTACTCTGTAACAACACTGCCCACACATTGCACTCTGTAACAACACTGCCCACACATTGTACTCTGTAACAACACATCCCACACATTGTACTCTGTAACAACACATCCCACACATTGCACTCTGTAACAACACTGCCTACACATTGTACTCTGTAACAACACATCCCACACATTGTACTCTGTAACAACACTTCCCACACATTGTACTCTGTAACAACACTGCCCACACATTGTACTCTGTAACAACACTCCCCACACCTTGTACTCTGTAACAACTCTGCCCACACATTGTACTCTGTAACAACACTCCCCACATATTGTACTCTGTAACAACATTCCCCACAAGCTGCAGCAGGTGTGTCTAAACTCACACAATCCTATACACCTTCCTTGAGCATTGCCAGAATCGCTGACGTATCAGAAGACTGTGGACATCTGGCTCTGATTGGAACATTATGTTTCATCAATAACAAGGGCCACGAATTAAGATTGTTTTATTTAAGACCCTATGTTGATGATCGCTTCTTTACTTATTGCAAATATTACATCATGTTGAGGCTCTGGGGAAGTGCCACGAAACACTGTAGGACTCTGAAGACGACTGGCCACTAAATTGTTAAATTCACCCCAGAAACTCCAATATTCTATATCATTCCATTTATTGCCAGATCTCATTCTCTCATCATGTCCCCTACAAGCGAATTCTTGTTTTCAAAGGAAACATGCAGCGTTAACCCTCTATTGCATGAATTATTTAAAATTTGCCCCCCCCAAATTTTTTTTCTAATTTTCTTACATTAAAATACATGCAGTACACAAAATATGTGTTTATTTTTAAAATATTTTATTTTGTAATACATTTGCAGCTTTGTGCCAAATATGGCACATTGCGCACACAATGAACAATTTACACACAAAAAAGGATTGTTTACATAACATGAAATTCAACAAAGCGGCTGTTATTTTTGTTCAAGCACAAATGCACTATCATCCTAAATAGAATACAGGATTCAATAGATACAGTAATGCGTGAAGAACAGGCTGGGTTTAGAAAAGGGAGAAGCTGTATTGACCACATTTTCACTCTACGACTTATATTGGAGGAACACATTGAAAAGCAAAAACCTTTTGTACTTAACTTCATCGACTTCAAAAAAGCATTTGATAGTATTCATAGAGATTCTTTGTGGAAAATTCTGAAGCAATATGGTTTACCATCAAAAATCATAAATATTATCAAAGACATGTATGATGGTTACACATGTGCAGTTCGAACAGAGGAAGGACTGAGCGAATGTTTCCCAATAGAAACTGGGGTTAAACAAGGATGTATTTTATCGCCCTTGTTATTTGGAATTGTTATGGACTTCATAATGAAGAAATGCTGCACTGGTAATAAAGGCATCGAATGGATACAAGGAGACCATTTGGAGGACCTCGACTTTGCTGATGACATAGTCCTCATCAGCAGTCAGATAAAAACGATGCAGGAAAACACAAATGAACTATCATCAATAGCCAGCAAAATTGGGCTTGAGATCAATCATGAAAAGACTAAAGTCATGACTAGTTTAATTCCAACAGGTGACAAAATATACATGGAAAACAAACCAGTAGAAGAGATCGATCACTTTATCTATCTTGGAAGTCACATTGATCGAGAAGGGGATGCGAGCAAAGAAATTAAAATCAGAATAGCTAAAGCAGCAATGTCTTTCAGAAGCCTTGAAAAGTTGTGGAAATCAAAACTTATCAGCACAAACACAAAACTTAGGCTATTCAAATCAAATGTACTATCAACCCTTACGTATGCGTGTGAAAGCTGGAAAACAACAAGAGATATAGAAACAAAGTTGAACGCATTCGAAAATAAATGTCTAAGGAAAATACTTGGTATAGCATGGAAGAATTCAAAACAAATGAGGAAATTAGAGAAATCGCCAATCAACCACTAATATCTTCAGTAATAAAGAAAAGACGATGGTCATACGTTGGACATGTGATGAGAAGAGATAATAACCGAATAGCAAAGCAAGCCCTCATATGGGAAACAACAGGTAAAAGAAAAAGAGGAAGACCCAGGGAGACACTGAGAAGAACATTGATGAGAGAGGCAAGAGCAGCAGGAGTCGGCTCCCTCAATGAGATAGAACTGCTTGCACAGAACAGAGACAGATGGCGAGATTTGATAAAATATCTTTAAAAGAAAACTGCTAGAACAAAAAAATCCATATAGGAGAAGGTGTATCTTGGTCTACGCCCTATGGGCCGGTTACGGCTCGAAAGGTCAATAGATAGACAAATGCACTGCACATTTGATGCACTGGATAAAGGATTTGCTTGTAGAATTGGGTCCACCTTTGTCGTGTATCTGATACAACAGCACCTTTGTCGTGTATCTGATACAACAGCACCTTTGTCATGTATCTGATACAACAGGACCTTTGTCGTGTATCTGATACAACAGCACCTTTGTCGTGTATCTGATACAACAGCACCTTTGTCGTGTATCTGATACAACAGCACCTTTGTCGTGTATCTGATACAACAGCACCTTTGTCATGTATTTGATACAACATTCACAACTTTGGTATTTCTTGATTCAGCAACAGGGAAGAACACTTGACCTATTTCGTCCTTTCTTGACTCAGCAACTTGTAAGGGGGAGCTGCTTGTAGGAGGTATTGTTGGACCTTTAGTTGCACAAACATTCAGCAACTTGTAAGTTGGTATTCCACTTCACTACTTGGGCGGCCTCGCAACTTTGTTACAGTGTAGGAGGTATTGAAGATTTGCCACACTTGCACAAACATTCAGCAACTTGTAGGAGGTATTGAAGATTTGCCACACTTGCACAAACATTCAGCAACTTGTAGGAGGTATTGAAGATTTGCCACACTTGCACAAACATTCAGCAACTTGTAGGAGGTATTGAAGATTTGCCACACTTGCACAAACATTCAGCAACTTGTAGGAGGTATTGAAGATTTGCCACACTTGCACAAACATTCAGCAACTTGTAGGAGGTATTGAAGATTTGCCACACTTGCACAAACATTCAGCAACTTGTAGGAGGTATTGAAGATTTGCCACACTTGCACAAACATTCAGCAACTTGTAGGAGGTATTGAAGATTTGCCACACTTGCACAAACATTCAGCAACTTGTAGGAGGTATTGAAGATTTGCCACACTTGCACAAACATTCAGCAACTTGTAGGAGGTATTGAAGATTTGCCACACTTGCACAAACATTCAGCAACTTGTAGGAGGTATTGAAGATTTGCCACACTTGCACAAACATTCAGCAACTTGTAGGAGGTATTGAAGATTTGCCACACTTGCACAAACATTCAGCAACTTGTAGGAGGTATTGAAGATTTGCCACACTTGCACAAACATTCAGCAACTTGTAGGAGGTATTGAAGATTTGCCACACTTGCACAAACATTCAGCAACTTGTAGGAGGTATTGAAGATCACTTGTCAGCATGATTGCACACATCCAGCAACCTTGTATATATTTGCACTTGCACAAACATGCAACTTGTAGGAGGTATGAAGATGATTGCACACATCCAGTATTCAGCCTATATAGCAGCCATGCTGACATGATTGACACGACACTTGTCAGCAACCACGCTATATAGCAGCCATGCTGACATGATTGACACGTCCAGTAACCTATATAGCAGCCATGCTGACATGATTGACACGTCCAGTAACCTATATAGCGGCCATGCTGACATGATTGACACGTCCAGTAACCTATATAGCGGCCATGCTGACATGATTGACACGTCCAGTAACCTATATAGCGGCCATGCTGACATGATTGACACGTCCAGTAACCTATATAGCGGCCATGCTGACATGATTGACACGTCCAGTAACCTATACAGCGGCCATGCTGACATGATTGACACGTCCAGTAACCTATACAGCGGCCATGCTGATGTGATTGACACGTCCAGTAACCTATACAGCGGCCATGCTGACATGATTGACACGTCCAGTAACCTATACAGCGGCCATGCTGACGTGATTGACACGTCCAGTAACCTATACAGCGGCCATGCTGACGTGATTGACACGTCCAGTAACCTATACAGCGGCCATGCTGACGTGATTGACACGTCCAGTAACCTATACAGCGGCCATGCTGACGTGATTGACACGTCCAGTAACCTATACAGCGGCCATGCTGACGTGATTGACACGTCCAGTAACCTATACAGCGGCCATGCTGACGTGATTGACACGTCCAGTAACCTATACAGCGGCCATGCTGACGTGATTGACACGTCCAGTAACCTATACAGCGGCCATGCTGACGTGATTGACACGTCCAGTAACCTATACAGCGGCCATGCTGACGTGATTGACACGTCCAGTAACCTATACAGCGGCCATGCTGACGTGATTGACACGTCCAGTAACCTATACAGCGGCCATGCTGACGTGATTGACACGTCCAGTAACCTATACAGCGGCCATGCTGACGTGATTGACACGTCCAGTAACCTATACAGCGGCCATGCTGACGTGATTGACACGTCCAGTAACCTATACAGCGGCCATGCTGACGTGATTGACACGTCCAGTAACCTATACAGCGGCCATGCTGACGTGATTGACACGTCCAGTAACCTATACAGCGGCCATGCTGACGTGATTGACACGTCCAGTAACCTATACAGCGGCCATGCTGACGTGATTGACACGTCCAGTAACCTATACAGCGGCCATGCTGACGTGATTGACACGTCCAGTAACCTATACAGCGGCCATGCTGACGTGATTGACACGTCCAGTAACCTATATAGCGGCCATGCTGACGTGATTGACACGTCCAGTAACCTATATAGCGGCCATGCTGACGTGATTGACACGTCCAGTAACCTATATATATAGCGGCCATGCTGACGTGATTGACACGTCCAGTAACCTATATAGCGGCCATGCTGACACGTGATAGCGGCCACACGATTGACACGTCCAGTAACCTATATAGCGGCCATGCTGACGTGATTGACACGTCCAGTAACCTATATAGCAGCCATGCTGATATGATCGACACATCCAGTAACCTATATAGCAGCCATGCTGATATGATTGACACATCCAGTAAATGTGTAAACAAACGAAAATACCATTTCTTGGACCGTAGCTGTATTCTATAAAGTCCCAAAAGGGAATTTAATAAATCAACACCTCCCATGTGTATATTGTAAACAGCAACAACACTGGGACAGTCAATTTCTAGAAACTGCTTCTGTGCTTTTGACCACCTCCTTGCTTTGCCGACTGGTTGGCTGCCCACAAATGTTGACAGAAAATTGACAGGTTGGTTATCAAACCACCTAACACAAGAAATTCTGACTGAGTCGTGTACTGCAGATGCCTCATCAAATGCGCCCCTTCCTTTCTTCTTCAAATCACCATCTGATATTATGTTACACTTGGGTACTCTATTCATTCGAACAGTTCCAAGTAAAAGAATACCTTTTTTTGCAAGGCAAAGCTGAAGCTCTGGGCTGTTGACAAAGTTATCAAAATAAACTTTGTGGTTCTTCTTTTCTGGCACAACATCACATAACCGCAAAACCACATTTCCGCTTGCACCACAGTTCATGTTTTGGTCAGGGCATCCTTTCTCCTCACCGGTGTAAACTTCTATGTTGTAAGGAAAGCCAGATACTCCTGACAGAACAAATAGTTTATAACCCCATCTGTGAGGTTTCTTTGGAATGTACTGTTTCAGACTGTGTTGACCTTTGAAAGCACACATTTGCTCATCTACAGAGAGACCTTCTTCAACAGGTACTTGTTTGAACTGTTCACTCAGCATATCAAGCAATGGTCTTATCTTGCAGAGACGATCAAATCCAGGTTGACCACGTTGAGCTGCTGTACTATTGTCATTAAAATGCAAATATCTCTTAATGTCTTCAAACCGATTGATCGGCATCTTACTTGTTATGACATTAATGTTTACCTCAGGTTTCCAATACATGCGTGTATTGGGAAGCTGAATCAACGACATCCACAACAGAACTCCTAGAAACACTTCAATTTCAGAATTGTCAATGTCCAAAGGTTTTTCAGGTCTACACTGAGTTGCATACAGGCAAGTCTGTAATGCAATATGTCTAATTATTTCTGTTGTGAATATAAACTTAAAAAACTCATATGGTGTTTGAAAGTTCAATATGTCCTCAGACAGCAGACTATCTCCCAAAAACATGCCCTCATCAGGCACAAAGCTCTGAGGTTCATGTCTCCAGCTGATGTCAATCTTTTTTTTTGTAACATTGTTTGACCAACATTCTTTTCTTTATTCTGGCTGCTTGGGCCAGGCTGAACAGAGATGATGTCAGGTAGCTGATCAACATCATTTTGATCAGTGTCATCTGAATCTGTGTCAGACCCCTCAAGTTGAGGAGCGTTAGAAATATGTGTACCTACTTTCTGTAGTAGGTCTAATTCATCACAATCAGAATCAGAAGATAAATTGTTATCTTCACTACTGGACGGCAAAAATCTTGATCTCTTTGGTGCAGAGCTGCCATAAAATGTAGCTGTATTCAGTATAGATGATTATAATCACACTCGTTCAGAAAGCACTTGAAAATGAAAACGAAAGACTGACACTTTTGTTGTGTCACTGAGCCGGCCTGGCGAAGGGGAATCCCCGGAAGCGTGTGTAGTTTTACTGCACAATGTTCCACATCTGGCACAAAGCTAGAAACGCGAATTAATCAATACTAATTAATTGTTTTGCTCTAATGAAGTGTTAATTTTGATAAATAATGTGATATTTCTATTAAATAATTTTTATAAAACTCTTGCACTGAGAATAAGAATAGAAACAGTTCAACACATTGCCCAAAGACACAGACGAAGAGTGTGTTCCGATGAGTCATCAATAACGAACTCTAACTTCTTCACTGAAGATTTCAAGAAAGGGAGAACACTCAAATCATTTAGCTATGTATCCTAGCTACCTCTTCTGTGTTTGTAGTACATTTTTGCATTCATTCTATTTATAGGTGTACCGTTATTCGGTATGTGCCATATCTGGCACACAATGCAGTAGAGGGTCTCTTTCCGTTCGGAAGCTTTTCATCAATGCAATGAAAGAGATTTCAGAGACAAAATGTTTCATAGTTTTAAGAATCAATCTTCATGTTTATATTTATCCAACATATAACATATTATATATTATATATTAATTGTTATATAACTGAAAAAGAAATTCGATTTCACCAATACCAAGATGGTACAAAACATGTAATGGGAATATGGTTAGATAACGGTTCACACTAATCAAATTGAGATTGACACACAGTGCGGCGAAACGTAAGGAAAGAATTAATAAGACGTTGTAACATTTTCTACTTTTTATTCACAAGAATATTGTGTTTGTCCATATCTTGAGCTTATTGTTGATCTAATTGTCTATCAATTCTTGTGTTTGTCAATATCTAGAGATTATTGTTGATATAATTGTCAATCAATTCTTGTGTTTGTCAATATCTAGAGCTTATTGCTGATCTAATTGTCTATAAATTCTTGTGTTTGTCAATATCTAGAGATTATTGTTTATCTAATTGTCAATCAATTCTTGTGTTTGTCAATATCTAGAGCCTATTGTTTATCCAATTGTCAATCAATTCTTGTGTTTGTCAATATCTAGAGCTTATTGTTGATCTAATTGTCTATAAATTCTTGTGTTTGTCAATATCTAGAGATTATTGTTTATCTAATTGTCAATCAATTCTTGTGTTTGTCAATATCTAGAGCCTATTGTTTATCTAATTGTCAATCAATTCTTGTGTTTGTCAATATCTAGAGCTTATTGTTGATCTAATTGTCAATCAATTCTTGTGTTTGTCAATATCTAGAGCGTATTGTTTATCTAATTGTCAATCAATTCTTGTGTTTGTCAATATCTAGAGCGTATTGTTTATCTAATTGTCAATCAATTCTTGTGTTTGTCAATATCTAGAGCTTATTGTTTATCTAATTGTCAATCAATTCTTGTGTTTGTCAATATCTAGAGCTTATTGTTGATCTAATTGTCAATCAATTCTTGTGTTTGTCAATATCTAGAGCGTATTGTTTATCTAATTGTCAATCAATTCTTGTGTTTGTCAATATCTAGAGCTTATTGTTTATCTAATTGTCAATCAATTCTTGTGTTTGTCAATATCTAGAGCTTATTGTTGATCTAATTGTCAATCAATTTGTATGTTTACAAATGTCGTGAAGCTCACTAATACATATATGAGGATTTGTCGAGCTTTTGTCGTGAGAAAGGAGTTCGTGACACTAAATCCTTCCTTTGGGCAAACTTTAACTCTACGGATAAACAACAAACATGGCAACATACATGACAATAAATATGACAATAAATATTGCAACAAACATGGCAACACACATGGCAACAAACATGACAACAAACATGACAACATACATGGCAACAAACATGACAACAAACATGGCAACATACATGACAACAAACATGACAACAAACAAGACAACAAACATGACAACAAATATGGCAACAAACATGACAACAAACGTGGCAAAAACATGACAACAAACATGGCAACAAACATGAAAACAAACTTGACAACAAACATGGCAACAAACATGAAAACAAACATGAAAACAAACATGAAAACAAACATGAAAAAAATATGACAACAAACATGTTTGGACAGAACTTCCACGTAATCATTTATCATAAGAAGATTATATGAAATGACGTATACACTCGCAAGAAATAACGTATACACGCATGTAAAATGACGTAGACACTCGCAAAAAAAAACGTATACACTCACGTGAAATGACGTATAGACTCACGTGGAATTAGTATAGACTCACATAAAGTCACGTATACACTCGAGAGGAATAACGTGCAAACTCACGTGAAATGACGTATACACTCACGTGAAATGGCGTATAGACTCACGTGGAATTAGTATAGACTCACATAAAGTGACGTATACACTCACAGTATTTTTCTTTCACTTGCTAAAACAAATTAAACACAGAATTGAGTCTGTCTATTTTTACGACCTCAAGATTTCCTTTTAATGAGCGACGATTAAAGTGCACTTTTATAAATGTCCGAATGTACAGCGATTATCAACATGATCTCTCTCTCTCTATGATGGAAGAAGCTTGATCTGTTATCTTATTCACAATATCTCTGACACTAATAAACCAAATAATGATCTTATTTAGAAACCCCTGTCTCAATACGACATCTTGTCTGCTTATCTACAGTGTCTAATTTCACAACGGCGTTTAACATTATTTGTGGGGGTGAGTAGGTGGGGAAGGTGCTGCACGTTGACAGCGGTCTCAAGAGTACTTTCATTTTCTGTTCGTGGACGCTTGGTAGTGGCCAGATAAACCAGGCGCTATGAAATACTAACCAAGACAAATAAATCATATTGGCCTACCATATATGAAATGGACTGTGAAAAATGTATAATTTAATTATGAATATTACTGAAGGGAGGTCAAAAAGTAATGCACACCACTTTTTTTTCTCGGAAACTATTCGGGCAAAATGTGTGAAATTTTCACAGATTGTAGCTGAACATCCCCTTGACACTACCTATTTTTCAACATAACCTCCGTCCAAGCGTATTGCCTTACGCCAATGCGAAACTAGGTCATGAATGCCTCGTTTGTACCAAGTTTTGTCCTGCTCGCGTAGCCATTTTTCAACTGCAAGGATTACATCCTCATCATTGTCAAAGTGTTTCCCACGCAGGAATTTTTTGAGTGGTCCAAACAGATGGAAATCTGAATGAGCCAGATCAGGGCTGTAAGGAGGATGGGGCAGTACAGTCCAACCAAATTTGTTGATTGCTTCCCGTGTTACCAGACTTGTGTGAGGGCGTGCATTGTCATGTTGAAGCAACACATCTGCAGATGGCTTATTATGCCGAACTCTGTGGAACCGATTTTTGAGTTTTGTCAGTGTATTGATGTAAGCTGTCGAGTTGATTGTCTCACCTCTTGTCATTACATCAACAAGAATCACACCATCAATGTCCCAGAAGACAGTGATCATCACCTTTCCGGCTGATGGAGATGTTTTGAATTTTTTTCTTTTTGGTGACTGCGGATGATGCCATTCCATTGACTGTATTTTTGTTTCAGGCTCATAATAATGTGCCCACGTTTCGTCACCGGTAACTATTTTTGACAAAAACATTTCTCCTTCAACACCGAAACGCTCCAACAATTCAGAACAGAATGGTTTCCTTTGAACTCTGTGATCATTTGTTAGGCACCGAGGAACCCGTCGAGCGCAAATCTTTGAATATCCGAGAGTTTTAAAAATTGCGATTGCACTTCCCTTGCTGACTGTAAGCTGCAATGCTAATTGCTGACTAGTGATACGCCTATCCTTACGAATAATGGCATCAGCCCGGTTTAACATGTCTGTGCTGGTAGCCGAGGCAACACGCCCAGAACGCGGTAAATCATGCAGCTCCACTCGTACACTTTCTGCAGCTTTAATTCTCTGAACCCAGCGACTAACTGTGCTCCTATCGACTGCAGAACATTTGTACACTGCACACAGTCATTTATGAATGTTTGCCACAGTTTCTTTCTCCGCAACCAGAAATTCTATGACAATTCGCTGTTTGTAACGGACATTGTTGACAAGCTCCATTTTAACGGTTCATAGATTGCGTAATATTTATCAGAATGCTGTGCAATTTGGTACACATAATTGGAACATGTCATATTCCAAGTGTGAAAAATTTCATATTCCTATCTTTATTATTAGCCGAGAAAAACATTGGTGTGCATTACTTTTTGACCTCCCTACGTATAATGAATTGTCTTTGTCTTTTTGCAAATGGAAAGATTGTTTAGGGCCACCGTAGACCTGGTATCCCGCAATATATGTCATTCGTAATTCGTAGGAAGAGATAAGTGATTAGATTAGTGGAAGATTATAAGAATAATACATGGTATATTGTATAACGATAGTGTGCATATATTACTCGCTGTGTTTACATTGTTACCATAGCAATGGTGAAGTTGTGTCATCAGTTTGGGGGGGGGGGTGGAGGGGGGTGACAAAGGAAGGAGATAGATTGGGGTGGCGTGAGAGAAGGTGGTTAGTGGAGTTTTTGAGAAAGGGAGTTGATATTAATTGCATTATTAAACCAGACAGTAATAACATACACTTTTGTCTACTCCACAGACTTCAATAAACCAGACAGCAATAACATCCACTGTTGTCTACTCCACAGACTTCAATAAACCAGACAGCAATAACATCCAGTGTTGTCTACTCCACAGACTTCAATAAACTAGACAGCAATAACATCCACTGTTGTCTACTCCACAGACTTCAATAAACCAGACAGCAATAACATCCAGTGTTGTCTACTCCACAGACTTCATTAAACCAGACAGCAATAACATCCACTGTTGTCTACTCCACAGACTTCAATAAACCAGACAGCAATAACATCCACCGTTGTCTACTCCACAGACTTCAATAAACTAGACAGTAATAACATCCACTGTTGTCTACTCCACAGACTTCAATAAACCAGACAGTAATAACATCCACCGTTGTCTACTCCACAGACATCAATAATCCAGACAGTAATAACATCCACCGTTGTCTACTCCACAGACATCAATAAACTAGACAGTAATAACATCCACCGTTGTCTACTCCACAGACATCAATAAACTAGACAGTAATAACATCCACCGAAGTCTACTCCACAGACATCAATAATCCAGACAGTAATAACATCCACCGTTGTCTACTCCACAGACATCAATAAACTAGACAGTAATAACATCCACCGTTGTCTACTTCACAGACATCAATAAACTAGACAGTAATAACATCCACTGTTGTCTACTCCACAGACATCAATAATCCAGACAGTAATAACATCCACCGTTGTCTACTCCACAGACAACAGTAAACTAGACAGTAATAACATCCACTGTTGTCTACTCCACTAAAACAAGTAGAGGAATTCAAATACCTAGGAAGTCTAATGACAAACGATAATTCTCAAACAGTAGAAATAAAATCAAGATGCAAGAAATCTTGTCAAATCATTGGACAGTTATCACTAGGGCTCGGATTTTTATGACCTAAAAATCCTGAAATATGACATGCAAATATGACTTAAAAAAGGCAAAATATGACCTAAAATATGCTAAATATGCCGAAATATGACCATAAGGTTTTTCTCATTTATGAACCAAAAAAAAAAAACGCAAATTATTATTGTTTGCATGTTTTACGCATTACATAGTAGTCATAGTACCTACATAGTTGTAATACTTAACAAAGCATGTATAAAAACACTTACCACATTTATTCCTCAGTTTTCATTGTTTGTACAATTGCAACCGACAACAACATACATTTTTAGAGTTTCAAATTTGAACGATCGTCGATTGTCACTGAGAATTGTTTTATATTTTGAAAAAACTTCGTTCTACATTACATGATGTCACAGGGGCAAATCTAAATAATGTCAGATCATTTGCTGAAAGTTCAGGTTCATCCTCTTGAAATGTTGCATGTTTACCACTAAGTATGTCTGAATGTCTGCAATTTTGCACAATGAGAAATAACCAGAATTTCTATGAAGAACACTTTCTAATTTTACTTTAATCCTGTTGCTTACTTCACCACGTGATCCATTTATTTGTGTTTGAATTTGTTTCACAATATCTAATGCATCATAAAGTGCAGTCCCTTCGCTTTCCAGACGTTTTATTGCTTTTGAAATTGCAGAAAAGTTAGACTTTATATAAGTCAGATTTTGTGATAGTCTGGTAGAAAATAAGCTTTGCACTGCTTGTATTGATGTTGCGTCGTCTTTGTCTAGGGCATTAAATATTTGATCCAGTGTTGAATAGTTTTCACAGTAATACTCTACAGCGTCCAGCCATGTACCCCAACGTGTAAGGATAGGTTGTGGAGGAAGTGGTAGTTGAGGAGCTTCTTCTTTGAATTTTGTACTCGAAGAGGAGCCTTGATGAATATTTTTTTCCCATTTGAAATAAGCTTGTCCACATCAGGAAAATTACCTCGAACTTCCTCAGCTACTCGATGCAGTGCATGAGCAAGGCAAGTAATATGGATCAATTTCGGGTAGAGAATTTGAAGTCCTTTAGCAGCCTTTTTCATATAGGGAGCAGCATCTGTTATTAATAGAAGGATATTATTTCTTTCTATTCTATTTGGCCACAACAGCTTCATGGAATTATCAAATAGAACAGCTATGGAGGTATGATTTGTTCTTTCAAGAACTTCACAGTTAAGGACACATTTTTCTCCTGGTTGATCTCCTTTTAAAGTTCCAACTATAACATTTGCCACAAACCTGCCATCTACATCAGTAGTCTCGTCTAAGGAAACCCATATCTTGTTATCTGCAATAGAATTTCTAATTTTATTTAACATGTCCTCATAACATTTGGAGAGATAATTTTTCCTTAAAGTAGATTCATCTGGGATAGGATAGCTAGTGTATTTATCCAGAAATTGTCGGAAATATTGATTTTGCCATTTATTTAAAGGGATATTTGATGAAACCATCATATGACACAAATCTTTATAAAAACCGGTCTCTGTGTTTCCCGAAGAAGAAGAGGAAGTAGCAGAACATTTTTCAAGTAATAAACTTTGTCTTCCTTCCATTTCAGAAAGTCTACTTAAACATTTCATATGTTTAGAAGTATTGCAATGTTGTTGCACATTAAACCGTTTTCCAGCTGTAACCTTGACCTCACACAGTGTACAGTACAATATTTCTCCATCGGTACTAAATACTTTTGAACCAAATTCCTGCACAAATTTACGCAACTTTGCACCATTAGAATTAGACACTTTAGGCATTGTAAAGCAAAGTTATTCCAGTGAATTAACCATAAACAATATAACTATTATATAACTATGAGCTAGAGCACAAGATCATGTAGTCAGTCACTGTTGCAAAATACTCACGACTCACGACACGTTCGTTTTGTTTCAATTTTGAAAATGAACTATTTTGAAGAATATTCCTAGAATGAAACATTAAGAATTAAGACCTATGGATTCTGAAAGTGAAAGTAATTTGCAAAAGTGCGCCAAATTCTTATTAAAGTCAGATGATTTGATGCATTTTTGGAGCAAAATAATTATATTTTTAAAGAACTTTTACTGAAATTGTGGTTTATACTTTTTTTTTACTACTGGTTTAGAAAAAAAAGCCAGGAATAAGCCAAAAAACCCAAAAAAGCCAAAGAATTTCTTTAGGCCAAACAAAAACCAAAAAAGCCAGATTTGTGGAATTTGGCCTAAAAAAAGCCAAATTGGCAACCCTGTTGCAAATGGCAAATTAATAATTGTAACATACAAATGGGCGCCAAACGGTTTAAAATGAAACTGGAAGATTTAACAAATCCAGGAATATTCGCTCCTGACGTTGAAACATTTGAAATTGTTTCCTACAATTTACTTTCGAAACAAAACCCAGAAAATTCTTTTGAAGTATTGAGCGGATGTCACTCCCTTTTTTATTCTCAGATGCCGACTGACATCAAAGAGTTGACTGATGTCTTCCCCTCCCTACAGTCGCATGAAAGACACACATGCATATTCACTAATACACACATTCAGAAATATAGCCAATCCTCACAATTTGTCTCTAAACATAGTTTAAGATGTGCTAACATTGATAAGCAAACGGAGTACACCAGAAAGTTGAGTACACCAGAAAATATGCAAAACATGACCAAAATATTACCTAAATATGACCAAAATATGACCTAAATCTCCAATTTCAGGCAAAATATGACCTCATCAAAATTATGGTCAAAATATGCATTTATATGACAAATAAAAACAGCTTAAAATTGTTCAGAAATGCTTGAAACATGTAGAAATTAACTTAAAACTGAAAATATGCTTCAGGAAAAAAATATGACATTTCATGAAAATCCGAGCCCTAGTTATCACCATTATTGTCCAACAAGGAACTAACTCTGGTGGCAAAACTCTCTCTCTCTCTCACTCGCTCTCTCTCTCTCTCTCTCTCTCTCTTTCTCTCTCTCTCTGCGATCAAGACTCAATCAGAGTTGGATTCTAGACTCTCTTATGAAGTCAGCTGTCTGTTTAAGCGAATCGATTGCCCCATATAGCATTTCTTCCAGGGAGGTGGGCGTGGACCACATTGCTCTTCTCAGGTCTGTGTACTGGGGGCAATCCTGTAGAACATAATTTGTAGTCATATTGTCCAGTGTACAGTGGCATAGGCTGGTTATCCCTAATTTGAATTTTGTGAACATGTCATTCTATTGTGGCCAGTGCGTAGGCGAAGTATGATGACTTGATCCCTCCTTGATAGTTGGTGGTATCCGTACCTCTCGTTATACTTTGGGTGTTCTCGTTTCCATTTTTCATGGAATTGACCCTTGAGGATGGATTTGGCTTTATCATAACTGAGCGGATGGTTCTCTTGTGGTAATCTCCCTCCCTCTTTAGCTAATTTGTCTGCGCGTTCGTTCCCGTGTATATTACAGTGTGATGGTATCCACTGAATGACTACTCTCTGGAAGTTATTGCATAGTTGGTCCAGGGTTGTTCTCAAGTCATCTAGTTCATTGTTCTTGGGGCGTTTTAGAGCCGATAATACTGACAGTGCATCAGTCAGAGCCACCAAATTATTGTGCATGTTATTTTTGTGTTATCTCTGATTTCCTCAGTTTCTGCTTTAAAGTTGTTTGAGAATTTCCCAGTAGCTATTAACTCGGTGATCTCGTCCTGATTATTCAGCGTCAAGAACACACATCCCCTTCCATTTCTGGTGGCATTTGTAGCGGAGCCATCTGTGTATATGTAGGACCAAGAGTCCTGTGGGTAGGTATCGTGTATGTGTTTTTCTGCTACGTGTTTTCTTTCTGTGTCTGATTGGGTGCCTTGGAGGCAAAACGAGCACTGTACAATACAATCTTCATCCCAACGTTGTGCTACCAATGCCAGACCTAGACCCTAGACGCACGAACAATAAGAAAAATAACCTCTACAGAGATGAAATGTGTGAGACGAATGACAGGAAACAGTCTGAGAGATAAGATCAGAAATGAAGAATTGAGAAAAAAGCTAGGAATAGCCACCGCTATAGAATATGTAAGGAAACAACAGATAAAATGGTTCGGCCACGTGACAAGGCAGAAAGATCAATATTTGTGAGAACACCAGACCCAATGGTAGACCACAAAAAAGATGGATAGATGGAATATTAGAAGCACTAGGAAACTTAACAGCAGCAGAGGCGATCAGAATAGCAAAAGACCGCAAATTATATCTCACCTCGACGCTGAAATGCAGATGAGGAAGGAAAGAAGAAGCAAAAGAAGAGGAAGTTGCCTACTCCACAGACATCAATAAACCAGACAGTAATAACATCCACTGTTGCCTACTCCACAGACATCAATAAACCAGACAGTAATAACATCCACTGTTGCCTACTCCACAGACATCAATAAACCGGACAGTAATAACATCCACTGTTGCCTACTCCACAGACATCAATAAACCGGACAGTAATAACATCCACTGTTGCCTACTTCACAGACATCAATAAACCAGACAGTAATAACATCCACTGTTGCCTACTCCACAGACATCAATAAACCAGACAGTAATAACATCCACTGTTGCCTACTCCACAGACATCAATAAACCAGACAGTAATAACATCCACTGTTGCCTACTCCACAGACATCAATAAACCGGACAGTAATAACATCCACTGTTGCCTACTTCACAGACATCAATAAACCAGACAGTAATAACATCCACTGTTGCCTACTCCACAGACATCAATAAACCGGACAGTAATAACATCCACTGTTGCCTACTCAACAGACCACGCTACATGTGCTTGTCAATTCACTATTAGATAATTGTGTTGTGTGAAAGGTTCTCTATACTAAGCTAAGATAGCGTATCTTTTATTTCAGATTATGCAAACAATAAAAGCAGTAAGTGCTACCATCTGGAGCTATGTTATTTTAATTTTGATTTAAAATAGTTCACATCTTATAAAGACATTAATTGGGACATATCATCTCTCTTCTGAGCTTAGGAAACTATAAGCAGAAGATACAATTATTTGGAACCTAAGACTGTAGATGGACTGAACTCGTACATGGATTTGTTCCTCTTTCAGAGCTCTTTGACGACGAGTCAAGTTAGTTGGATATGGTCCAAACACTAGTCCCGTCACTGTAGCCCTGGCAAGCCAAGAGTATTACGAGCACAATGCCTCCACTGTCTGTAACGATGTTAAAGCAGGTGTATTTACACTTATTTTATACCCAGCATAGTCATTTATAGAAGTGATAAGAAAATCTACAGTGTTGTCAGTAAGCAGTGCCTTGAAACAGTCATATGTGTTGACTGTTCACTGAGGCAGTAAATGAGTGTTGACGTAAGTCATCACAAGATGTCAGACAGTAAATGAGTGTTGACGTAAGTTATCACAAGATGTCAGACAGTAAATGAGTGTTGACGTAAGTCATCACAAGATGTCAGACAGTAAATGAGTGTTGACGTAAGTCATCACAAGATGTCAGACAGTAAATGAGTGTTGACGTGAGTCATCACAAGATGTCAGACAGTAAATGAGTGTTGACATAGGTCATCACAAGATGTCAATCAGTAAATGCTTGTTGACGTAGATAACTTTGTTCGAGCTCTCCACCATCTCATGACATGACCAAAGATGCTACTTCCACCCGGTACCAGTAATTATGTTGTGAGTTTAATCACCTGATCACTTTATGCATATCGCGTGACTACTTGTTCACTTCCATGAAACACTTATCATTCTAATCATAAACCAGACATAGCTGGCCCCTTTCCTTCTCTAATGTCCTATCGTCAAGACTCGCTTCAATATGACAAGTCAGCAATGGCTGCTTGGTGGAGTTCATTTTCTTTCTTGGAGTGTTATCAATATATGGATGACGTAGAATTAAAGAAATGGACAGACAAGTGATGTGTTGTTTTGATAGACCGGGGCAGGACCCGGACGTTACAATGTTTGTAGAAGAGTTGGTTAACATAAATAGATGTTTGAGTACATCAGCTGAAGTGATGGTTAACATAAATAGATGTTTGAGTACATCAGCTGAAGTGACTAGAAGTGACAGGTTTAGGGGGATGAGACCTCACAAGAATCGACCTAGAACAAGTCTTGAAGTTTATACAGAGACAAAAGGATATGTTGGCCACGTGGAGAAGGTGTTTTGTTGTTACATCGTTGATACTGGGTACAGACAAGAGGATGAGAAGGAAGCAGAGATTCAAGCAGACTCACATTAAAACATGAAGTAACAACATCAAGGACATTCTATAACAGCATCAAATGTAGTCAATGTCAGAACAGAAGGTTCTAGAAGTGTGTAGCATCTTCGACCCACATTAAAACATGAAGTAACAACATCAAGGACATTCTATAACAGCATCAAATGTAGTCAATGTCAGAACAGAAGGTTCTAGATATGTGTAGCATCTTTGACCCACATTGGGTTGACGTGAATGTAATTCAGGAGACAGAGAAGAATATGCTCAAGAATACGATATGTTTAGATACGTTTATTCTCAACTAAATCTTTATGTCTTCACAGATTCAAGAGACAATGGGAGATGTCACTGGAGTAAGTCACGTGGCCTGGACGTGGCATGAATGTAATGAAGAATACTACCTTGACTGTCATTAGTTGGGGGGTGGGGGGTGGGAGGGGAGAGGGGTTGGACGTGATCAATGCAACAATGTATTTACTATTTGTTAAATGTTTAACTTAATTGAGCGCTCCTAAAAAGTGTGTGTCCTAGGTAAAACGTCAGACACCCCCCTCCCTTCTCAACGCTACGCTGTTGCTAACATCAAACGCATGTTCTGAATCTAAGGTTCTGTAATAATTATTATCGAGGAACCATTTTTTCGATCTCTCTATCTTCTATATATATATATATACCTCTGTGTCTCCTACAAGTCTTTGGCAACTTATGTTTTACGCATATCGGTAGGGCGACAACAGCAGCCATATGTCTTCGTATTATCCCCACAGTTATATGTCTACGTCGTTGGGCCAGGTTTGACGTTGAGATTTGCCATATTTGTTTCTCAACAGAAGCTGTCCCTAAGTCTGGGCCCCACTTCCACCGTAACGTCTGTGTGTTATCCCTAGGCTGTAAAGCTGGCTAAATGTCTATTATGTGACGTAAGATTCGCAGAAGGTGTATAGTTAACACTTTGTTAGACAGACAGAAAGACAGATAGACAGATAGATAGATAGAGTTTCCTCATCCGTCTTTCACAGTTACGACAAATCACAGTACGTACATACAGCTGAGTCTGTGTCATTCGGCACAGTGCGAATGCTTTTAACTAAGATCCAAGAGAAAACAATTTCTTTCAGGAGCGGAACCTCGATGCTAACACTACACCTTCTATCTTGGAAACGCTTTGATCTGGAGTAGGTAAAATGGTGAGCCACGTTCCACGTCAGACTGGTTGTGGTCTTTCTGTGATTGGTGGCGGCAGAACGTCAAAAGGACGAGTAATCGATTGTTTTTTGGAGGCCTATGTAGAGCGGTTTTGCCATGGCTGAAATCAGAAGAGAAAACTGCTCTTAGTGATGGGGTAGGAACGGAACGGTGTAACGCAAGACGCTATACCTGGTTGGAATGTGGGAGAGTCGTTTATGAACACGCCAGGGAAATCAGCGATTATTGCAATGAGCTGTTAATCACGTGACAGGAAACCAATCAGGAAGTGGACTTGGCGAAACCTTCAGGAAAAGAATAAAACTGACCCGAGACGTAAACAGTCTCACTCCACCCAAAAGAAGACGACCAGAAAGATACAGAAGAGATTGCTGGATAAATTGGATGATGGCGCTTATCAACCCCAGCACGTGCTCACTCTGGTCTAGCCTTATTTAGCGAACATGACGCTGACGGCAGTCGAGTCTGGAAATTTCTGGAAGTTCAATCCTTCTCATCTTCATCTCCAAACATTCAGATTGAATGTGTGGTTCCTAGAAACAGCGAGAAGCATGTCTACAATAGATATCTGCATCCGAATGGCCCAAGTTGCGCTCATCAATGGCGATAATTTACTCCTTAACGCAGACGTGACACAGACCAATTATTAGATGCTCAGTCTAACCTTCCAAGTCGATGTGTCTCTCAACGATACTCTGATCACCCCCAGCGACAACACTAACCCATACATGGAAGCTACTTTCATCTATGGAGAGGAGGAACACTAACCCATACATGGAAGCTACTTTCATCTATGGAGAGGAGGAACACTAACCCATACATGGAAGCTACTTTCATCTATGGAGAGGAGGAACACTAACCCATACATGGAAGCTACTTTCATCTATGGAGAGGAGGAACACTAACCCATACATAGAAGCTACTTTCATCTATGGAGAGGAGGAACACTAACCCATACATGGAAGCTACTTTCATCTATGGAGAGGAGGAACACTAACCCATACATGGAAGCTACTTTCATCTATGGAGAGGAGGAACACTAACCCATACATGGAAGCTACTTTCATCTATGGAGAGGAGGCAACAAAGGTAATATGACGTCAGCTCTCTTTTACAAAGTCATACCAAACAACATGAAGGGTGATGCGAATGACGGATTAAAAGTACGTGGTAACTGTGATATGACCAGCCATAGTCAAGAACTGGGTATGATGGCTCGACTGTATTCAGATATATTTGTGTAAGTCCGATATTTACTTCCAGGCATCGATTTCAAGCTCAAATTGCATTTATCGAAGAATTTATTTAACCTGATGGCCCACGACAAAACAGTTGGACATAAGAGCGTCATCACACAGCCCTGGTGTTGAGAGAAGCCAAGTTAAAACCAGTCATATTTCTAGCACACTAAACGGCATGTTTAAAAATAAATCTAAAGTACCCAATTAAGCGAATTGTACTGAAAACATTCTCAGTTCCCAAGTGAATGCACTCACACATCCAGGATAACCTCTGTTTAAGTCAAACGTCCACCAGGAGAGTTATCAGAATCGCCGAAGCGCCAGAGTGTAACGGAGGATACAAGAAAATCCTTTCATTTTCCAAATGTCGTCCTGACCTATCTGAACGTTAGCGTTGAAGGTCTTTCAGTGACAGGAAAGCCTCTTGCTATCGATTACGACGGTAGCCGTTACGACCGAGCCTTTTCTGGTGGTAATCTTGCCATGGCCTGGATAGCGAAGACGCGGACAACGAAATGGAAGGCACTCACTTTAGGCTCGGCATTGATGCCCTTGATCTCCCTCGGTGCTTGCAAGACAAAGTTCGACATCCCAAATCAGGATCTCTGTCAGTCGAGCGTAAGTTCTCGGACATCACAACTGATCCATTGCAGGCAACCGTATACGCGGAACTGGACTCTGTCCTAGAAATATCGAAAACAAAACAAATGAGTAAATGTCATACAGCGTAAACACATCGACAATGAACATGAGGGGTGTTCTCAAAGTACTTATGTCTGACATTTTGGTGAGGTGTACAAATCTAGCCAGAATCGTGGCGTTCTATTAGTTACCGACATGTATCGATGCTACTAAAACTGCAGCCTTTGTGATCACTACTGATCCCAGATATCAGACTAGAACTCCATCTTCTCTACTACAACGGTTTGACTCAGTTTGATCACTACCGATCCCAGATATCAGACTAGAACTCAATCTCCTCTACTAAAACTGCAGCCTTTGTGATCACTACTGATCCCAGATATCAGACTAGAACTCCATCTTCTCTACTACAACGGTTTGACTCAGTTTGATCACTACCGATCCCAGATATCAGACTAGAACTCAATCTCCTCTACTAAAACTGCAGCCTTCGTGATCACTACTGACCCCAGATATCAGACTAGAACTCGATCTCCTCTACTACAACGGTTTGGCTCAGTTTGATCACTACCGATCCCAGATATCAGACTAGAACTCGATATCCTCTACTACAACGGTTTGGCTCAGTTTGATCACTACTGATCCCAGATATCAGACTAGAACTCAATCTCCTCTACTACAACGGTTTGGCTCAGTTTGAAAACTCCTACTCATTTGGGTTTATCCCCCAGGCATACTGAGATCCTCAAATGTATCAATAAGAATTCGAACAGACCTCTCATCTTCATCTACGGCCAGTTACAAAACCTGCTCAGTAAAGTGTGTGGACTGTACTCTGTGTTGTTTCCAATGATTAAAACCCGAGGATGGTAAATGCAACTAGTCCAAATGCCGTTTACCACATCTAGCAGACAATACATAAATGATCCAATCGTGCATCATCTTGCACGACCATGGATAATTACATCACCATAAGGCGTAAAATGTGAATTTGTATCAATTAATTGAACACATGAAAGAGGGCAAAGCTCCAGGTCCCGATAATATGACATTCGAAGAGATAGATGCGTTTGGAGAGCCGAGAATGTATCTCATAACGATGGATAAAGAGACACATTATTATGACATTACCAATGGGAGAACAGACCAGCTCGCTATATTAGAGTTATTAAAACCTCAAACTAACAAAAATATGAGTCCAAATATCATTCGAAGGTTCGTTTCAAATATAAAGACAGCAATGTTTCAAACATTGAACAGTTGGACAGCCCGAGTTATGTTGCTGAGATGATTACATCAAGACCCAAAGATAACAATAATCTGCAAGACAGAAGTGGACAAAAGAAAAGATCTATTTGTTTAGAACAGAGTCTAGTTAACAATAAACTATAGATTCTTTAGAATTATATTTTTATCAAACAAAATTCTTGTATCTTTTTAGGCTAAAGAATTGAGAATCTTTATGCAGACAGTAAGTTATTTATAATATACAGAATTGATATGAATAGGAAGGAAGACAGAATCACAACATTTGTGACAAAGGCAATTTACTGATGTGAAACTGTGTATTGAGTAAAGCCAGTAGTTTGTTGTTTGAGCAACTGAATGAATTAAAGTGAGCAATTTTTATAATAAAATTATGACTTGTGTGTCCTGAAGTAGGCCAGTAATATAACTCCGACAGATGATAGCTCCGAATGACCCAAACTAGCAAGTCGGAAGAATGAAAGTTATAGATAGAACATAACAAATTAAGAGAATAGTCAACTTGGGTAGTCTAGAGATACGACGTCGGTCGCCGGACAAGAAGAACCCAGGTTCAAACTTCACTACAGGTGGTAGTGATTTCTCAATAATTGGAAAATTGAAAAACAAAGTAAAGAAAAATGAACATTTGGTTTCTTCGTGACGTTACCCTCCCCTGATCTCTGGGTAGTGAGGTCCGATGTCTGGCCCTCTCAGGTAACGGCAATAAACAGGTCTGGTGTGCACTCACGTTACAGAATCGTTGGCGTAGCTAAAGATCTCACTCGGGCGAACCTCGTTATTGTTTATTGTTTGACCATGTCCGTATATCAAATGTTCAGGAATAGCTGCGCTTTCTGTTTACAGTAATATCATATATGTGTATAAGAAAAGTCACACATAAAACGTGCTCTGTAATTTGATAGCAAACAAAACACGCCAAATTTGAAATAAAATTCCCACTTCAAACTGAACTAAAATAATTTTTACACACAATTTACATAAAACTCTATTGTCATTTCATATTAGACCCATAGCTACACATTGTGTATGATTTTCATTCACATACGAGTATGACATAATTATTAGCAACAATGTCATGTTGTATCTAAACAAGAACGAAAAAAACAATTTTGTTTACCTATATGGCCTTTGGCGTCTTGACAGACGGTTAGTAGCAAGCAATCATGACTTGACAGATGGTTAGTAGCAAGCAATCATGACTTGACAGACGGTTAGTAGCAAGCAATCATGACTTAACAGACGGTTAGTAGCAAGCAATCATGACTTGACAGACGGTTGGTAGAAAGCAATCATGACTTGACAGACGGTTAGTAGCAAGCAATCATGACTTGACAGATGGTTAGTAGCAAGCAATCATGACTTGACAGACGGTTAGTAGCAAGCAATCATGACTTGACAGACAGTTGGTAGAAAGCAATCATGACTTGACAGACAGTTGGTAGAAAGCAATCATGACTTGACAGATGGTTGGTAGTAAGCAATCATAACTTGACAGACGGTTGGTAGCAAGCAATCATGACTTGACAGATGGTTGGTAGTAAGCAATCATAACTTGACAGACGGTTGGTAGCAAGCAATCATGACTTAACAGATGGTTGGTAGTAAGCAATCATAACTTGACAGACGGTTGGTAGCAAGCAATCATGACTTAACAGACGGTTGGTAGCAAGCAATCATGACTTGACAAACGGTTGGTAGTAAGCAATCATGACTTGACAGATGGTTGGTAGCAAGCAATCATAACTTGACAGATGGTTGGTAGTAAGCAATCATGACTTGACAGACGGTCGGTAGCAAGCAATCATGATTTGACAGATGGTTGGTAGCAAGCATTCATGACTTGACAGATGGTTGGTAGCAAGCAATCATGACTTGACAGATGGTTAGTAGCAAGCAATCATGACTTGATAGACGCTTGGTAGCAAGCAATAATGACTTGACAGATGTTTGGTAGCAAGCAATCATGACTTGACAGACGGTTCGTAGCAAGCAATCATGACTTGACAGACGGTTGGTAGCAAGCAATCATGACTTGACAGACGATTGGTAGCAAGCAATCATGACTTGACAGACAGTTGGTAGCAAGCAATCATGACTTGACAGACGATTGGTAGCAAGCAATCATGACTTGACAGACAGTTGGTAGCAAGCAATCATGACTTGACAGACAGTTGGTAGCAAGCAATCATGACTTGACAGACGATTGGTAGCAAGCAATCATGACTTGACAGACAGTTGGTAGCAATCAATCATGACTTGACAGACGATTGGTAGCAAGCAATCATGACTTGACAGACAGTTGGTAGCAAGCAATCATGACTTGACAGACAGTTGGTAGCAAGCAATCATGACTTGACAGACGGTTGGTAGCAAGCAATCATGACTTGACAGATGGTTGGTAGCAAGCAATCATGACTTGACAGATGGTTGGTAGCAAGCAATCATGACTTGACAGATGGTTGGTAGCAAGCAATCATGACTTGACAGACGGTTGGTAGCAAGCAATCATGACTTGACAGATGGTTGGTAGCAAGCAATCATGACTCGACGGACCGTTGGTAGCAAGCAATCATGACTTGACAGACGGTTGGTAGCAAGCAATCATGACTTGACAGACGGTTGGTAGCAAGCAATCATGACTTGACAGACGGTTAGTAGCAAGCAATCATGACTTGACAGACAGGTGGTAGAAAGCAATCATGACTTGACAGACAGTTAGTAGAAAGCAATCATGACTTGACAGATGGTTGGTAGTAAGCAATCATAACTTGACAGACGGTTGGTAGCAAGCAATCATGACTTAACAGATGGTTGGTAGTAAGCAATCATAACTTGACAGACGGTTGGTAGCAAGCAATCATGACTTAACAGACGGTTGGTAGCAAGCAATCATGACTTGACAAACGGTTGGTAGTAAGCAATCATGACTTGACAGATGGTTGGTAGCAAGCAATCATAACTTGACAGATGGTTGGTAGTAAGCAATCATGACTTGACAGACGGTCGGTAGCAAGCAATCATGATTTGACAGATGGTTGGTAGCAAGCATTCATGACTTGACAGATGGTTGGTAGCAAGCAATCATGACTTGACAGATGGTTAGTAGCAAGCAATCATGACTTGATAGACGCTTGGTAGCAAGCAATAATGACTTGACAGATGTTTGGTAGCAAGCAATCATGACTTGACAGACGGTTGGTAGCAAGCAATCATGACTTGACAGACGATTGGTAGCAAGCAATCATGACTTGACAGACAGTTGGTAGCAAGCAATCATGACTTGACAGACGATTGGTAGCAAGCAATCATGACTTGACAGACAGTTGGTAGCAAGCAATCATGACTTGACAGACAGTTGGTAGCAAGCAATCATGACTTGACAGACGATTGGTAGCAAGCAATCATGACTTGACAGACGATTGGTAGCAAGCAATCATGACTTGACAGACAGTTGGTAGCAATCAATCATGACTTGACAGACGATTGGTAGCAAGCAATCATGACTTGACAGACAGTTGGTAGCAAGCAATCATGACTTGACAGACAGTTGGTAGCAAGCAATCATGACTTGACAGACGGTTGGTAGCAAGCAATCATGACTTGACAGACGATTGGTAGCAAGCAATCATGACTTGACAGATGGTTGGTAGCAAGCAATCATGACTCGACGGACGGTTGGTAGCAAGCAATCATGACTTGACAGACGGTTGGTAGCAAGCAATCATGACTTGACAGACGGTTGGTAGCAAGCAATCATGACTTGACAGACGGTTGGTAGCAAGCAATCATGACTTGACAGACGATTGGTAGCAAGCAATCATGACTTGATAGACGCTTGGTAGCAAGCAATAATGACTTGACAGATGTTTGGTAGCAAGCAATCATGACTTGACAGACGGTTGGTAGCAAGCAATCATGACTTGACAGACGGTTGGTAGCAAGCAATCATGACTTGACAGACGGTTGGTAGCAAGCAATCATGACTTGACAGACGGTTGGTAGCAATCATTCATGACTTGACAGATGGTTGGTAGCAAGCAATCATGACTTGACAGATGGTTAGTAGCAAGCAATCATGACTTGATAGACGCTTGGTAGCAAGCAATAATGACTTGACAGATGTTTGGTAGCAAGCAATCATGACTTGACAGACGGTTGGTAGCAAGCAATCATGACTTGACAGACGGTTGGTAGCAAGCAATCATGTTTTGACAGACGATTGGTAGCAAGCAATCATGACTTGACAGACAGTTGGTAGCAAGCAATCATGACTTGACAGACGATTGGTAGCAAGCAATCATGAGTTGACAGATGGTTGGTAGCAAGCAATCATGACTTGACAGATGGTTAGTAGCAAGCAATCATGACTTGATAGACGCTTGGTAGCAAGCAATAATGACTTGACAGATGTTTGGTAGCAAGCAATCATGACTTGACAGACGGTTGGTAGCAAGCAATCATGACTTGACAGACGGTTGGTAGCAAGCAATCATAACTTGACAGATGGTTGGTAGTAAGCAATCATGACTTGACAGACGGTCGGTAGCAATCAATCATGATTTGACAGATGGTTGGTAGCAAGCATTCATGACTTGACAGATGGTTGGTAGCAAGCAATCATGACTTGACAGATGGTTAGTAGCAAGCAATCATGACTTGATAGACGCTTGGTAGCAAGCAATCATGACTTGACAGATGTTTGGTAGCAAGCAATCATGACTTGACAGACGGTTGGTAGCAAGCAATCATTACTTGACAGACGGTTGGTAGCAAGCAATCATGACTTGACAGACGATTGGTAGCAAGCAATCATGACTTGACAGACAGTTGGTAGCAAGCAATCATGACTTGACAGACGATTGGTAGCAAGCAATCATGACTTGACAGACAGTTGGTAGCAAGCAATCATGACTTGACAGACAGTTGGTAGCAAGCAATCATGACTTGACAGACGATTGGTAGCAAGCAATCATGACTTGACAGACGATTGGTAGCAAGCAATCATGACTTGACAGACAGTTGGTAGCAATCAATCATGACTTGACAGACGATTGGTAGCAAGCAATCATGACTTGACAGACAGTTGGTAGCAAGCAATCATGACTTGACAGACAGTTGGTAGCAAGCAATCATGACTTGACAGACGGTTGGTAGCAAGCAATCATGACTTGACAGACGGTTGGTAGCAAGCAATCATGACTTGACAGATGGTTGGTAGCAAGCAATCATGACTCGACGGACGGTTGGTAGCAAGCAATCATGACTTGACAGACGGTTGGTAGCAAGCAATCATGACTTGACAGACGGTTGGTAGCAAGCAATCATGACTTGACAGACGGTTGGTAGCAAGCAATCATGACTTGACAGACGATTGGTAGCAAGCAATCATGACTTGATAGACGCTTGGTAGCAAGCAATAATGACTTGACAGATGTTTGGTAGCAAGCAATCATGACTTGACAGACGGTTGGTAGCAAGCAATCATGACTTGACAGACGGTTGGTAGCAAGCAATCATGACTTGACAGACGGTTGGTAGCAAGCAATCATGACTTGACAGACGGTTGGTAGCAATCATTCATGACTTGACAGATGGTTGGTAGCAAGCAATCATGACTTGACAGATGGTTAGTAGCAAGCAATCATGACTTGATAGACGCTTGGTAGCAAGCAATAATGACTTGACAGATGTTTGGTAGCAAGCAATCATGACTTGACAGACGGTTGGTAGCAAGCAATCATGACTTGACAGACGGTTGGTAGCAAGCAATCATGACTTGACAGACGATTGGTAGCAAGCAATCATGACTTGACAGACAGTTGGTAGCAAGCAATCATGACTTGACAGACGATTGGTAGCAAGCAATCATGACTTGACAGACAGTTGGTAGCAAGCAATCATGACTTGACAGACAGTTGGTAGCAAGCAATCATGACTTGACAGACGATTGGTAGCAAGCAATCATGACTTGACAGACAGTTGGTAGCAAGCAATCATGACTTGACAGACAGTTGGTAGCAAGCAATCATGACTTGACAGACGGTTGGTAGCAAGCAATCATGACTTGACAGATGGTTGGTAGCAAGCAATCATGACTTGACAGATGGTTGGTAGCAAGCAATCATGACTTGACAGATGGTTGGTAGCAAGCAATCATGACTTGACAGACGGTTGGTAGCAAGCAATCATGACTCGACAGATGGTTGGTAGCAAGCAATCATGACTCGACGGACGGTTGGTAGCAAGCAATCATGACTTGACAGACGGTTGGTAGCAAGCAATCATGACTTGACAGACGGTTGGTAGCAAGCAATCATGACTTGACAGACGGTTAGTAGCAAGCAATCATGACTTGACAGACAGTTGGTAGAAAGCAATCATGACTTGACAGACGGTTAGTAGCAAGCAATCATGACTTGACAGATGGTTGGTAGTAAGCAATCATGACTTGACAGACGGTCGGTAGCAAGCAATCATGATTTGACAGATTGTTTGGTAGCAAGCATTCATGACTTGACAGATGGTTGGTAGCAAGCAATCATGACTTGACAGATGGTTAGTAGCAAGCAATCATGACTTGATAGACGCTTGGTAGCAAGCAATAATGACTTGACAGATGTTTGGTAGCAAGCAATCATGACTTGACAGACGGTTGGTAGCAAGCAATCATGACTTGACAGACGGTTGGTAGAAAGCAATCATGACTTGACAGACAGTTGGTAGAAAGCAATCATGACTTGACAGACAGTTGGTAGAAAGCAATCATGACTTGACAGACGGTTAGTAGCAAGCAATCATGACTTGACAGATGGTTGGTAGTAAGCAATCATGACTTGACAGACGGTCGGTAGCAAGCAATCATGATTTGACAGATTGTTTGGTAGCAAGCATTCATGACTTGACAGATGGTTGGTAGCAAGCAATCATGACTTGACAGATGGTTAGTAGCAAGCAATCATGACTTGATAGACGCTTGGTAGCAAGCAATAATGACTTGACAGATGTTTGGTAGCAAGCAATCATGACTTGACAGACGGTTGGTAGCAAGCAATCATGACTTGACAGACGGTTGGTAGAAAGCAATCATGACTTGACAGACGATTGGTAGCAAGCAATCATGACTTGACAGTTAGTTGGTAGCAAGCAATCATGACTTGGCAGACGATTGGTAGCAAGCAATCATGACTTGACAGACAGTTGGTAGCAAGCAATCATGACTTGACAGACAGTTGGTAGCAAGCAATCATGACTTGACAGACGATTGGTAGCAAGCAATCATGACTTGACAGACGATTGGTAGCAAGCAATCATGACTTGACAGACAGTTGGTAGCAATCAATCATGACTTGACAGACGATTGGTAGCAAGCAATCATGACTTGACAGACAGTTGGTAGCAAGCAATCATGACTTGACAGACAGTTGGTAGCAAGCAATCATGACTTGACAGACGGTTGGTAGCAAGCAATCATGACTTGACAGATGGTTGGTAGCAAGCATTCATGACTTGACAGATGGTTGGTAGCAAGCAATCATGACTTGACAGATGGTTGGTAGCAAGCAATCATGACTTGACAGACGGTTGGTAGCAAGCAATCATGACTTGACAGATGGTTGGTAGCAAGCAATCATGACTCGACGGACGGTTGGTAGCAAGCAATCATGACTTGACAGACGGTTGGTAGCAAGCAATCATGACTTGACAGACGGTTGGTAGCAAGCAATCATGACTTGGCAGATGGTTGGTAGCAAGCAATCATGACTTGACAGACGGTTGGTAGCAAGCAATCATAACTTGACAGATGGTTGGTAGCAAGCAATCATGACTTGACAGACGGTTGGTAGCAAGCAATCATGACTTGACAGATGGTTGGTAGCAAGCAATCATGACTTGATAGACAGTTGGTAGCAAGCAATCATGACTTGACAGACAGTTGGTAGCAAGCAATCATGACTTGACAGACAGTTGGTAGCAAGCAATCATGACTTGACAGACAGTTGGTAGCAAGCAATCATGACTTGACAGACGGTTGGTAGCAAGCAATCATGACTTGACAGACAGTTGGTAGCAAGCAATCATGACTTGACAGACAGTTGGTAGCAAGCAATCATGACTTGACAGACGGTTGGTAGCAAGCAATCAGGACTTGACAGACTGTTGGCAGCAAGCAATCATGACTTGAAAGACAGTTGGTAGCAAGCAATCATGACTTGACAGACGGTTGGTAGCAAGCAATCATGACTTGACAGACAGTTGGTAGCAAGCGATCATGACTTGACAGACGGTTGGTAGCAAGCAATCATGACTTGACAGACAGTTGGTAGCAATCAATCATGACTTGACAGACAGTTGGTAGCAAGCAATCATGACTTGACAGACAGTTGGTAGCAAGCAATCATGACTTGACAGACAGTTGGTAGCAAGCAATCATGACTTGACAGACAGTTGGTAGCAAGCAATCATGACTTGACAGACAGTTGGTAGCAAGCAATCATGACTTGACAGACAGTTGGTAGCAAGCAATCATGACTTGACAGACAGTTGGTAGCAAGCAATCATGACTTGACAGACAGTTGGTAGCAAGCAATCATGACTTGACAGACAGTTGGTAGCAAGCAATCATGACTTGACAGACGATTGGTAGCAAGCAATCATGACTTGACAGACAGTTGGTTGCAAGCAATCATGACTTGACAGACGATTGGTAGCAAGCAATCATGACTTGACAGACAGTTGGTAGCAAGCAATCATGACTTGACAGACAGTTGGTAGCAAGCAATCATGACTTGACAGACGATTGGTAGCAAGCAATCATGACTTGACAGACAGTTGGTAGCAAGCAATCATGACTTGACAGACAGTTGGTAGCAAGCAATCATGACTTGACAGACGGTTGGTAGCAAGCAATCATGACTTGACAGACACTTATTAATGAAGCAGGTCACGGCGCCATTTGAAGCCGTATTCGTGTAACACTGTCCAAGTTAACGGCCTCTTGAATTTGTGTTGCGATTCTCCTGAACAATACAAGAATGCCGTAAATGTGGCATGTCATATGTTGAGGGTATGTCCCTATGCACATTAGATGATGATAGACCACGATGACCAAAGAATGTGTTCAGCAATACTCTGCCGTACGCCCTTGACCAGTCCGGCGGACACTACTCCTTTCTGATCGTTGTATTGAGCTACTTCAAGTTGTGGTTAGCCGTGGTGGTGTTCCACCAAGATCTGGGAACATTGTCTTCCCGTTGAAAGAATTCATTGACACTTCTAACTTTGAGGACCACAACACTGACATTAACAACACCTCAAGAAGTCTTCTCGTAACAAATACAAGTGTTTAATACTGACACCTTGTCAGCAATTTCCACAAGGAATACGCCAGCAACATAACTTGAAATTACAACATTGAAAAACGCCAGCAACATACCTTGCGCTGAAAAAATGTACATGTCAAACATGGCATACGATGTCCAAATAACCTATGTAGGCCTTCCTCTCACACTTTGTGGCCCATAGGGTACAACTTTCTCTCATACTGACTAGAGACTATCAATTTCCGTTGGACCCCTTCCTCTCACACTTTGTAGTCCATAGGGTACAACTTTCTCTCGTACCGACTAGAAACTATCAATTTCCGTTGGACCTCTTCCTCTCACACCTTGTAGTCCATAGGGTACAACTTTCTCTCATACTGACTAGAGACTATCAATTTCCGTTGGACCCTGACATGGTCTCCACTTCGAACACCAGGAAATATTTCCAGATGAATGCTGCGAATACAGTTATGCTATCTCTGCGGTAGCCCGTAACTTAGCTAGTAGCACAGGTCGTTCATTCAGGACACCGACTAACTGCCACGGCTCTCCTTCCAAGAACAAGCCAATGTCCTGACTCTCTCACGGTTCACTTCTAACTCTCCTTCCTTCAACTCTATCTCCCACTGACTAACCAACTCACTCACCAACTGCCGTTTTTTTCCTACGTCATCCCCAGTCTACCCCCTCGTTCCATTTTGTGCACATTTTCTTTCGCTTTTCTATCAATCTCTTTTGTTCGCTGCGCAACTATATTTCATTCTGACCTCTGCAACTATTTGTTCCACTGTTATACTATACACCCTCCTCTATGCTCCCTGCTACCTCCGTGCTTCAGTAGCAAGCAATCATGACTTGACAGACGGTTGGTAGCATGCAATCATGACTTGACAGACGATTGGTTAGCAAGCAAGCATGACTTGATAGACGGTTGGTAGCAAGCAATCATGACTTAACAAACGGCTGGTAGCAAGCAATCATGACTTGACAGATGGTTAGTAGCAAGCAATCATGACTTGACAGATGGTTAGTAGCAAGCAATCATGACTTGACAGACGCTTGGTAGCAAGCAATAATGACTTGACAGATGTTTGGTAGCAAGCAATCATGACTTGACAGACGGTTAGTAGCAAGCAATCATGACTTGACAGACGCTTGGTAGCAAGCAATAATGACTTGACAGATGTTTGGTAGGAAGCAATCATGACTTGACAGACAGTTGGTAGCAAGCAATCATGACTTGACAGACAGTTGGTAGCAAGCAATTATGACTTGAGAGACAGTTGGTAGCAAGCAATCATGACTTGACAGACGATTGGTAGCAAGCAATCATGACTTGACAGACAGTTGGTAGCAAGCAAACATGACTTGACAGACGATTGGTAGCAAGCAATCATGACTTGACAGGCAGTTGGTAGCAAGCAATCATGACTTGACAGACACTTATTAATGAAGCAGGTCACGGCACCAATTTGAAGCAGGTCGCGGCACAATTTGAAGCCGTGTGTGTAACTCCGTGTACGCTCAATGGTCACGGCGCCATTTGATGCCGTATTCGTGTAACACTGTCCAAGTTAACGGCCTCTTGAATTTGTGTTGCGATTCTCCTGAACAATACAAGAATGCCGTAAATGTGGCATGTCATATGTTGAGGGTATGTCCCTATGCACATTAGATGATGATAGACCACGATGACCAAAGAATGTGTTCAGCAATACTCTGCCGTACGCCCTTGACCAGTCCGGCGGACACTACTCCTTTCTGATCGTTGTATTGAGCTACTTCAAGTTGTGGTTAGCCGTGGTGGTGTTCCACCAAGATCTGGGAACATTGTCTTCCCGTTGAAAGGATTCATTGACACTTCTAACTTTGAGGACCACAACACTGACATTAACAACACCTCAAGAAGTCTTCTCGTAACAAATACAAGTGTTTAATACTGACACCTTGTCAGCAATTTCCACAAGGAATACGCCAGCAACATAACTTGAAATTACAACATTGAAAAACGCCAGCAACATACCTTGCGCTGAAATAATGTACATGTCAAACATGGCATACGATGTCCAAATAACCTATGCAGGCCTTCCTCTCACACTTTGTGGTCCATAAGGTACAATTTTCTCTCATACCGACTAGAGACCATCAATTTCCGTTGGACCCCTTCCTCTCACACTTTGTGGTCCATAGGGTACAACTTTCTCTCATACTGACTAGAGACTATCAATTTCCGTTGGACCCCTTCCTCTCACACTTTGTGGTCCATAGGGTACAACTTTCTCTCATACCGACTAGAGACTATCAATTTCCGTTGGACCCCTTCCTCTCACACTTTGTGGTCCATAGGGTACAACTTTCTCTCATACCGACTAGAGACTATCAATTTCCGTTGGACCTTGACATGGTCACCACTTCGAACACCAGGAAATATTTCCAGATGAATGCTGCGAATACAGTGATGCTATCTCTGCAGTAGCCCGTAACTTAGCTAGTAGCATAGGTCGTTCATTCAGGACACCGACTAACTGCCACGGCTCTCCATCCAAGAGCAAGCCAATGCCCTGACTCTCTCACGGTTCACTTCTAACTCTCCTTCCTTCAACTCTATCTGCCCACTGACTAACCAACTCACTCACCAACTGCCGTTTTTTTCCTACGTCATCCCCAGTCTACCCCCTCGTTCCATTTTGTGCACATTTTCTTTCGCTTTTCTCTCAATCTCTTTTGTTCGCTGCGCAACTATATTTCATTCTGACCTCTGCAACTATTTGTTCCACTGTTATACTATACACCCTCCTCTATGCTCCCTGCTACCTCCGTGCTTCAGTAGCAAGCAATCATGACTTGACAGACGGTTGGTAGCAAGCAATCATGACTTGACAGACGATTGGTAGCATGCAATCATGACTTGACAGACGATTGGTTAGCAAGCAATCATGACTTGATAGACGGTTGGTAGCAAGTAATCATGACTTGACAGATGGTTAGTAGCAAGCAATCATGACTTGACAGACGGTTGGTAGCAAGCAATCATGACTTGACAGACGGTTGGTAGCAAGCAATCATGACTTGATAGACGGTTGGTAGCAAGCAATTATGACTTGACAGACAGTTGGTAGCAAGCAATCATGATCAGTCAATAGTTTGGTAAAATATTAGTGTATTATGCTGGATGCTGTTTTATTGAATATCTTCTTTCGGGGCCGAATCTACCAATATTGGATAGGCAGATCCGTCATCAGAATGAATAGGATGTATTCTAGGTGCCTGGCCTCGTCTCCATTCTCATGCGCCTTTTGATTTCTGAATTTGATATTTACAAAACTTGCATCAAAAGTTGTTGTGCTATTTTTGTTTTTTATAGTTCTCTATATGCTATGATCTGCGGCCAGATTTGTCCAGTTTCTGTCGCTGATAAAGAATTCACTCAAGGAAGCCCTGCAAATATTCTCATATCTCAGCATTGGTCTGCCTTTTGGTTTCTTTCTGTCCTTAAATTCCCGACTTTAGTCGAATGAATGCTGTTTAACCTTTTCACCTCCCCTGCACAGGTAGTCCAAGTTTCTGATCCGTATAGAAGTGTATTAAGCACACACATTTGGTAAATTTGAATGTTAGTTCTGAGTGTTAGTTTTCTTTTGGCCAATGCTCTATCTTTAAGTTTACCAAATGTGGAAGCTGCCTTTCCGTTTTGGGATTTTATTGGTTTTTCAAGTGAGACAGTGGTTGTGAACATAGAACTGAGTGTAGGTGAACTTTGGCATAGAGTCAAGGGGTATGTTATTTAATGATAAAGCTGCGGGGCTGGCTACACATTGTTGAAGCACTACACTCTTCAGGATAATTATTGACAGGGAGAATAAATAACATGATCTAGCTAGAGTGTCCATCATTGACTGCAGAAAAGACTCATCGTGAGCAACCAGTGTTGCATTATCAACGAATAGAAGCTCCTTGATTAGGGTCTCAGTTGTTTTGAATGTTGATCTCAGACGTACTAATTGAATAGAAAGGTGGTTTTTCCTACAGTTGTGTCCTAACGGAGGTGGATCTGACATGATTGTATGCTTGCTATACCTGGACCAATAATATGGAGACAGTGCTTTACCCAAAATGCACTAGCCCCCTCTCGGCTCCTGTTTAAAGCGTTCCGAAGGAAGGACGAGGTCCTTGAGTTTGTTTCTAAGGTTGAGTTGCAGGGGATGCCACAAGATGGATAATAGACCACCGAATGCCGTAGGGTACTTTCCTCTACATTTTCTATCTAGGTTTACTCCCGTAGCCTTCAAACTCGCTCGAGTCGCCCCACAAAGCAGTGAGTGAACTGGGCAAGAAAGCCGCTGTGGGCATTCGCCGGTGCAGCAAGGAAAACAATGGCCAACCACCAATATATCAGCTCTGATTTAACGATTCCAGATTTGCTAAACTTAAAGATAGAGCATAGACCAATCCTAAATTAACACTGAGGACTAATATTCTAATTTACCAAAATCGTGTTCTAAGTATATCAGAAACAATGACAGATTTTTGACGTTCGCTCCTTTCACAATACATGGCAACATAATCCCAGAACTGAGATACGCTGATGACACAGACCTCCTTCAAAACAATACAGAACGATTAAGAGACATTTGAGTGTGTTAAAAAGCACAGTGTATGAACACTTCTATCTAAACTTTCAGAAAAATTAAGATAATGTCCATCGTTAAAACAAAAAGCCAAAGCAAAATCATCATCAACAGTGAAGAACTTGACATTGTAACAAACAATGAATATCTGGGATCTGTGGTAACTAACAATGGAGACTGCCAGAAAGAGATTAAAAGAAGATTCGCAATCATCATCATCGCGTGCCTTCTCCTCAAATAAGGTTGGCTACCATGGATCGCCATTCTACTCTGTTCTTGCTTTGATGGTGCAGGCTGACATAGATTGACTTGTCCATCTTTTGATGTTACTCGTCCACGTTAGTCTTGGTCTGCCTCTGCCTCTTTTACCGTGTATTTTTCCTTCCAATATTACTTTTAGTAGGCTGTTGTGTTTTTTAACATGCCCCAAAAATTTCATTTGTCTTGTCTTAATTGTATTTAGTAGTTCTCTTTTTATTTTCAGTTGTTTTAAAACTTCATCGTTTGTTATCTTTTCTTTCCATCCAATTATACCTATTCTTCTATAAATCCACATTTCAAAGGCTTCAATTTTCTGTTCTGTTTTCTTGTCTAATGTCCATGTTTCTGCACCATACAGGAATATTGAGAAGATGTAACATTTTGCCATTCTTAGTTTCAGCCCTGCTTTGATTTGTTTTGTTGTTAGTATATTTTTCATGGCATCAAAATTACTTTTTGCCATACCTATTCTTTTGTTTATTTCAGTTTTCCATTTTCCATCATTGGTTATAGTATGTCCTAGGTAGTTGTAGCTCTGAACTGTCTCAGATGTATTTCCTCAACTGTGATATTTAATTGTAGGTCTTGAGAATTTTCTTTGTTTATGATCATAGTTTTAGTCTTTTTGATATTCACTTCTAGTCCATATTTTTTGCTTGTTAAGTTTATCACATTAAGCAATTGTTGTAGGTCTTTAGGATTTTCTGCTAGTAGAACAGTATCATCAGCATATCTTAGGTAGCATATCTTAGGTTATTGATTATCTTTCCATTAATGTTTAGGCCTGGTATCTGAGATGTTTTTAAAGATTTGCTCAGTGTATAGATTGAACAAGCTTGGTGATAGGATGCATCCTTGTCTTACTCCTCTTTTTATGTCCATAGGTGTAGAGTTCTCTTTGTTATCTCTTATTATTGCTGTTTGCTCCCAGTACAAATTACATATTAGTCGTATGTCTGCGTCGTCTAGATTTATATCCTTTAGACAGTCTATAAGTTGGTTATGGTGTATTCTATCGAAAGCTTTGGTGTAGTCTATAAAGCAGGCATATATTGATTTGTTTACTTCTGTGTACTTTTCAATCAATTTTCTCATGCTGAATATGACTTCTTTTGTCCCACTGTTTTTCCTGAATCCAAATTGTTGCTCATCTAATTCAGTATTGATTTTATTCTGAATCCTTCCCTGTATAACTTTTAGTAACATTTTTGTTACCTGGCTCATTAGGCTTATTGTTCTGAAATCACTGCATTCAACTGCACCATTCTTTTTAGGCAATGCAATGAAAGTTGATGTTTTTAGATCGTTTGGTATGTATCCTGTATGGTATATGTCATTGCATATGTCTGTGATCACTTCGACGCCAAACTCTTCTAGAGCCTGTATCATCTCTATTTGTATATTGTCAGGCCCTGCTGCTTTTCCCTTTTTCATTGTTTTTATAGCCTTTTCTACTTCAGATTTCAGGATTTTATAGGTGTATGTATATTTTATGTCTGGTTTTGTTGTCCCTTTCGTCATGAAATAATTCTGTTATATATTCTTGCCATCTATTCTTGCCATCTATCTATTATACTTTGTTATCTGTTAGCATTCTTCCCTCTTTGTTTGCAATACATCCGTTTCCTGCAGTTTTTTTTTTCTTTATTCGTCATTCTCTTTATTTCTGTGTGCATCTCTCTTAAGTTTTGTTCACTTTCCATAGTTTCGACTTCTAGACATCTTTGGTTGAGCCAGTCTTCTTTTGCCTTTTTGCACATTCTCCGTATTTCATTGTCTATATCCTTGTATCTGGCAGTGTTTTTCGCTTGTCTTCTTTCTTCTATTTTTTCTAAGATTTTGTTAGTTAGCCTTTTTTTGTTTTTTGTTACTTTCCTTTTTGGGCAAGGTGTTGCAGGATTCGTGCATGCTGTTTTTTATACATTGCCATTTTGTTGTGACTTTCTTCAGGACTTTCTCTTCTGTACTGCTCAATCCCCTCTTCTATTAGCTTCTGATATGTGTTCTTTACTTGTACAGTATAAGCTTCTTTTACATCTTTCTGGTTTAACGCTGCTATATCTATTGGTGTTGCTGAATTAGTCTTTTGTTTGTTTCTCTTTAATTTGATTTTCATTTTTATCATTACAGGAATGTGGTCTGAATTAATGTCTGCTCCTGGGTAGGTTTTGGCTTTCTTGACGCTGTTCCTGAATCTGTCTTTTATCATTATGTAATCTATTTGATTTCTCTTCTTGTCTCCAGGGCTTTTCCATGTGTATAATTTCCTTTTCTCTTGCTCAAAGAAGGTGTTGCATATTATCAGTCTGTTTTCTTCACAAAATTGTATTAATCTTTCTCCTCTGTTATTCCTTTTTCCTAGACCATGATTTCCTATAATGGTCTTATATTTACCTTTTCCTACTTTAGCGTTCATATCACCCATTATAATCAAAATTGCTGATGATTTCACTTGCTTCATAACTGTGTTTAGATCTTCATAGTATGCCTCTATTTGTTCGTCTGTATAGTCTTGAGTAGGTGTGTATGTCTGTAATATTGCTATGTTGAATGGTTTTGCCTTCATTTTTAATAGTATAATCCTATCATTGTATGTCCAGTGGGTATTTATATATTTTTGTAGCTCTCGTTTTATTAGAATGCCTACTCCTCTTTGATGTTCTTTTGTGTTACCTGAATATATAAATGTATATTATCGTCTTGTATGTATCCACTTTCCTTCCATCTTGTTTATGATATGTCTACGATATCTATGTTTAATCGTTCTGCTTCTACCATTAGATTTTCTAATTTTCCTTGTTGGTATAAGGTCCTAACATTCCATGTAGCTATTTTTAATTCGTTCTTAATACAGTAGTTAGAATTTCTCTCCATGGCTTTCTTTGGAGTGTTACGCGATGAGGCTCCAATCTCTTTCACGGTGGTCTGCCATATTCGTCTTTCGTGTTCTGAATATGCCTCATGTGTACCACACACTTTCGTGTTCTGAAAATGCCTCATGTGTACCACACACTTTGCTGTTTTCGCTTCCTGGGCCGTTGATCATTTTCGATTCCTCCGCCCCATCCACCGACACAGACTTTTTTATATTCGGGTTGAACATACCCGGCGGCGCCATTTTTTGTCGAACCATGTGCTTGACTATTGAACCGCGAACACACGACACAAAGAAGAATAAATCATATTCCACTTAAATATTTGTAATCACAGTTTATCCACACGTCCGAAATAAAAACACTCCAAACGGGGAATAGCAACACATCATTTCATAACTCGACTGTCACGCAAATCATTTAAATATATATATCGGCAAGAGCCGAAATATAAAAACGACTGCACGCAGCCGCCATGACACCGGAAGTTTTTTGTTTAAGATTAGCATTAGCAACACACAAATTAAATGCCATGAAGGGCATGTGGCACAACACCAGCAAGGCGGTAAAATTAAAATGACTGAGGACATGTATCTTTCGAATAGCGACTTATGGGTGTGAAACATGGACATTCTCGTACACAGAAAGGAAGAAAATTGATACATTCGAAACAAAATGCTGTAGAAAAATCCTTAAGATACTTGTGATAATGTAAAAGAACAACACCGACATATTAAAAATCTTAAACATGAAAGAGAACTGTCTTATAAACATTATTCAACAGAGGAAATTAAAATACTATGGCCACGTTAAAAGACACAGTGCACTAGATAAAAAAGGGAAAGTGTGGTTTCTAGGCGATGCATCCGGAGCAAACCAAGAAGAATGATGTTGCAAGGCATCAAAGAGATCTTGAACATAAAATAAGAAGTTGACTAGAGAAAGAGAGAGAGAGAGAGAGAGAGAGAGAGAGAGACGTTGATGTTGCATTTAGAAGACAAAAGATGCAGGAGAAAGGAGTTGAAGCCAGGCACCGCAAATACATCTTGGTCATTCTGCATGTAAAATAAACATATAACAACATGAAGCTGCTAATCTAATAGAAAGACAAGATAAACTACGACGTGTCGTGATTCTGTAATTTTATCTCAACTCTTACACCTTAGACGTCTCTGTGAGCAATAGACGGGGAGCAGTAATGTAACTGTAGCATTCTTAGTAGTAGTACTATATAGAAAGCTGTAGCAGTAATGGTAGTAAAAGTAGCATTCTTAGTAGTAGTACTATATAGTAGCTGTAGCAGTAATGGTAGCAACAGTAGCATTCTTAGTAGTAGTACTATATAGCAGCTGTAGCAGTAATGGTAGTAAAAGTAGTATTCTTAGTAGTGGTACTATATAGCAGCTGTAGCAGTAATGGTAGTAAAAGTAGCATTCTTAGTAGTGGTACTATATAGCAGCTGTAGCAGTAATGGTAGTAAAAGTAGTATTCTTAGTAGTAGTACTATATAGAAGCTGTAGCAGTAATGGTAGTAAAGTAGTATTCTTAGTATTGGTACTATATAGAAGCTGTAGCAGTAATGGTAGTAAAAGTAGTATTCTTAGTAGTGGTACAATATAGTAGCTGTAGCAGTAATGGTAGTAAAAGTAGTATTCTTAGTAGTGGTACTATATAGTAGCTGCAGCAGTAATGGTAGTAAAAGTAGGATTCTTATTAGTGGTACAATATAGTAGCTGTAGCAGTAATGGTAGTAAAAGTAGTATTCTTAGTATTGGTACTATATAGTAGCTGTAGCAGTAATGGTAGTAAAAGTAGGATTCTTATTAGTGGTACAATATAGTAGCTGTAGCAGTAATGGTAGTAAAAGTAGTATTCTTAGTATTGGTACTATATAGTAGCTGTAGCAGTAATGGTAGTAAAAGTAGGATTCTTATTAGTGGTACAATATAGTAGCTGTAGCAGTAATGGTAGTAAAAGTAGTATTCTTAGTATTGGTACTATATAGTAGCTGTAGCAGTAATGGTAGTAAAAGAAGCATTCTTAGTAGTAGTAGTACTATATAATAGATGTAGCTGTAGCAGTAATGGTAGTCTATCTTTCGTTCGCCCGAAGTATTGTCTATATCTTCAATGTCGTTTCCTGTATAAATGTTACTGCCTTTTGTAATTCTTGCAGTGGCCCATATAGTTTTGTCTGTAGTGTTGTATCTATGGGCCAATGGATTTTCCTGAGTTTACTATATTCAGTGCAGTCTTGAAGTATGTGTTCAGCAAGCAGGCTTTAGACAGTGTTACTCTACCGAAGATCAGGCGACCTATCTTTCCCAGGAAATTGAGGATGCGTTTCAAGAAAAGAAACTGGTACTAGCAGCATGGATAGACCTAAAGAAAGCATTTGATAAGGTATGGAAGTAAGGGCTTTTGAAGAAACTGATAAATTATGGAGTAAATGGCAGGATGTACAAATGGGTCAAAGCATACCTGCAATACAGGAGAGCCAGATTGCAACTGGATGGTCTTAAGAGTAAGAAGGTCTTACTGCGCCAGGGCGTTCCACAGGGAGTGGTACTATCTCCAACACTTGTTCTGATCTACATCAATGACCTAGTTACTGAACTACCACATGACATCAAAGTGGCAATGTATGCAGATGACTTGGTAATGTGGTGCACAGAGGAGTATGCAACAGTGGCCTCCAAATTGCTACAAAGAGCTATGAATGCACTGAATTCATGGACAAATAGATGGTGTATCAGCATCAATACAGACAAATGCAGTACTACACTTTTCACACTCTCCCCAAAACAAAAAGCAGGGGTCATCTACATAAACAATGAGCATGTGAAAGAAGACATACAGGCTACGTATCTCGGAGTTACATTTGATAACAAACTATCTTGGAAACAGCAGATAAATAAGGCAACCCAAAAAGCAAGGAGGAAATTGGCTATTCTAAGAAAGATGTGTGGAACCACGTGGGGTGCGAGTGGGAAAATACTCAGTAAAGTTTACCAACAGAGTATACGCCCACAATTAGAATATGGATCATCTGCATGGTGCTCACAACAAACACCACACTGCAAGAACTGTATAAATGACAAAACCAGGTACTTAGGGTCATCACAGGAGCAATGAAATCAATACCAATATTGAGATGGAGAAATTGTGGAGGATACCAGCACTGAGAGAACGGAGGGACACAAAGGTACTGATACAGGCAGACAAATTTGTATGCATGCCGAGACATCCAATGAAGGACCGATTCCAAAATCTTGCATTGAGACGACTTAAGAGAAGCAGCTTTATCCACCAAGCCAAGCGTATTAGTAGACAAACACCAGACATGCCAAGAGTGGTTAACCCCCTACTGCACATACCAGAACAGACTCCCTGGACAGATGAATCAGGATTATCAATACAAATACGGACAGAAGTGAAAGGAATATTTGACAAAGAAGAACAGAATAGTCTACAGCGAAACACAATAACTCTCAGTTTCCTGGATGAAGAATACCCACAAGACCTATGGATTCGTGTGTACACAGATGGATCAGCACAGAATGCAGTAAAGAATGGGAGAGCAGGTGCATATATAGAGTACCCATATAACACTAGGGATATGAATAAAATAGCAACAGGGAAATATTGTCACAATTATGATGCAGAAATACAAGCAATAAAGTTAGCAATAGAAAAACTGCTGAACATTAATCTTAGCCCGCAGCCTGTAGTGTTTTTGACAGATGCAAGATCAGTACTCCAGGCACTACAATCCAGAAAATTGTCACATCTGCAGACCTTATTGACTGAACTCTGCAAGCACCACAGGGTTGCCCTGCAGTGGATCCCATCTCACTGTGGAATACCAGGAAATGAGAAAGCAGATCAGTTGGCAAAGGAAGGTTCAAAAGGCACACAACTAGATACACCGGTTACATGCCATCATAAGAAACAGATAATCAAATCTATCAAAGGACCACAAGCCCTAAATCAGGATGCCTTTCATAATATGAATAGATATGAACAAGTTATCATTATATGCCTCAGAACAGGACACAATCGACTCCATAGTCACATGTATACAAAATTCAAGATCGGCACCTCAACTACTTGTACATGTGGACAGGCGCCCCAGACTGCTGAACACATACTTCAAGACTGAACTGAATATAGTAGACTGAGGAAAATCCATTGGCCCATAGATACAACACTACAGACAAAACTATATGGGCCTCTGCAAGAATTATAAAAGACAGCAAAATTTATACAGGAAACGACATTGCAGATATAGACAATACTTCGGTCGAACGAAAGATAGATTGTAGTAATACTATATAGTAGGTGTAACTGTAGCAGTTATGGTAGTAAAAGTAGCATTCTTAGTAGTAGTACTATTTAGTAGAAGTAACTGTAGCAGTAATGATAGTAAAAGTAGCCCTCTTAGTATTAGTACTATATAGTAGATGTAGCTATAGCAGTAATGGTAGTAAAAGTAGCATTTTTAGTAGAGGTAGTATATAGTAACTGTAGCAGTAATGGTATAGTAAAAGTAGCATTCTTAGTAGTGGTTCTCTATATAGTAGATGTTGCTGTAGCAGTAATGGTAATAAAAGTAGCATTATTAGTTGCAGTACTACATAATAGCTGTTGCAGTAATGGTAGTAACAGTAGCATTCTTGTTAGTAGTACTATAGCTGTAGCAATAATGGTAGTAAAAGTAGCCTTATTAGTAGTAGCACTATATAATAGATGTAGCTGTAGCAGTAATGGTAGTAACAGTAGCATTTTTTGTAGTGATACTATATAGTAGCTGTAGCAGTAATGATTGTAAAAGTTGCATTCTTAGTTGAAGTAGTAGTATATAGTAGATGTAGCAGTAATGGTAATGAAAGTTGCATTCTTAGTAATTGTTATATATAATATTTGTAGCTGTAATTGTAGTACCGATGGCAAAAATACTGCAGCATTACCTGTATTTTAGTATTAGCAGCACCAGTAGAACCAGTATTGTAGTATTAGCAGCAACAGTATAACCAGTATTGTATTAATAACAGCATCAGTAGCATTAGCGGAGGCTGCAGTAATATTAGTGGCATCAGTAGTACCAGTATTGTATAGCAGCACCTGCAGTAACAGCGGCAACTGTAGTATTATTTGTATTATTAGTAGTATCAGTAAAAGAGTAGTTGTCTTATCATCATCGGATTGGCAGTTGGATTAGTAGTAGCATAAGTAGTAGTGGTAGTATTACCAGATTAACTTTCACAGTAGTATATTATTAATAAGTAGTAGTGGTAGTATTACCAGATTAACTTTCACAGTAGTATATTATTAATAAGTAGTAGTGGTAGTATTACCAGATTAACTTTCACAGTAGTATATTATTAATAAGTAGTAACAGAAGCCGTAGCCAGTAGCTTTGAAAAAAATATATGAACAGAACATATACGATCTATGTCTTTATTTAATTGAACTAGTGAATATAACCAAATATAATTTCTATACTTTTAGGTTAAGAATTATACGAATGCTGTAAGTAATTTGGTTAATTAACTTGTGTGGCCAGGCATTGATACACACGAACATAGAAGACATGCCGTGGCACTTACACACACTAACATAAAATGTGTCGCATTGTCGAAACATCACCATCGTCATCAAGTACAGCGCCTGCTGGCGTAGGTGATCATGCCTCTCCACAACTCTCGATCTCGACAGCTATTTATTATTTATGTTGTTGACCTTCTGTCAAGCCATTCTCTTAAGCTGTCTGGTATCTTTTCTCTTTGCTCCCCTCTCTGTCTTTGTCCCTCAATTTTCCAGTTGTTACAATATATTCCAGCCGTTCCGTTCTCATTACATGACCAAAAAATAGTGATTGTTTCTTCCTAATATTTGAAATTAGCTCTCTTTTTCCTTTGGCCTCTTTCAGAACATTTTCATTACTCTTCTTAGCTGTCCATGGTATTCTCAAAATTCTTCTGTAAAACCACATTTCTACAGACTCCAGTAATTTTCTTGCCTTTGTCCTATTGTCCATGTTTCACATCCATATGTTAAGACTGGCCCTTCATAACATTTAAGAACTCTTTTTCTTGTTTCTATTGTCAAAAATGGATTGCATATTATCTTCCTAATTTTTTGGAAAGCTGCTTTTGCCTGAGCCATTCTGCATCTCACCTCTTTTGTACATCTACCGTCTGAGGTTAACAAAGTTCCAAATATTTAAATTCATTTACCTATTTTAATATTGCTCCACTTGTCTTTATTGTGCACTTAAGTGATGTCATTTTCTTTTTTGTTAACATTACTTCTGTCATTTTGCTATTAAGGCTGAGTCCTTTATTTTTGCTTTCCTTCACTATAATGTCTAACATTTCTTGTAACTCATTTTCACTCTTAGCGATTAAGACTGTATCATCAGCATACCTTAGATTATTTATATTACGACCTCCAATTGTTATTCCAGGCATGCCTCTTATGGATTTTAAAATAATCTCACTATACATATTAAATAAATCTGGTGACAACACACAGTCTTGCCTAACGCCCTGTTTGATTTCTAGAAACATTCCCAATTGGTTTCCAGTTCTTAGGGCCGCTGTTTGTTGCCAGTACATGTTTTTTATTATTCTTAGATCTTTGCTATCTACGTTTATGCTTTCCAAAATGTCGATTATTTCTTGTGCTTTATTTTGTCAAATGCTTTGGTATAATTAATGAACCATAGGTTTTCACCTCTATGGCTCTTTCTACTAAAGATCTTATGATGTTGTTCGTTCCTTTACCTCCAACAAAACCACACTGTTCATGACTAATTTCTGGACTGATTTTGTTTCCTACTCTAAACATGATGATTCTTAGTAATATCTTAGTCATGTGACTCATAAGGCTTATTGTGCGATGATCATCGCATTCCATCGCACCATATTTCTTTGTTAGGATAATGAATATTGATTTGAGCAGGTCGCCTGGTGTATATCCGTTGTTGTAGATATCATTCAATATTTGTGTTATTATTTCTATTGCAAAACCATCCATGGCTTCAATCTCTTCTTTAGTTATAGTATGTTGTCCCGGAGCTTTTCCTGCTTTCATATTGCGCAAGGCATCTTCCACTTCTTCTTTGAGTCCTTCACCATTATCCTTAATATTTACTTCTATTCTTTCAATCTTCTAAAGATCTTTAATGTATTCTGTCCATCGTTCCCTTATGCTTTATGTTCAATCAGCAGTTCTCCTTTCTTTGATCTTAAACATCATTTTTTTTTTCATTGCGTTTTTCATCCTGTTCTTCACTTTCTTTGTATATAGCTTTGGCATCTCCTTTTTGTTGCATTCAATCTCTTTGCATCTCTCTTTTAGCCAAGCCTCTTTTGCTCCATTGCATTTTACTACAATTTCTTTATGTAATCTCTTATACTCATCTTTATTTTCTTTATTTCTTCCTCTTGTATCCATTAGCTGCAAAATTCCATCTGTCACCCATTTCGTTCTTGAACTTGTCCTCACTGGTGGTATGAACTCTTTTGATGTTTGTTGCATTTTTTTCTTTTAGCATTACGCACTGTTCTTCAATGCTTTGATTCTTCTCTTTTGCTTTGTACCTGTTCTGAATTGTAATGTTATATTTGTCTTGTAGCCACTTGTCTGATTTGAGTAAATCTAAATTTAACTTGATGTTAACTGAGGGTCGTTTGTTGCTTTAATTTTACTCTAAGCTTTCCCACAACTGGTATATGATCACTATTGAAATCCGCCCTTGGTCTAGTTTTCACACACACCAGACTGTTTCTAAGTCTATTTTTTCTCATTATGTAATCAATTTGATTACGTGCTTTGTCTCATGGGCTTTTCCATGTCCACAGACGTCTTGGATGTTGCTTAAACCAGGTGTTTCCTATCATCATGTTGTGTGTTCTTGCCCAGTCAATAAGTTTCTCACCTCTTTCATTACTCTTTCCTAAGCCATAACAACCAACTACTTCTTCAACTCTTTCCTTTCCTACCTTTGCGTTTAGATCCCCTAGAACTGTGGTGTTTTCTGTGGTTTGCATTGACGAATTGCCATAATAAGCTCATGGTAAAATTTATCGACTGTTTTCTTTGGCCTATCGTCTGTTTGTGCATAAACTTGTATGAGATTACTATTTTTGGCTTCCCATTCAATTTCACTAAACGAACTCTGTTAGATATTGGTCAAAAACCTTTTACTATTCTTGCACTTTCTGCACCCATGATGATATCTACTCCTCTTTGGTGTTCTGTACCTCCAGAATAGATTATTTTATGTCCATCATATTATATCACCCCTGATCCAGTGTATCTCATTTCACACATTCACAATAAATGTAAACCCATCCTTTTCATTTCCTGCTTGATGTTTTCATGTTTTACCTTTTGCATGAGTGTTCTTACATTCCAAATACCTATCTTCAGAGTCTGTTTTATCTATATCTTGTTTATAGCAGCTTGATGACGATCGGGTATCACCTGTAGCACATGATATTCGCTACCGAACGAGGGTATTCCATTGGAATCCCCGTTAACGTTATTGTCATGAATTCTGTAATTATGGCGATCCATCATTATATAAAGAATTTACGACGGTGGTTTTCTGCTGCCTTCCGGCGGTTTGTTTACGGTTGGCTCCGCTAGCCTTTGACTAAAAAGTCTCACCCACAAGGCAGTGGGGTTGTTTTACTTCCGGGTATCTCACGAGAACAGCTGCAAAACATCAAGCCCCAACGGCAGGTTTTACTGTCTAGTGCATAACAGTAGCTGGTGACAGTTACCCGACCTGACCTGATCCAACACATAAACCATATGTAATGATCGTCGTATAGTCATCACAAAAACCATGTATAATATGTTCCTCATAGCCAGCACATATAAATTATCTATTCCGTTGAGTTTCACGTTTTTGACACATATCGTTTTTTTCCCATAAACTTTAAAACTACGGCTATGATTGTCCGTGTTCTCTCCACACAATGTCACAACAGTCTCTGTTGAATTCGCCGAAACGTTGATATTTCTTTCCTCAACAATCTATTGTCCCCTGTATAATCTGCTAACCTGGCTCTTCAGATACGTCTTTCCTCAACAATCTATTGTCCCCTGTATAATCTGCTAACCTGGCTCTTCAGATACTTCTTTCCTCAACAATCTATTGTCCCCTGTATAATCTGCTAACCTGGCTCTTCAGATATTTCTTTCCTCAACAAACGATTGTCCCCTGTATAATCTGCTAACCTGGCTCTTCAGATACGTCTTTCCTCAACAACCTATTGTCCCCTGTATAATCTGCTAACCTGGCTCTTCAGATACGTCTTTCCTCAACAATCTATTGTCCCCTGTATCATCTGCTAAACTGGCTCTTCAGATACGTCTTTCCTCAACAATCTATTGTCCCCTGTATCATCTGCTAAACTGGCTCTTCAGATATTTCTTTCATCCAACAACCTATTGTCCCCTGTATAATCTGCTAACCTGGCTCTTCAGATATTTCTTTCATCCAACATAAAACAAATATAATTACAACTTTTGACAAGTTTTTGCGAGAATGTCGTCGCAGAGGCCTAAGGCAGGCCCTAGTTGCCAACATGGTATTTTGTCAGAATAAATTACTGCGCGTGTCGTTATGTAGAATAGAAGCAGCTCTTGATGTGCATTTAAACCAACATTGGTCAGGTACAAGAGAGTGAGTTTCAATTTGCAATCTCTGGAATCTGTTAGAAAGCTCCACAATCACATGTTGCTAGGTCACTTAGTCCTATCTTGTGTAGGTGTCCCCTGAGGCCCTAGTGGCCTGTTCTAAATCTGAAGATCTTGGTCTGTTCATGTTTGCTATGTTTGTTTAAACTTTTATGTTTAGTTTACACCCTCAGATAGTTCTCTCCATCATGTTGTCCTATCTTGGTCTGTTCATGTTTGCTATGTGTGTTTAAACTTTTATGTTTAGTTTACACCTCCATATAGTTTTGTGCAGTCTGTGATCTAGTAGTCTTTAGAGCTTTTGAAAACTGGACGAGACATGTGAACTTTCTACGGAGTGCTGGAAACTCAAGCCTGGCCCTTGTCGCCAACGTGCATTTGTTTATTTTATGTGAGTAATTCATGACAGATTTCATTTTAGAATGGAACAATGTGGCTCCATTTATTTTACAAATTACTAGCAGTCGTGTTATCGATATTAGGTTATCGGTTATAACTTATGGTTTATTGCCTTCTTCTATGGGCGGGACAAAACTGGCATTTTTAAAACCATGGGAAGTTTGATTAAAAAAAAAAAATCCAATCAAACAGCGCTGTTCCCTCAACGTATATGATGAGCCTAGTTAAGTTTAAACACGGTAAAATATTATTGTTATGTCTTATTATATATATATATATATAACTATTATTATTTTAGATGATGTGTGTGTATCGTAGAATCTTGAAAACAGACGCGATATGTTCTTAAATGTTGTCATAGCAACGGAAGCTCTTGCAGCGCCCTCTGTTGCGTGCAGAATTGTCAGTAATAATGATAAATTGATATATGGTTGTTCTTGCATTTGTGAAACTAAATCTTCATGTTTTCTTAGATGAAAAACAAATTTGATATAGTACAAAAAGTAAGTCATATAATCTAGCACCGACGTAGAAAGAAAATAATAAAATAAAAATCATGTGTGTGTGTGTGTGTGTGTGTGCGTGCGTGCGTGCGTGCGTGCGTGTGTGTGTGTGTGTGTTTGACTATTAATTAATTAATTATATTGATCAATGTGAGCAAGTTGTCATTTGCAAAATTGAGTCAATTAAATTTTGCAGTTAAGGGGAAATGCGTTGCTGAAAAACACATTTTGCAATTGTTTTTCAAGTTTTCCCTTTTTGGTGTCTTGCATACATTAACATGTCTACTTTCATATTTTATTTTTTTTTTCACAGAAGATATATCTTTTATATTAAAACAAGAGAACATGATTGTGATCTGTGACTCTTTAAAGAAATCTGTTGTAGATAGGACCGTCTAGCGACACGATTTAATTATAGATGTGAACTAGATATATAGAAAAGGTGAGTCGACAGGAATCTGTCATAATATACCATCAAGGTTAGAGGTCAACATTGATACACGTGAGATCAAAACATCAAGGTTAGAGGTCAACATTGGTACATGTGAGATCAAAACATCAAGGTTAGAGGTCAACATTGGTACACGTGAGATCAAAACATCAAAAAGTGACCAGCGACAGTCAATGAGAATAAAGACAGAGACACGAGAACTACATGGTCGGGGACGTCTGAGTGAAATAAACGGAAAACATTGTGTCAGAGGACACCAACAAGACACAGAAACTATGTCGCTATTGTAGAGATAAGAAGTGTAGGAAATAAATATCATAGTCCCCATCTTCTATTGAAGTTCTAGTCTAAACGTTAAAGTTATTGTTATTGTTTATTTTGTGTGTGACCAACTTTAGTTTGAGTGGAGCCATCCTTCAAAAGAGATGATATAATAAATGTTTGTAGCAAATAAAACCTGAATGAGCTCAGAGAAACATTCTACAAGCTCTGTCTGAGATGCTGAACCGTGATTCAGTGATTCCATCTCCCTGCAATATTCCTGGAAACGATCAGGCAGACAAGCTGGCAAAGAAAGGTGGCCAAGTACACCGGCCAGGTACAAGATGTATTGGGGCCAAGATGGCGGTTTGTTTTAGTTTCAGAGTGTGGATTATGTGACAAAAGTGACTTTAAAAGTGTTTACAACTGATATATAGATTAGTTCAGTGACTTTAAAAGTGTTTACAACTGATATATAGATTAGTTCAGTGATGTAAAGTGTTCTATTCGAGGGGATGGACGATAAGATCAGATCAATATTAGTAAAGTGTAAGCATCTAGAAAGTGACAATCAGACCGTCAACTTGTCGCATGCAGAACCTGGTGATCATGCCCGATGGAAACATCGACCGTCTAGTCTCCCCGTTTTGTTTTCAAATTAAGCCCTTAACCAACGACACACTTAGCATGTCGGGAAGGGATACACATATTTTGCTCAGAGAAACTTCAGAACATGGAGACAGGCAACAAATATAACGTAGCCATCATTATCATGTGCGGAATAAAGAGCAAAGTGGTAGAAACTATTGAAGAAATGATGAGAGCTTTTGGCGATAAGACACCTGGAAGAAATACAAATGGAAGGAGACTGCTGGAATGATGTAATCAAAACGATTTGTTCATTACCACCACATTCTTCAAACACACAGTCACAAATATGCACCTGGTACAGGTGGAATGACACAACATGTTGAAGCTGGATAGATATCATACTAAGAAGAGAACAGAAACATAAAGAATAATCCACAGCAGTGCTGTCCCTAATATTGCAGACAACTGACCAACAAATGCTTATGATCACACTCAGACAGTCAGAAACAAAGAGAAGATACACAAACAAAAAAAAGAACTAAACAAATAACAGAAAATAAGAATGAAACAGTTGAATCATCAAAAAGTGAATCACAATTGTATATCGAAAATAAACTAACAGCGGAATTGAAGTAAATACAATGAAAGAAGAGTGGAAGCAGATTATACAAGCATTAACCAACATCGCAACAACAGTGTGTGGAACAAAATTAGGGGAAAAATGAGGGAAGAAGAGCAACCCGTGAAGGAATGACCCAATCAGAGAAGCAGTTACAGAAAAGAAGAAACTATGTACATGTTGGAGGGATAAGAAGAACCGAAGACGAATAAGAAAAGTATGACGTCATCCGGAAAAATAAGTTAAAATTTGATCAAGGAAGCGAAGCAAAATTTCTGGACAGATTTCGAACAAAAGATGAATAGGGACTTCAAGACAGCAACAAGAGACTTCTACAAACCAGTAAAAGCAACAAGAGACATCTACAAACCAGTAAAAGCAACAAGAGACATCTACAAACCAGTAAAAGCAACAAGAGACATCTACAAAGCAGTAAAAGCAACAAGAGCGAGGAAAGAAAACCATGATCTCAGTGAACTCATAAATGACAAAGAAGGACAGCAAATCTCAAATAATCAAGATATGCAACAGAGGGATAGACACATTAACAGCAGAAATAAAAGCAGCAGGTGAAGAAACAGGAGTTACATGGCTTCACTGAATATTCAGTGCAGCATGCCATCAATAGAAAACTTGAGAAGACTGGCAAAAGGCAACCAGCTACCAATATAAAAAAAAGTAGCAAGAGAGGCTGCAACCGATATAGATGCATTACCCTTATCAGCCACGTGAGAAAGTAAGTAAAAAGTAAAGTACCCCCGTCTCGCCAAGTGACTTATAGGGAATATGGTGTTAGCGATCATACATTTTACAGACCTTCGGCACATGATATTTGAGGTAATGTGGCCGGTATTACGCCCGTACCGCTTTACTTTCCCAGAAAAAAATCCGGTACCCATTTAAGGCTGGGTGAACCGAACGCCGTCGGTTGGGATCGTACCCTACCTCTTGTCCTTTGTAGTCCAGTTCACTAACCACTGAGTTACCGCGACTCCCCTCGTGGGAAAGTAATAGACCACAATTATAAGGGGAAAGGCTCAGTCTAATTATAGAACTGCATATCAGGATATTCTCAAATGAGGTTATGAAAAAATACAATGGATGTATTGACGCACGATTCACTCTGAAACAGCTGAAACAAAAGATACCAAAACACAATCACAATCTGCAGGCAGCTTTCATAGGCCAATAAAATGCATTTCACTGAGTAACTAGAAGAGCTATGGGAGATACTAACAACATACGGATTAAGTCAACATCTAAGCAAACTAATTAAACGTCTTTACATCAACAGCATAATCAGAACAGCAGCAGGCTACACAGACCACTTCAAAGTAAGAACAGGAGGACAGGGGTGCGTACTATCTCCACTATTGTTTACTCGGACAAAGGAGACAGACGGGACCCCACCATGCAAAACGAACGCAATCGCATCTCTTCCTTGTGTGGAGTATCATGTGCATGGTTAATCCTAATAAAGCAGCAGTGGCGTGGTTCTCACTTAACAATCATATCGTTAACATGGACATACGGGTGGTACGAATAGGAACTGATGAGGTGACCAGGGACAGGTTCATGATGTTCCTAGGAGTTAAGATAGTTCGCAGACTGTGTTTTAGGGATCACGCCGATTATGTGATAACAAAATCACGCAACGGATTAGCCGACTTGAAGGTCATGGCAGCTGTCAACATCAGGCAGAGGCTACTTACCCTTATGTTCCTGGGACTAGTTCTCTCACCAATCAAGTTTGCTCTAGCAGTTCTTACAGTCAGTACAACACAGATTGACTGACTGGAGAAAATAGAGAATGAAGCACGTAATCTTGGGTCAGGATCAAGATCTACAGGGCACGAGCATACCTGAAGATAAGAGCAAATAAACAACATACATTGCATCTATAGCTCAACACAGGGGAAGGTGACAGGCTAAGAAGAGGCAAATCATGGATGGCCGTGCAGCAGATATCATCAAACAGATCTGTGGGTTTCCAATATTAATGTTGGCGAGAAGTGGATACCGGTGCCTTCGTCATTCAGGGGCACATTCTCAGGTATTATCACTTTAGATAGGAAATGTAGGGAGCAGAATCCAGTCGTCGTCAATGCGGAGGTCAACGATCTCATCTGGGATAACACTGACGAGGAAGATGCAGTCATCTATACAGACGGATCTATAATACGACACCAAAGAAGTGCATGGGCATTTACAGCACGCTCGGCAGGCAGAATAGTCAAGGAAGACAGTGGTGCATACGTTATGACCACCAGCAGCATTACGAGTGAGGTGATGGCAGTGACCAAGGCATTCATCAGGTTAGAGTCACAAGACTGCACTAACGCATGCATACTAAGTGATTCCATGACCATGATAAGACAAGCAGAGACGGACTCAGACAATAGGTAGTGTCATTGCAAAAGTCAAAAATACGTTGAGTCACCTTTGTCTACGTCCCTGGACATGCGGGAGTACGGGGAAATGAAAGAGCGGACAGGCTTGCTAGCTGTGCTGTTGTTGACGACGTTCAACCAATGAATCAAGAAGACACCATTAATGCCCTCCGGTATGCGGGAAGGGCATATGACCTCAAAAACCATGAGTCGACATCACTCCTTCGGATGAAAGAGATGAGAGTTAAGATGGACACAGCCAGAAACAAGAAATTTAGTGCGCGTATAAGAGGTCTTATCAACCAACACTCGTCAGTCGCTGAACGCGGCGGGACTTGTTGAGGAGGTGATCTGAACATCTATAGATATATTCAGAGTGCAGTGATGATGGCCCGCAGTTAATTCAATAATTCACAAATAGAAGATTGACTTGCTGAGAGGAACATCTATATATATATTCAGAGTGTAGTGATGATGGTCCGCAGTTAATTCAATAATTCACAAATAGAAGATTGACTTGCTGAGAGGAACATCTATAGATATATTCAGAGTGTAGTTTATGATGGTCCGCAGTTAATTCAATAATTCACAAATAGAAGATTGACTTGCTGAGAGGAACATCTATAGATATATTCAGAGTGCAGTGATGATGGCCCGCAGTTAATTCAATAATTCACAAATAGAAGATTGACTTGCTGAGAGGAACATCTATAGATATATTCAGAGTGCAGTGATGATGGCCTGCAGTTAATTCAATAATTCACAAATAGAAGATTGAGTTGCTGAGAGGAACATCTATAGATATATTCAGAGTGCAGTGATGATGGCCCGCAGTTAATTCAATAATTCACAAATAGAAGATTGACTTGCTGAGAGGAACATCTATAGATATATTCAGAGTGCAGTGATGATGGCCCGCAGTTAATTCAATAATTCACAAATAGACGATTGGCCAGCTTTTATTTGCAGAGATCTGACACAAACCATGGGAAAATAGAAGACCTGCAGGAACACTTAAATAAACTTAACAACATAGACGCTCAATGCAACATGAAAACAGAAGTCATGAATATGGCAAAAGAGAAACAGAACATCAACACAAGTATAGACGGCAGAAAATAAAAGCAAGTGGGTGAATTTAAATATCTAGAAAGTTTACTAGCAAGCGATAATTCACAAGCAAGCCAAGCAGAAATAAACTCAAGATGCAACAGGGCCTGTCAAATCGGTGGATAACTGTCACAGCTTTTGTCCAACAAGGAAATAACACTTGAAGTAAAACGGGCACTCTTCAACACAATCTTCGACCAAACAATGCCAGAACTGGACCCTAGATTCAAGAACAATAAAGAAAATAATCACTAACGAGATGAAATGTGTTAGACGAATTAAGGATTCAACCTGAGAGGTAAGATCAGAAATGAAGAACTGAGAAAAAAGCTAGGACTAATTCATACACAGAACACATAAAGAAACAACAGATAACACGGTATAGGCCACATATGAGATTAATGTTGACGTCTGTAGATGTACTCAGCAGCAGAAGAGGAAGCTTACAGTAACTCATTAAACTTCGTCTTTGTGTCCCCAGTCTCCCGGAGAATCGGTTACCAGGCTGAAAAATCATATGCTGATTGTAAGTTTTGTCATCCTGTTATAGTTAAGTTAAAGACAATAACATCAGCTGGGTCACATGACAGACTGGCCAGACGGTGGACATAGTTGTAAAATAGTGCTTCATCGTCTTCCCATAATCCTATCGGTCGTTGGGGCACTACAGACAGACTCCCTCAACGTTTCCCAAAAAAATAGTGCTTCATCTTCACGACAGAATCCTGACGGTCGTTGGGGCACTACAGACAGACTTCCTCAACGTTTCCCAAAAAATAGGACGATGACAGACACAGTAATGACCCCGAGACAGAATTACAAACCAGAAGCGGGTGTCTGTCGATCGAGCGATATAACTGGTTCACCGACGATTGAAACATGAACTGTCCACTTTGTGTGTCACATTGGAGCTGGCCAATGAAACATGTTATCTAATCAAACAGAAGCCTGGACTAACGCTAACATGGACTAGAATTATTGATATTTATTTGACAAATGAACCTGGGGTCGTTCGAAATCGAGTCATAAATGCAATACTTGTTGAGTGCGTTGTGTTCTCCCAACATTACTTACATCAAAAGTGTTAACAGCAGTTATGAGACGATGGATAGGGTCTAGAAGTAACAATCTACATCACGTCTTGCCTACATAAGGAAAATACGATATAACGGGGCTATGTGAGAGATTGACCACAGGCTGGTGTACCTACTGGCCATGTTGAGGTGAGGCTTGTCAAGTCTACGTAGATCTTCAATGTTTGTGTCCGTGAGGCTTGTCACATATACGTAGATCTTCAATATTTGTGCCGTGAGGCTTGTCACGTCTACGTAGATCTTCAATGTTTGTGTCCGTGAGGCTTGTCACATATACGTAGATCTTCAATGTTTGTGTCCGTGAGGCTTGTCACGTCTAAGTAGATCTTCAATGTTTGTGTCCGTGAGGCTTGTCACGTCTAAGTAGATCTTCAATGTCCACATGGTCACTGATGTCCGTAGTACTTGTCTATTCGCGTTGTGTCTGGTCATTGATGTCTATGGTACTTGTCTATTCACGTTGTGTCTGGTCACTGATCTCTGTGGTGCTTGTCTATTCACGTTGTGTCTGGTCACTGATGTCTATGGTGCTTGTCTATTCACGTTGTGTCTGGTCATTGATGTTTGTGGTACTTGTCTATTCACGTTGTGTCTGGTCATTGATGTTTGTGGTACTTGTCTATTCACGTTGTGTCTGGTCATTGATGTCTATGGTACTTGTCTATTCACGTTGTGTCTGGTCACTGATGTCTGTGGTGCTTGTCTATTCACGTTGTGTCTGGTCACTGATGTCTATGGTGCTTGTCTATTCACGTTGTGTCTGGTCATTGATGTTTGTGGTACTTGTCTATTCACGTGTGTCTGGTCACTGATGTCTGTGGTGCTTGTCTATTCACGTTGTGTCTGGTCACTGATGTCTATGGTACTTGTCTATTCACGTTGTGTCTGGTCACTGATGTCTGTGGTGCTTGTCTATTCACGTTGTGTCTGGTCATTGATGTTGTGGTACTTGTCTATTCACGTTGTGTCTGGTCACTGATGTCTGTGGTGCTTGTCTATTCACGTTGTGTCTGGTCACTGATGTCTATGGTGCTTGTCTATTCACGTTGTGTCTGGTCATTGATGTTTGTGGTACTTGTCTATTCACGTTGTGTCTGGTCACTGATGTCTGTGGTGCTTGTCTATTCACGTTGTGTCTGGTCATTGATGTTTGTGGTACTTGTCTATTCACGTTGTGTCTGGTCACTGATGTCTATGGTACTTGTCTATTCACGTTGTGTCTGGTCACTGATGTCTGTGGTGCTTGTCTATTCACGTTGTGTCTGGTCACTGATGTCTGTGGTGCTTGTCTATTCACGTTGTGTCTGGTCACTGATGTCTGTGGTGCTTGTCTATTCACGTTGTGTCTGGTCACTGATATCTATGGTGCTGTCTATTCACGTTGTGTCTGGTCACTGATGTCTGTGGTGCTTGTCTATTCACGTTGTGTCTGGTCACTGATGTCTGTGGTGCTTGTCTATTCACGTTGTGTCTGGTCACTGATGTCTATGGTACTTGTCTATTCACGTTATGTCTGGTCACTGATGTCTGTGGTGCTTGTCTATTCACGTTATGTCTGGTCACTGATGTCTGTGGTGCTTGTCTATTCACGTTATGTCTGGTCACTGATGTCTGTTGTGCTTTTCTATTCACGTTGTGTCTGGTCACTGATGTCTGTTGTGCTTGTCTATTCACGCTGTGTCAGGTCACTGATGTCTGTGGTAGTTGTCTATTCACGTTGTATCTGGTCACTGATGTCTGTGGTGCTTGTCTTATCACATTGTCTGGTCACTGATGTCTGTGGTGCTTGTCTATTCACGTTGTCTGGTCACTGATGTCTCTGGTGCTTTTGTATTCACGTTGTGTCTGGTCACTGATGTCTGTGGTGCTTTTGTATTCACGTTGTGTCTGGTCACTGATGTCTGTGGTGCTTTTGTACTCACGTTGTGTCTGGTCACTGATGTCTCTGGTGCTTTTGTATTCACGTTGTGTCTGGTCACTGATGTCTGTGGTGCTTTTGTATTCACGTTGTGTCTGGTCACTGATGTCTGTGGTGCTTTTGTACTCACGTTGTATCTGGTCACTGATGTCTAATGTACTTGTCTATTCACGTTGTATCTGGTCACTGATGTCTGTGGTGCTTTTGTACTCACGTTGTTTCTGGTCACTGATGTCTGTGGTGCTTGTCTATTCACGTTGTCTGGTCACTGATGTCTGTGGTACCTGTCTATTCACGTTGTGTCTGGTCACTAACACAAACCAGCGTATCATTGGGAACACAAAATGTTGACCCGGTGAGAATAGGCAGCTCAGTATGTGGCTTTATCTCATTACCATGGCAACGTTGAGGTATCGACATCAGTTCTGGTAGTATATGGGCAAATAAACGGGAGATAATTTCCATCTACAATGAAAAGGAGAAAAAACAGAAACCAAAGTGGCCTGTAATTTTACAGAAACCATCCGCAAGAATGTTTGTATTTATCATTAAGTTGAACCAGTGATTGGTGTCTGGTTGGATGGACGATTGTGTAAACTAACGTTTGATTTCTTTTTTCCAGATTACAAGCTATGCACAGGAGGTAAATACCGTGTTTAATAGAGAATAGAAGCTACATAAAATAACTGATATTTATATTAATGGGAGAAAAACATTTCCATTTGAGCAAATCGACCTTTTAACTACGGTAATATACTTCCTGGGTTAGCGGGGTAGAGTTCTGCCCTACCAAAGGAGGATTAAGACGTCTCCTTTCCTCCGCTAGTCTTCGGGACACCCCTGGGCAAGGTGGAGCTCCCGTTTAGCCCCCTATCAGTGTTATGTGAAGCCATTGGAGCAGGTGGTGGATGGTGTTGTGGGAGCAGCCGACAAGTAGTGCCGATTATGGTCCCCACACCGCGATGGCAGGCAGAGGATCTCATGTATAGAGACAATGGCTGCGATCTCCGACTAGTACAGTCACTGCCAAGAAGGAAAGGAATGGCAAACTACCTTCTTAAATTGCCTGGAATAATCATGACAAATCACAACCTTCTATTTACAGCTAACGACGTTAATGGGGGCTTCACAGCCACCTCGTCCGGTAGGGAGCGTTATGTGCTTCAGGTGACACCCGATCGTCATCAAGCAACTGTATGCAAGATAAAAAATAAAGAGACACTAGCAATAGGAACTTGGAACATTAGATAAGCATTCCAGGTTGGGAAAACTAGAAAACATCAGTCAAGCAATGAAGAGAATGAAATTGAACATCTTGGGACTATGTGAAATGAGATGGACAAGGGCAGGATTATTACAACGCGACAGTGGAAATGTAATTTCCTCTGGGGAACCACACACGAAAGAGGAGTAGGCATCATGTTAGATAGAGAAAGAAGCAAAAAAGAATTTGCGAATACAGTCTTAATAGCAGAGACAGAGAACGAACTACAAGAGATGATAGACGTAATAGTGGAAGAAAGTAACAAGAAAGGTCTCAGTCTGAATAGTAAGAAAACAGAAGTAATGGTTATATCGAAGAAACAATCATCACCATCATGCAGCATGAAAAAAAAACGAGACAAATGTGAAACAAGTACAACATTTCAAATACCTGGGCAGAATAATAACATCAGATGGGAGATGCACCACAGAAATAAAAAGCAGAATAGCTCAGGCCAAAATAGCATTTCAGAAAATGAAAAAATATCTTATGCAACAAATCTATGTCAATAAAAATGAGAAAGAGAGTTCATCGGTGCTATATAGAACCAATTCTGACCTATGGAAGCGAATCATGGACAGTAGACAAACAAATGAAAAGACGATTAGAGGCCACAGAGATGGGATTTCTCAGAAGAATGTTTAAAGTTCACTGGACAGATAAAAAAACCAATTAGGAAGTTCTCAAAGAAGCCAACACAAAAGGGAGCTCTTAAAAAAACATCAGAAAGAAGCAATCAACATTTTTCGGGCACATCATGAGAAGAGGAAAGTTGGAATACTTGGTTACAACTGGCAAAATAAAAGGAAAGAGAGATCGCGGACGACAAGAGAGAAATTACTGGATAGCTTGGTGTCATGGCATGGAAAACAGTCAACAACAGAACTGATACGATGCACTGTAGATAGAAGATTGTGGAGGCACATGATCGCCTACGCGAACTGGCAGGGTACATGATGATGATGATGATGAATATACTTCCTAGAAGTGTGTCAGTGCGCAGCACAACGTCATTATTATACACAAAGAATAGAGAATATGTCAGTTCATACAATTCTGGTCACGTGAACAATTCTCCGCTGTACCGGTGTCCAACACAGCGTGATTTATTCACAACACAGAAACTGCAACTCAAATGTTCTGACAACACTTGTGATCGATACTTCATATAGTGATTCAAGAATGTCGTCTAGATTTTTCTAGACTTTAATCCCAATGTTCTTTAGTTACACTAAGTATCTCAGTTTCATAGATATCTTGGTTGCATAAACAATTACATGGAGTTGGCTACGGAAGTCTAAGCATCTATCAAACTATATCATTAATGGCAATTTCGTATATGTGTCTAGGCTGTCGCCTGTAGGTTCTGTAATTAATTGTGCATAACGTCTTTTACTTAGGCTAAATTCATACACACTATTGCAACTTGTATCAACCGGTATATTCCCAGCCATTGATTTCCATAAAGAGTACTGATCTCTTTAGAGGCTTTAAATATATATAAATATATCATCATCATCATTGTTATCAGGTTATATGCCTGCTGGCGTAGGTGAACATGTCTATCCACAAGTTTTGACTTCTACAGTTATTTATCATTTCTGTTGTTGACATTCTGCAAAGACATTCTCTTAAGCTGTCGGGTATCTTTTCTCTTTGATTCCCTCTATCTCTTTGCTCCTCTTTTCCCCAGTTCTCACAATATATTCCAGTGTTCTCTTGTCATTATATGGCCAAAAAATAATGATTATTTCTTCCTAATATGGAAATTAACTCTCTTTTTACTTCGCCTCCATCAGAACGTTTTCATGACTCTTCTTAGCTGTCATTGTTATAGCTAATATATTCCCTAGAAACAAATCTTTGTGAAATATATTAACGCCTGTTACATCATTTCCACTTAAGTATTCAAACAACTGCTGCTTTAGTCTCATTTAACAAAACTAAGAACTGGTACATCAGCCTCGCTAAACAATCCTAACAATTGGTACATCAGCCTCACTTAACTGAGCTAACAACTTGGTAGATCAGCCTCACTTAACAAAGCAAACAACTGGTAGATCAGCCTCGCTTAACAATCCTAACAAGTGGTACATCAGCCTCACTTAACTAAGCAAACAACTAGTACATCAGCCTCACTTTACTAAGCTAACAACTGGTACAATAGCCTCACTTAAGTATGCTAAAAACTGATATATCAGCCTCACTTAACTAATCTAACAACTGGTACATCAGCCTCGCTTAACAATCCTAACAATTGGTACATCAGCCTCACTTAACTAAGCAAACAACTGGTGCACCAGTCTCACTTAACTAAGCTAACATATGGTACATTAGCCCCACTTAACTAAGCAAACAACTGGTACATCAGCCTCACTTAACTAAGCAAACAACATGTACATCAGTCTCATTTAACTAAACTAAGAACTGGTACATCAGCCTCGCTTAACAAAGCAAACAACTGGTAGATCAGCCTCACTTAACTAAGCAAGCAACTGGTACATCAGTCTCACTTAATTATCTAACAACTGGTACATCAGCCTCGCTTAACAATCCTAACAAGTGGTACATCAGCCTCACTTAACTAAGCTAACAACTGGTACAATAGCCTCACTTAACTAAGCAAACAACTGGTACATCAGCCTCACTTAACTAAGCTAACAACTGGTACAATAGCCTCACTTAAGTATGCTAAAAACTGATATATCAGCCTCACTTAACTAAGCTAACATCTGGTACATTATCCTCACTTAACAATCGTAACATTTGACACATCAGCCTCACTTAACTAAGCTAACATCTGGTACACCAGTCTCACTTAACTAATCTAACAACTGGTACATCAGCCTCGCTTAACAATCCTAACAATTGGTACACCAGTCTCACTTAACTAAGCAAACAACTGGTGCACCATTCTCACTTAACTAAGCTAACATATGGTACATCAGCCTCACTTAACTAAGCAAACAACTGGTGCACCAGTCTCACTTAACTAAGCTAACATATGGCACATCAGCCTCACTTAACTAAGCAAACAACTGGTGCACCAGTCTCACTTAACTAAGCTAACATATGGTACATTAGCCTCACTTAACTAAGCAAACAACTGGTAGACCAGTCTCACTTAACTAAGCTAACATATGGTACATCAGCCTCACTTAACTAAGCAAACAACTGGTGCACCAGTCTCACTTAACTAAGCTAACATATGGTACATTAGCCGCACTTAGCAATCCCAACAATTGACACATCAGCCTCACTTAACTAAGCTAACATATGGTACATTAGCCGCACTTAGCAATCCCAACAATTGACACATCAGCCTCACTTAACTAAGCTAACATATGGTACATTAGCCGCACTTAGCAATCCAACAATTGACACATCAGCCTCACTTAACTAAGCTAACATCTGGTACATCTGTATCCGGGGGTGAAATACGTTGAGAGATAATTGAGGAGATATGATGATTGAGAGACGAGTTGATGTATTGTTTACATTGATGTTTAATGGCGCGTCTTCTTGACATGCTCGTGCTCTTATTCCCTTGACGGCCGTCCCTGCCACTTGCCAGCCCACGGGTGGAATTGACCTCAACTGGCTGACCTCCGCTGGAATGTGCTGCTCGTGTTTACAATCAGGCCAATACGTTTCCGGGTTAACTGGACGCTCGTCTCAGCCTTGAACTTATCTCGTCCCAGTAGTACTTCTGGTTTGTTGTGGTGACCGTTTCACGTTGTGTTTCCGCGACAACTTTAATGATGTTATGATTCGTCCCCTAGGTTTGACGCTAGGCTAGATAAAATGAACTGTGCAACACATAACAGACTTTGATGTAAGAATGTATTCCGACTTTTATTCCCGTCACATCGGACTCTCGTTCCACAAGGCATGTTGAAGTCACACACTGACAGCGCACTCTTACAATGTCTTCAGTCTATCGCCCTAATACTTGTCTCTGGGCTATGACCGCATTCATCTCGCATCTACACTATATGTGGACCGCCCCCATTGGCGGCCCGCCCGACAATCTACGTAACTTCTATCGGCCGCTAATAACGGTATCTTAAGTGCTCCTTCTTAATCTGTTCACCTAACTTTTCTTCACTAATCTCAAGTTTCTACAAATGCTTACTATTAGTCTAACTCACGTTCTAAGATAATTCTACTTGGCTAAGGTTAGCCTCCCTAGGGGTCGACCACATGGTCGCCCGCTCCTAACGAGCGCGTGTGCTCCTGTCGACTAGATTCTCCAAGTGTCTGTTGCGAAGTCTCTGGTCCGAAGTGTGTCCGAAGTGCTTGTTGACTTCTTAAATTTGGATCTCGTCATCCAATCAAAATTGATTTCCTGCGCGTCTATCCACCCCCTCACTTCTGGACATGTCCTTCCCTTTATGCACGTGCACTGTGGCATATCCTCTCATTTTTTCCTCATGACTTCGTCTTAATGTCTTTACTTTTTCTCCTTGACCTTGTTCTCTCGTCTTTGTTCACTCGTCTTTGTTCACTCTCTTTCTCTCTCTCTTCTACGCCACGCATCTGTCTGTCCTAAAACACTTCTGGACATGGTCTTTATGTTTTCCCCATACATTTCGACCCATCCTCCTTATTTTTATCGTGACTTCGTTTTAATGTATTTTTCCTTTTTTCCTCCTTAACCTTGTTCGCTCGTCTTTGTTTTTACTGTTCTACTGTCTCCACTCCTCCCCCTTCTACACATCAGCTTCACTTAACTATGCTAACAACTGGTAAATCATCCTCACTTAATTAAGCAAACAACTGGTTCATCAGATGGTATAATTATTGTACTGGACATTAATCCCATTCAGCACACAAGTCCGTTTTGGACTGTAGATTGTTAATTTCTACTTAAACTTTCATCTATCTTCGATGGTTATAAGATCTTAATAAATCTTGCAGTTAGTCTACTTGTTGATGTTATTGGAATATTTGCTCCTTACCTGGTCTCGTCCATCTGTTTTCTTTTCGACTTAAGGATGGTGTTCTTTATCTCCTGCGCTACTATGAAGCAGTGACAGGAAAAAACGTGGCCTAGGGCCTAGATGTCTCCAAGTGAGCTTTTCTTCATATTTCATCATCGTGGATTCCCTGAGCATTGTCTTCATTTTATCTAATTAAATTAATTCTTAAATATCTAACCATATTTCATTAAAATACATATCGGCAACAAAAGGACACTTAGTTTTTTTTTTTAATTAAATTCTAAAGGTTGACATCTCATTAATTTGTCTTCATCTTCTTCTTTCCACATTTCCCTTTCAGCGTCCAGGGGAGATATAATTTGCGGTCTTTGCTCTTCTGTTTGCCTCTGCTGCTATGTTTCATAGTGTTCCTAATATTCCGTCTATTCATTTTTTTCGACGTCGACCTTTGGTCTGGTGTTCTCGCAACGTTTGTTTAGGGCTTGCTGTGTTGGGTTTTAATCATTCTGCCTTGTCACGTGACCAAACCATTTCATGGTTAACCAGTTGTTAGCATAGTTAAGTGAGGCTTATGTATCAGTTGGTAGCATAGTTAAGTGAGACTGATGTATCAGTTGGTAGCATAGTTAAGTGAGACTGATGTACCAGTTGTTAGCATAGTTAAGTGAGACTGATGTATCAGTTGGTAGCATAGTTAAGTAAGACTGATGTACCAGTTGCTGGCATAGTTAAGTGAGACTTATGTACCAGTTGTTAGCATAGTTAAGTGAGACTGATGAACCTTAACACATCATTAATAAAACACAATTACAACAGTAGTTCAGGAGTAAATGAAGTACAGTTATAAAGCATGTTCGTTGTCCATCTCTGTTGTCACTCATAGTACGATCTGACCTTTTGAAGCGCCGGTTCCAAAATTAATATTTGTCTGTGGTCTCTGCGTGGCAGATTGGACATTAATCGTGTCTTTGTTGATCATGTGACTTTTTCGCACCTTTGTGTATCACGTGGTCTTCTTTGTGTGGACTGGTCTGAACTGGTTTATTTATAACCATTTAGTTATGATACGAGTGATGATCGTCTACAACAACGAGGACACCTGATGCTGATTGCATTGACTGTTAGTATAGATTATCTCCCCTTGTATAAATTGTACACAGAGCTATATGGCCTGTAGTGTCTTCTCAGACAATTTGAAATCGCCAGATGCTGGTCTACAGTAGTAACAGCTGGCCAGTGTTTTGTTGATCACAATAAACAGACACAGTTAACGCGGGATCAAATCTGCTAAATTGTCAGTCACCCAATATGGGTAGTAACGAATTGTGGGAGTGAGAGTTGAACAACCTCACTGCGTTGTTACCTCAATGTTGACTGTTGCGTCACGTGGTTTGTTAAAGAAGTCGACTATCTCCCACCAATTCTTGTAGCTGACAACAAAATACTGTAGTCAAAGTGATGTTTTATCAAACATACGTCACTGAACGACTGTCAATGGTCATCATCATCAAGCTGCTGGATATAGAAACTTGGAGTAGTTTATGATTTTATTTCTCTACATCAACACGGTATCCGTTAGGAAGAGATTTGTCTACTTTCGAACATTTAATGCATGGAAATGGGTATAATTAACACACACGCGCGCGCGCACGCACACACACGCACGCACACACACACACAATGAATGATCTCATAGATAGAGTTCTTAACTCCGCTAGAGAGGCACTGCTATAACTCCAGGTTTTATAAATGTGTCATTTGGCTTGTTTTCCGACTGGTAGTAGGAATTAAATGTGTGAGACATTGGTCACGGCTCGTTCAGAACTATAAAGTTATTTAAATTAGACAAGAAAACAAATAGTCAACATTCCTACATTATAGATATGGACAAAGTTAAATCTCGATGTATTCACAGATTGTTACTGCGGTGAGAGGAAGCCTCACAGTAAGTAATGTGATATCGAACTAGAGTCAAGTAATGTGATATCGAACTAGAGTCAAGTAATGTGATATCGAACTAGAGTCAAGTAATGTGATATCGAACTAGAGTCAAGTAATGTGATATCTAACTAGAGTCAAGTTATGTGATATCGAACTAGAGTCAAGTAATGTGATATCTAACTAGAGTCAAGTAATGTGATATCGAACTAGAGTCAAGTAATGTGATATCGAACTAGAGTCAATATGTGACGGGGTCGTGTATCCATGAAAGTGACATTACTTCTTAATTGTGACGTCAACAAACGTCAGTGGTTTGTCATTTATACTATTTTGTCAGTGAGTGCGCGTGCTTCGTGAACATGAATTTAGCCATCTTGGTCGTTAAGGAAGCTTGTAATAGTTGCGACAGTCGCAAGTTACGACTGAGTCAGATCAAGAAGGTAGTTGGATGACAACTTGAGAAATAGCATGGCCACATGAAAACATCACTGACAGAATGTGAGTAGTAATAAATGTAGCCTACGTCCGTAATTTGCTCCCTCATTCAGAAAATATATAGGAAACACACTCCATCACCCTGGTGCATCCTACATATCTAGGTATGTGTAAGGAAAATATAACAGGCTGGATGGTGTAGACAGTGTATAAGAGAAAATGAGGTTGGTGGAAGGTGTTTGGGGAATGAGGATGTGTGTTAGTAATAGAAGGTTAAAAGGGGATATATTAGGGGTGTAGATGGTGAAATAACTGTAAGGATCGATAGTTGTATGTATAGAATGGAGGTTGCTGCTGCTGCTTACGTTCGGCCGATGACTAAAGTATTCTAGAGTATTCGTAGACTGTAGAATTCATCTTCGTCATCCGCCCTTAAAAGGACGTTAAGTGGACGTGTCTGCGTTGTGTTGTAGTTTGCATTATAACTGTTATATTTGCGCCTTTCGGCCCAACACATCCGACTTCAGCACGACAATTTTTGATACCGGATTGTCTTCCCTCTTCGATCCCTGCTCGCTTGGCCAGACTAGACAGGTTAGTCTGTTACTGGAGGCACCACGGAGAGGTGGAGCAGGGTCTGGATGGTTTTGGTTCACCGATCCTGGTGCAAGCCATCAGCTGTGGGTGGCTGACAACTTCCAGCTCTGGTGCTGGGAGACGCGCCTGTGTTAAAATACAAAGTATCGAATAGAGGTTATGATAGGGGAATGAAATATTAGGTGGTAGGTGGCATGTTAGTGTATTAATGTAGAGAGAAATCTGTAATGATGTTCATGTGTGATGTTTTAGTAATAATCCAGTGACATCATTGTCATCAGTTAATGCACTCAGACGTAGGTGATAAGTGATGTCACTACTAGTGTGACGTTAGGGTTGAAAGGTGATGTTGTTAATCGTGAGAGAAACCATAACAAAATGAACAAAGAAACCATAACAAAATGAACAGAGAAACCATAAAAAAGTACAGAGAAGCCATAACAAAATGAACAGAGAAACCATAACAAAAAGTACAGAGAAACCATAAAAATGTACAGAGAAACCATAAAAAAAGTACAGAGAAACCATAACAAAAAGTACAGAGAAACCATAAAAAAGTACAGAGAAACCATAACAAAATGAACAGAGAAACCATAACAAAATGAACAGAGAAACCATAACAAAATGAACAGAGAAACCATAAAAAAAGTACAGAGAAACAATAACAAAAAGAACAGAGAAACCATAAAAAAGTACAGAGAAACCATAAAAAAGTACAGAGAAACCATAACAAAATGAACAGAGAAACCATAACAAAAAGTACAGAGAAACCATAACAAAATGAACAGAGAAACCATAACAAAATGAACAGAGAAACCATAACAAAATGAACAGAGAAACCATAAAAAGTACAGAGAAACCATAACAAAAAGAACAGAGAAACCATAAAAAAGTGCAGAGAAACCATAACAAAAAGAACAGAGAAACCATAACAAAATGAACAGAGTAAACATAACAAAAAGAACAGAGAAACCATAACAAAATGAACAGAGTAAATATAACAAAAAGAACAGAAATTTGAAAGAAGACAGTCAGTTGTAGCCAGCGGCGGAAATTCAGAGGAGACAAGGGAGGCTATGATTCCTTCATTATTTTAATAGACTACAAGACGGGATCACATTCCTGCTCAATGAATTAAGTGCCAGCACTCCTACAATAGTTGTGATATAGTTCATATATTTCAAGCCATTACTAATATAAACACTTCAATGTCTGTAGAGAAACAAAACAACAAATATAAACACTTCAATGTCTGTAGGGAAACAAAACAATAAATATAAACACTTCAATGTCTGTAGAGAAACAAAACAACAAATATAAACACTTCAATGTCTGTAGAGAAACAAAACAACAAATATAAACATTTCAATAACTGTAGAGAAACAAAACAACAAATACAAACACTTCAATGTCTGTAGAGAAACAAAACAACAAATATAAACACTTCAATGTCTGTAGAGAAACAAAACAACAAATATAAACACCTCAATGTCTGTAGAGAAACAAAACAACAAATATAAACACTTCAATGTCTGTAGAGAAACAAAACAACAAATATAAACACTTCAATGTCTGTAGAGAAACAAAACAACAAATATAAACACTTCAATGTCTGTAGAGAAACAAACCAACAAATATAAACACTTCAATGTCTGTAGAGAAACAAAACAACAAATATAAACACTTCAATGTCTGTAGAGAAACAAAACAACAAATATAAACACTTCAATGTCTGTAGAGAAACAAAACAACAAATGTAAACACTTCAATGTCTGTAGGGAAACAAAACAACAAATGTAAACACTTCAATGTCTGTAGGGAAACAAAACAACAAATGTAAACACTTCAATGTCTGTAGGGAAACAAAACAACAAATGTAAACACTTCAATGTCTGTAGGGAAACAAAACAACAAATATAAACACTTCAATGTCTGTAGGGAAACAAAACAACAAATATAAACACTTCAATGTCTGTAGGGAAACAAAACAACAAATATAAACACTTCAATGTCTGTAGGGAAACAAAACAACAAATATAAACACTTCAATGTCTGTAGGGAAACAAAACAACAAATATAAACACTTCAATGTCTGTAGGGAAACAAAACAACAAATATAAACACTTCAATGTCTGTAGGGAAACAAAACAACAAATATAAACACTTCAATGTCTGTAGGGAAACAAAACAACAAATATAAACACTTCAATGTCTGTAGGGAAACAAAACAACAAATATAAACACTTCAATGTCTGTAGGGAAACAAAACAACAAATATAAACACTTCAATGTCTGTAGGGAAACAAAACAACAAATATAAACACTTCAATGTCTGTAGGGAAACAAAACAACAAATATAAACACTTCAATGTCTGTAGGGAAACAAAACAACAAATATAAACACTTCAATGTCTGTAGGGAAACAAAACAACAAATATAAACACTTCAATGTCTGTAGGGAAACAAAACAACAAATATAAACACTTCAATGTCTGTAGGGAAACAAAACAACAAATATAAACACTTCAATGTCTGTAGGGAAACAAAACAACAAATATAAACACTTCAATGTCTGTAGGGAAGCAAAACAACAAATATAAACACTTCAATGTCTGTAGAGAAGCAAAACAACAAATATAAACACTTCAATGTCTGTAGAGAAGCAAAACAACAAATATAAACACTTCAATGTCTGTAGAGAAGCAAAACAACAAATATAAACACTTCAATGTCTGTAGAGAAGCAAAACAACAAATATAAACACTTCAATGTCTGTAGAGAAGCAAAACAACAAATATAAACACTTCAATGTCTGTAGAGAAGCAAAACAACAAATATAAACACTTCAATGTCTGTAGAGAAGCAAAACAACAAATATAAACACTTCAATGTCTGTAGAGAAGCAAAACAACAAATATAAACACTTCAATGTCTGTAGAGAAGCAAAACAACAAATATAAACACTTCAATGTCTGTAGAGAAGCAAAACAACAAATGTAAACACTTCAATGTCTGTAGAGAAGCAAAACAACAAATGTAAACACTTCAATGTCTGTAGAGAAGCAAAACAACAAATATAAACACTTCAATGTCTGTAGAGAAGCAAAACAACAAATATAAACACTTCAATGTCTGTAGAGAAGCAAAACAACAAATATAAACACTTCAATGTCTGTAGAGAAGCAAAACAACAAATATAAACACTTCAATGTCTGTAGAGAAGCAAAACAACAAATATAAACACTTCAATGTCTGTAGAGAAGCAAAACAACAAATATAAACACTTCAATGTCTGTAGAGAAGCAAAACAACAAATATAAACACTTCAATGTCTGTAGAGAAGCAAAACAACAAATATAAACACTTCAATGTCTGTAGAGAAGCAAAACAACAAATATAAACACTTCAATGTCTGTAGAGAAGCAAAACAACAAATATAAACACTTCAATGTCTGTAGAGAAGCAAAACAACAAATATAAACACTTCAATGTCTGTAGAGAAGCAAACAACAAATATAAACACTTCAATGTCTGTAGAGAAGCAAAACAACAAATATAAACACTTCAATGTCTGTAGAGAAGCAAAACAACAAATATAAACACTTCAATGTCTGTAGAGAAGCAAAACAACAAATATAAACACTTCAATGTCTGTAGAGAAGCAAAACAACAAATATAAACGCTTCAATGTCTGTAGAGAAGCAAAACAACAAATATAAACGCTTCAATGTCTGTAGAGAAGCAAAACAACAAATATAAACGCTTCAATGTCTGTAGAGAAGCAAAACAACAAATATAAACGCTTCAATGGCTGTAGAGAAGCAAAACAACAAATATAAACGCTTCAATGTCTGTAGAGAAGCAAAACAACAAATATAAACGCTTCAATGTCTGTAGAGAAGCAAAACAACAAATATAAACGCTTCAATGTCTGTAGAGAAGCAAAACAACAAATATAAACACTTCAATGTCTGTAGAGAAGCAAAACAACAAATATAAACACTTCAATGTCTGTAGAGAAGCAAAACAACAAATATAAACACTTCAATGTCTGTAGAGAAGCAAAACAACAAATATAAACACTTCAATGTCTGTAGAGAAGCAAAACAACAAATATAAACACTTCAATGTCTGTAGAGAAGCAAAACAACAAATATAAACACTTCAATGTCTGTAGAGAAGCAAAACAACAAATATAAACACTTCAATGTCTGTAGAGAAGCAAAACAACAAATATAAACACTTCAATGTCTGTAGAGAAGCAAAACAACAAATATAAACACTTCAATGTCTGTAGAGAAACAAAACAACAAATATAAACACTTCAATGTCTGTAGAGAAACAAAACAACAAATATAAACACTTCAATGTCTGTAGAGAAACAAAACAACAAATATAAACACTTCAATGTCTGTAGAGAAACAAAACAACAAATATAAACACTTCAATGTCTGTAGAGAAACAAAACATTAAATATAAACACTTCAATGTCTGTAGAGAAACAAAACAACAAATATAAACACTTCAATGTCTGTAGAGAAACAAAATAACAAATATAAACACTTCAATGCCTGTAGAGAAACAAAACAACAAATATAAACACTTCAATGTCTGTAGAGAAACAAAACAACAAATATAAACACTTCAATGTCTGTAGAGAAACAAAACATTAAATATAAACACTTCAATGTCTGTAGAGAAACAAAACAACAAATATAAACACTTCAATGTCTGTAGAGAAACAAAATAACAAATATAAACACTTCAATGTCTGTAGAGAAACAAAACAACAAATATAAACACTTCAATGTCTGTAGAGAAACAAAACAACAAATATAACCGTACAGCGACATCTATCGAACTTACAATGTCTATGAGAACTAGGTCAGAAAACACATTCCCGGTTGTCGTGACAACTGTGGTTCAACTAATAAGATACCTTCCTATCTCGTTATCGTAATATATAGATATAAAAGCAAGACGGAGACTAGAAAAACTAACCACACCTTAAATCTTGCAGCTGCGTTCTTTGTTACAAAAAACTTTTCCATAACAAACAAAAAGTTAGCAGCACAACAATGTTGTTACAATAGTTTGCAATGAAAATAACAAATATATTATGAAGCAATATGAAATATGAAGCAGACCAAGAATAGAACTGAGTAGCAACGTCAGAGAAACTGCACAATATCATCATCTAGTGTCAATAATTGAGGTTGTCAGAAGAGCAAGAACCATAATTGTGTATCTCCCCCGACACCCCAAGTGATGAAATGAGGATAACAAAAATAACAATAGAAAGACTCATAGTACAACATTACAAAACATACAAATAAATCAAAATACAACAGGGCTTAACTAGTGACAAATTGGTCGATGATGTTGTATATATTGATGGGTCTGTGCAGCCAGCACGTGATTGAGCTGATCTTCCTGACGACATAGAGGGTGAAGTAGCGGTATTTACTATATCGGAGGTTCCGAACGTTAATCTCTAGAAAGATAATGGTTACAAAGACAACAACAAGAGGTATATAACCAACGTCTGTTGCGACGTCCAGTAGGGCTATTGTTGAGTTGTCTATTTAGTTCACGATTCAGAACAAATAGAAGAGATGAGATTTATTGCTCAGTTCATGTTATGTATTTTCCAATCACATTTAGACAATGTGCCTGCTCTGTGAGATTTGAAGCAGTTTGAGTTGTTACCCACTCATACCTAAGGTCTGCTAATGTCCTCAAGTGCTTCCATATTTGAACACTCTACTGTAGACAGTAGATATTCATTATTTTTGTTAACATCTCACTGACGGTTTAAGGGCCCATTATATTATTCAAACAACAGCAGTCCAAGGACAGCGCCACACGTCGTGTACAGGAAGGCATGGATTGTCTATTCAGTACAATCACATTCAGTACAATCACATTCAGTACAATCACATACAGTACAATCACATTCAGTACAATCACATTCAGTACAATAACATTCAGTACAATCACATTCAGTACAATCACATACAGTACACTCACATTCAGTACAATCACATACAGTACAATCACATTCAGTACAATCACATACAGTACAATCACATTCAGTACAATCACATTCAGTACAATCACATACAGTACAATCACATTCAATACAATAACATTCAGTACAATCACATTCAGTACAATCATATTCAGTAAATTAGAAGCACTGACTTTATCATGGTCTAGATTCTAGAAGCTTCCATTATGTCAAATATGTGCTTGACCATCTACAATTAATGTTCGCTCATTAATTCAATCAACTTTTAACTTCGTGTATTTTTAGACGAATGATAGACATCCAAGTAATGATGTGCAGGAGGTAAGTTCTGTGAAACAGTGAGTTAATGGAAGCAAATAGAAGCCAAGTTATAGAAAATGTCAACAAATGAGAAATTGTCTGTACATACATTTTCTAGTTACAGATCACTTAGTTGTTGTTGTGTCATTCTTCATGTACGAGGTGTCACTGTCGTGCTCATCGTTTAGTTAAAAAATAAAGATAGGCATACAAGAAGGTGTTGAGAAACGTGGTTAAAGGATAAAATATGACATCTTCTATTTCAGATGGAAAATTATGCAAAGGGTGTAAGTAATAGGATCCATAAATAGCGTGCTGCATGTGTGTGTGTGTGCGTGTGTGGGTGTATGGGTGTGTATGTATGTGTCTGTGGGTGTATATGTGTGTATGTGTATGTGTGTGTGTGTGTATGAACGGCATGTCTTGTCTACCTTATGTAACGTACCACAATTGTACAGGGATGATGGAAGGATGGAATGTTCTTGTGTTGGGGTGAAGGAAGGATGGAATGTTCTTGTGTGTTGGGGTGAAGGAAGGATGGAATGTTCTTGTGTTGGGGTGAAAGAAGGATGGAATGTTCTTGTGTGTTGGGGTGAAGGAAGGATGGAATGTTCTTGTTTTGGGGTGGAGGAAGGATGGAATGTTCTTGTGTTGGGGTGAAGGAAGGATGGAATGTTCTTGTGTGTTGGGGTGAAGGAAGGATGGAATGTTCTTGTGTTGGGGTGAAAGAAGGATGGAATGTTCTTGTGTGTTGGGGTGAAGGAAGGATGAAATGTTCTTGTTTTGGGGTGGAGGAAAGATGGAATGTTCTTGTGTTGGGGTGAATGAAGGATAGAATGTTCTTGTGTTGGGGTGAAGGAAGGATGGAATGTTCTTGTGTGTTGGGGTGAAGGAAGGATGGAATGTTCTTGTTTTGGGGTGAATGAAGGATAGAATGTTCTTGTGTTGGGTGAAGGAAGGATGGAATGTTCTTGTGTGTTGGGGTGAAAGAAGGATGGAATGTTCTTGTTTTGGGGGGGAGGAAGGATGGAATGTTCTTGTGTTGGGGTGAATGAAGGATAGAATGTTCTTGTGTTGGGGTGAAGGAAGGATGGAATGTTCTTGTGTGTTGGGGTGAAGGAAGGATGGAATGTTCTTGTTTTGGGGTGAATGAAGGATAGAATGTTCTTGTGTTGGGGTGGAGGAAGGATAGAATGTTCTTGTGTTGGGGTGAATGAAGGATAGAATGTTCTTGTGTGTTGGGGTGAAGGAAGGATTGAATGTTCTTGTGTGTTGGGGTGAAGGAAGGATGGAATGTTCTTGTTTTGGGGTGGAGGAAGGATGGAATGTTCTTGTGTTGGGGTGAATGAAGGATAGAATGTTCATGTGTTGGGGTGAAGGAAGGATGGAATGTTCTTGTTTGTTGGGGTGAAGGAAGGATGGAATGTTCTTGTTTTGGGGTGAATGAAGGATAGAATGTTCTTGTGTTGGTGTGAAGGAAGGATGGAATGTTCTTGTGTTGGGGTGAATGAAGGATAGAATGTTCTTGTATGTTGGGGTGAAGGAAGGATGGAATGTTCTGGATGATGTGGCCATCAATCTGTACGTGGTGTAGCCGTCAATCTGTACGTGATGTGGCCATCAATCTGTACGTGGTGTAGCCGTCAATCTGTACGTGATGTGGCCATCAATCTGTACGTGGTTTAGCCGTCAATCTGTACATGGTGTAGCCATCAATCTGTACGTAATGTGGCCATCAATCTGTACGTGGTGTAGCCGTCAATCTGTACGTGATGTGGCCATCAATCTGTACGTGATGTGGCCATCAATCTGTACGTGGTGTAGCCGTCAATCTGTACATGATGTGGCCATCAATCTGTACATGGTGTAGCCGTCAATCTGTACGTGGTGTGGCCATCAATCTGTACGTGATGTGGCCATCAATCTGTACGTGATGTGGCCATCAATCTGTACGTGATGTGGCCATCAATCTGTACGTGGTGTAGCCGTCAATCTGTACGTGATGTGGCCATCAATCTGTACGTGGTGTAGCCGTCAATCTGTACATGGTGTAGCCATCAATCTGTACGTGATGTGGCCATCAATCTGTACGTGGTGTAGCCGTCAATCTGTACGTGATGTGGCCATCAATCTGTACGTGGTGTAGCCGTCAATCTGTACATGGTGTAGCCGTCAATCTGTACGTGATGTGGCCATCAATCTGTACGTGGTGTAGCCGTCAATCTGTACATGATGTGGCCATCAATCTGTACGTGATGTGGCCATCAATCTGTACGTGGTGCAGCCGTCAATCTGTAAGTGATGTGGTCATCAATCTGTACGTGGTGTAGCCGTCAATCTGTACATAGTGTAGCCGTCAATCTGTACGTGGTGTGGTCATCAATCTGTACGTGATGTGGCCATCAATCTGTACGTGATGTGGCCATCAATCTGTACGTGATGTGGCCATCAATCTGTACGTGGTGTAGCCGTCAATCTGTACGTGATGTGGCCATCAATCTGTACGTGGTTTAGCCGTCAATCTGTACGTGGTGTAGCCATCAATCTGTACGTGGTGTAGCCATCAATCTGTACTTCGTGTAGCCGTCAATCTGTATGTGGTGTAGCCGTCAATCTGTATGTGGTGTAGACGTCAATCTGTACGTGGTGAAGCCGTCAATCTGTAAGTGGTGTGACCGTCAATTTGTATGTAGTAGATTACTGTTACTTTATATAAGCAACCGCCAACTTTATGTGCTAGTTCTGGGTGAAGGATCTGTCCACTGTTGAATGAAGATATCTTGGTCATCATCTATTGAGCTGGTGACTGACACCCAAGATGTTGGGGCCAAAAACGTGCACCATGCAGGGTGTGATTGAGGGCTAAAGTTCAAGCAAATCAAGGGTAACAGACAGACAGACAGACAGACAGACAGACAGACAGGCAGGCAGGCAGGCAGGCAGGCAGGCAGACAGACAGACACACAGACAGACACACAGACAGACAGACACACAGATAGATAGATAGATAGAAAGTCTTCAAGAGCTGACTTGTCCATGTTGATGATATACAGGTTGATTCGTCTAGCAGATAAGCTCAGCTTGATAGCTTGTCCTCTCATCTGACACGTTCAACACGTGACTTTATATCTGGTTGTGTTCTGCTGACTTTAGTGGTTGTAGACACTGACGTCACAAGACATGACCACCATAGTGAGTTAGGTAAATCGGTGGTTGGAACAAGTAACACAGGAGACTGGCTTACCCCGTCCAGCTCTCCCTCTATTTATTCATACATAGATGTCAAGACGAATTAAATTGTCGTTGAACATCGACACAACCTCCTCCCAACCAGGGAAATGTCTTCATCTAGAGACTGATGGCGGTCACACAATTAACATTCACTTCTTGATCATAATACTTCACTGTTTGATTTGGACACATAATTATATATATATAGTTTATCATTGGTATTTATTGCAAAGATGATATTGTTAACAAATATATAACATTCATCTTATTAACTATGAGTGTTCCCAAACTTTAATTTAACTTGTCATCTCAGATTTTGTCATCTCAGATCTTGTCATCTCAGCTCTTGTCATCTCAGATCTTGTCATCTCAGCTCTTGTCATCTCAGCTCTTGTCATCTCAGCCAGTGTGTCACCATCAACGGTTGGCCTAGATCTGACCTTCCAAGTTGTCATTCGTTCAACTAGCACATACATCCCACGGACCGACCTTGAAATAACTCTACCCTACCCACGATTTAACGGTACCTTCTCGTCAAAGATTCATTACTCTTACATGGTAAACACCATTACATGTGTGTGTGTACATAGTAAACACCATTACATGTGTGTGTACATAGTAAACACCATTACATGTGTGTGTGTACATAGTAAACACCATTACATGTGTGTGTGTACATAGTAAACACCATTAGATGTGTGTGTACATAGTAAACACCATTACATGTGTGTACTTAGTAAACACCATTACATGTGTGTGTACATAGTAAACACCATTACATGTGTGTACTTAGTAAACACCATTACATGTGTGTGTACATAGTAAACACCATTACATGTGTGTACTTAGTAAACACCATTACATGTGTGTGTACATAGTAAACACCATTACATGTGTGTGTTCGTGTGTGTTGTGTGCGACATGAAACAAACGTTAGAACTTTTAGTCGTAAGGGAATCGTTCAAGCACTACGCCACTCACATACTGACCTCTCAATGTTGACCATCAGGACCAGGAAGAACCGTTTAAATGAGGGAGGAACAACAATCACCCAGTTGGACATAAGATGGGAAGGGGAGATCTGGACCACATTGTGTCAACAATTAAACAACGATGGAAGAACAGACGGTGGGGAGCAGAGAGAGAAGATGTAACAGACAGTGGGGAGCTGAGAGAGAAGATATCACAGACGGCTGGAAGCAGAGAGAGAAAATATCACAGACAGTGTAGAGCATAGAGAGAAGATATCACAGACAGTGTGGAGCATAGAGAGAAGATATCACAGACAGTGTGAAGCATAGAGAGAAGATATCACAGACAGTGTGGAGCATAGAGAGAAGATATCACAGACGGTGTGGAGCATAGAGAGAAGATATCACAGACAGTGTGAAGCATAGAGAGAAGATATCACAGACAGTGTGAAGCAAAGAGAGAAGATATCACAGACGGTGGGGAGCATAGAGAGAAGATATCACAGACGGCGGGGAGCATAGAGAGAAGATATCACAGACGGCGGGGAGCATAGAGAGAAGATATCACAGACAGTGTGGAGCATAGAGAGAAGATATCACAGACAGTGTGGAGCATAGATAGAAGATATCACAGACGGCGGGGAGCATAGAGAGAAGATATCACAGTCGGCGGGGAGCATAGAGAGAAGATATCACAGTCGGTGTGAAGCAAAGAGAGAAGATATCACAGACAGTGTGGGGCTGATAGAGAAGTTATCACAGACGGTGTGGAGCATAGAGAGAAGATATCACAGACGGTGGGGAGCATAGAGAGAAGTTATCACAGACAGTGTGGGGCTGATAGAGAAGATAACTTCAGGTCATGACGCTGTGGTGAGATAGCAAGACTGATAATAGAACTGTAGAGATTGAAATATATGGAGAAACATGGTGACCTAGGTCAGCTTGATGATGATGATATGGTATGACACTTGATGATGATGACTACATGAGACTACCTGTAACTGTGTTTGATCAGCTTGATGATGATGACTACATGAGACTACCTGTAACTGTGTTTGATCAGCTTGATGATGATGACTATATGAGACTACCTGTAGCTGTGTTTGATCAGCTTGATGGTGATGACTACATGAGACTACCTGCAGCTGTGTTTGATCAGTCTCGAGAAATGATAGATTTAGAGTCCGTGTGGAGATCTTCTCATAGGCTGTCGTATCGTCTATCCTGCTCACCGTCTATAGTTGGTGCTTGTCTCAGTTTTAACGTGGGCTCCATAGCGTCAGAATTGTTCAGTAAGTCCAGCTACTAGCACAAGAGGTTCAAACCCACAAAACGATGTCTCAGTTTTAACGTGAGCTCCATAGCGTCAGAATTGTTCAGTAAGTCCAGCTACTAGCACAAGAGGTTCAAACCCACAAAACTATGTCTCAGTTTTAACATGAGCTCCATAGCGTCAGAATTGTTCAGTAAGTCCAGCTACTAGCACAAGAGGTTCAAACCCACAAAACGATGTCTCAGTTTTAACGTGAGCTCCATAGCGTCAGAATTGTTCAGTAAGTCCAGCTACTAGCACAAGAGGTTCAAACCCACAAAACGATGTCTCAGTTTTAACGTGAGCTCCATAGCGTCAGAATTGTTCAGTAAGTCCAGCTACTAGCACAAGAGGTTCAAACCCACAAAACGATGTCTCAGTTTTAACGTGAGCTCCATAGCGTCAGAATTGTTCAGTAAGCCCAGCTACTAGCACAAGAGGTTCAAACCCACAAAACGATGTCTCAGTTTTAACGTGAGCTCCATAGCGTCAGAATTGTTCAGTAAGTCCAGCTACTAGCACAAGAGGTTCAAGCCCACAAAACGATGTCTCAGTTTTAACGTGAGCTCCATAGCGTCAGAATTGTTCAGTAAGTCCAGCTACTAGCACAAGAGGTTCAAACCCACAAAACGATGTCTCAGTTTTAACGTGAGCTCCATAGCGTCAGAATTGTTCAGTAAGTCTAGCTACTAGCACAAGAGGATCAAACCCACAAAACGATGTCTCAGTTTTAACGTGAGCTCCATAGCGTCAAAATTGTTCAGTAAGTCCAGCTACTAGCACAAGAGGTTCAAACCCACAAAACGATGTCTCAATGAATAGACAAATGTAGACTAAAATATAAATAGATCAGTGCTATAATGAGTTTGTCAATAACCTTGTGTCAGGATGTAGCAACAAAACGATGTTTCAATGAATGGACAAATGTAGAGTAAGATATAAATAGATCAGTGCTATAATGAGTATGTCAATAACCTTGTGTCAGGGTGTATCAACAAAACGCGTGTGCGGCAGCACTGTTAATAGGAATGTGAATGTAAACAAATAACAACAAATTAGAATGTTTCATTCTCCCAGATTACTGTCGGTCACGTGTTGCTGTGGCCAGTGCCTTCAACACATCCTCGTTGTCCCCATCTCATGAAACCGCTGAAAGAATAAATTGCTTCTAATAATATCGCTTTGCTTACTGGGTTTTGGTTGGTTGGTTGGCGGATGAGTTTTTGTTGTCCAGGATTAAAAACTGTTATTTGTGTCAATAAATCGTGGTTATATTAGAGCCACACATATGTATGTCTGTGTATGTATATCAGATTCATCATATACCATACAGGTTGGAGAAGGCGATCGTGTCCTTCCACAATCTTCTATCCACAGTGCATCGTATCAATTCTGTTGTTGACTGTTTTCCATATGACACCAAGCTATCTAGTATTTTCTCTCTTTGTCGTCCGCGATCTCTCTTTCCACGTATTTTACCAGTTGTAACCAAATATTCCAACTTTCCTCTTCTCATGATGTGCCCGAAAAATATTGATTGTTTCTTTCTAATGTTTTTAGGAGCTTCATTTTTGTGTTGGTCTTTTTAAGAATGTCTTTTTAGCTGTCCAGGGAACTTTCAATTTCTGTGTCCTCTAATCGTATTTTCATTTGTTTGTCTACTGTCCATGATTCGCTTCCATATGTCAGAATTGACTCTAGATAGCACCAATGAACTCTTTTTCTCACTTATATTGACACAGGCTTGTTGCATAAGACGTTCTTTAATTTCTGAAATGCTATTTATACACACACATAAATACGAGGTTATGTAACCCAGAAGAACGCCATATAAGTGGTCAAAAGGGCAGTTGTCTGTCGGGGAGAGACAGTGAGAAGTAAAGTGTTGAATTGTGCTGGAGAGAAACAGTGAGAGGCCATAAAGGACTGAATCTTGCTGGAGAGAAACATTGAGAGGCCATGCAGGACTGAATCGTGCTGGAGAGAAATAGTGAGAGGCCATGCAGGACTGAATCGTGCTGGAGAGAAACAGTGAGAGGCCATAAAGGACTGAATCGTGCTGGAGAGGAACAGTGAGAGCCCATGCAGGACTGAATCGTGCTGGAGAGAAACAGTGAGAGGCCATGCAGGACTGAATCGTGATGGAGAGAAACAGTGAGAGCCCATGCAGGACTGAATCGTGCTGGAGAGAAACAGTGAGAGGCCATGCAGGACTGAATCGTGCTGGAGAGAAACAGTGAGAGGCCATGCAGGACTGAATCGTGATGGAGAGAAACAGTGAGAGCCCATGCAGGACTGAATCGTGCTGGAGAGAAACAGTGAGAGGCCATGAAGGACTGAATCGTGCTGGAGAGGAACAGTGAGAGCCCATGCAGGACTGAATCGTGCTGGAGAGAAACAGTGAGAGGTCATGCAGGATTGAATCGTGCTGGAGAGAAACAGTGAGAGGTCATGCAGGACTGAATCGTGCTGGCGTTTAAGGAACGTTTAGTTCCCCCATGAACGCCGTCTTCACTTGTTACAGCAACATGACGAGGTAACCGTGGAGGGGTGTGTAGATCTTCAGATCGTCGTCATTACTAGTTGTAAAGTGTGGATGAATCAAACATTTTAGAAGGTAGCAAATTTGACAGCAAATATCTCAGAGTAATCATGTCTTCCAGTCTTGCTTTACTCCCACTTGTATCCCACTTCGGGTGTCGAGGGAGATGCAAAGTTCTGGTTTTCGTCAGGGGCCTCCCCACATATGTTGAGCACGCCAGTGACACTCTCCCCACATATGTTGAGCACGCCAGTGACACTCTCCCCTCATATGTTGTGTACGCCAGTGATACTCTCCCCACATATGTTGTGCACGCCAGTGATACTCTCCCCACATATGTTGTGCACGCCAGTGACACTCTCCCCACATATATTGTGTACGACAGTAACACCCTCTCCACATATGTTGTGTACGCTAGTGACACCCTCCCCACATATGCTGTGCACACCAGTGACACTCTCCCCACATATGTTGTGCACGACAGTGACATTCTCCCCACGTATGTTGTGCACGCCAGTGACATTCTCCCCACGAATTTTGTGCACGCCAGTGACATTCTCCCGACATATGTTGTGCACGCCAGTGACATTCTCTCCACGTATGTTGTGCACGCCAGTGACATTCTCCCCACATATGTTGTGCACGCCAGTGACATTCTCCCCACGTATTTTGTGCACGCCAGTGACACTCTTCCCACATATGTTGTCCACGCCAGTGACACTCTTCCCACATATGTTGTCCACGCCAGTGACACTCTTCCCACATATGTTGTCCACGCCAGTGACACTCTTCCCACATATGTTGTCCACGCCAGTGACACTCTTCCCACATATGTTGTGCTCGTCAGTGACACTCTGAATATGCTCTCTATCTTCTCCACCTCCTGTTCTGAATGTCTGCTCACTCGACACCTCAATACCTCACATGGGCAGCCTCCACGTTCTTTACTTCATTCCTGAATGGGAAGTCACCCTCTCGGTCCCCATTTCCGCACTTCTTCGTCTGATAGAGCTGATCTTAGCATGAATTCTCAAATTCCACTGTCAATTTTTGGACCACACAAGTGGGATTGCCATGGGAACCAAGATGGTCCCATTGTTGCTTGCTTATTCATGGGCTACCAGGGACACAACATGACTTCATCCCTCCTGGATCATTTTCCTTTGACGTATTTACCAGTGCATCAATGATGGTTTGATATGTTAGATCACTCACAACCTAGTTCTCCCAGATTTGACCCAGTTCTAAAACTCTGAGTGTTCGTTTCTCCCCTCCATTCAGATCTCGTACCCTGTCACCATATTCTCGGTTGCCGTCCTTGACGTTGCTGTCTCGCTTTACTCGTCTGACCTCTACACTTTTGTACTTTACAATCATTATTAGCTCCTCTTCCCACCCACAAATCTGTCGAGTTTCTATTTCGATAATTCTTTCCACGCCTCTGACGTCTCTACGACTAGGACGATGACTTCTTCCACCTTATGCTGGTCTGTTTCCGACGTCATCTTTACTCTGGATTGATCCTCCTGTCTGCGCTGCAAAGAGTTCTCCCCGATAGCCATCCTCTTACCCCCACGACTCGTCCTTCCTCCGATAGAATTATTCTTTCTCTCCCACCACCCACATAGTCTGGCAGTTCTCCGAGCCCCTAAGCGCCACCTGCCTATCCTTTACTCGGATCCCACCACTCGTCTTCCATTCTCCGACACGCCTATGGTAGCTTTTCAACGTGACAGAAACCTCCAGGACATGAAGGTTGGGAATCGAACTCCGCAGACCTAGATCTGGCCATAGAAACACGACCTTCCTCTTCTACCAGTGATTAGGGCTGCATACAACAACAGCCCCCTTCGTGCTATAGAACAACCATGTTTCTCTTTAGCTCTACTTCTCCCATGCTCCCAGTTATCACATGTTCCTCTTGTTCCCGTATCAGGACATCACGAAACCATAAACACTGTTACCCTATGAAGTTAGAAACGTCACATCGTGACTCCCTCCATTTTAAAACTCTCTCCCTACTATTTATAGCCCTCTACAGTACTCCTACTATTTTACTTTAAGACCACGCCTTGTGGCCAGTTTTAGTGTTTCTCGACCGTTTATCCAGGCCTGACTTCCATACGTCAGAGATGGCTGAGAATAACACCGACGAAATGCTTCACCAATAGAAGTGACGTGCAGGGAATCAAAGAAATAAATACAAATGTGACAATAATGTTTATAATTAACTGGTAGCATTTGCAAAGTCCTGTCTTGTAAGAACATGGTCACTATTAATAAACAATATATATATATATGGAGAATTCTTTCTTTCATTTTACAAACTAAATCTGTATGTATTAAAAGGTTATGAGAATTTGCAACAAATTCGTGGAGGTAAGTAATTTTGATCTAACACCAACGTGTAAAACCGGTCAAATCAATACTAATTTAGCAATGCAGACCGGTTATTAGATCGTTTTAATGGTTCGATGTTTCCTCTCTGTCACAGATCGAAATTCTCGTGGATGAGATCGGTGGCCGTCTGATAATATGGATCCTGATTAGCTGTACTTGCAGTGATTATCTCTCCCACAACTCTGATAGAGTCCATCTCTCCCACAACTCTGATAGAGTCCATCTCTCCCACAACTCTGATAGAGTCCATCTCTCCCACAACTCTGATAGAGTCCATCTCTCCCACAACTCTGATAGAGTCCATCTCTCCCACAACTCTGATAGAGTCCATCTCTCCCACAACTCTGATAGAGTCCATCTCTCCCACAACTTTGATAGAGTTTATCTCTCCCACAACTCTGATAGAGTCCATCTCTCCCACAACTCTGATAGAGTCCATCTCTCCCACAACTTTGATAGAGTCCATCTCTCCCACAACTCTGATAGAGTCCATCTCTCCCACAACTCTGAAAGAGTTTATCTCTCCCACAACTTTGATAGAGTTTATCTCTCCCACAACTCTGATAGAGCCCATCTCTCCCACAACTCTGATAGAGTCCATCTCTCCCACAACTTTGATAGAGTCCATCTCTCCCACAACTCTGATAGAGTCCATCTCTCCCACAACTTTGATAGAGTCCATCTCTCCCACAACTCTGATAGAGTCCATCTCTCCCACAACTTTGATAGAGTCCATCTCTCCCACAACTCTGATAGAGTCCATCTCTCCCACAACTTTGATAGAGTCCATCTCTCCCACAACTCTGATAGAGTCCATCTCTCCCACAACTTTGATAGAGTCCATCTCTCCCACAACTCTGATAGAGTCCATCTCTCCCACAACTTTGATAGAGTCCATCTCTCCCACAACTCTGATAGAGTCCATCTCTCCCACAACTTTGATAGAGTCCATCTCTCCCACAACTCTGATAGAGTCCATCTCTCCCACAACTCTGATAGAGTCCATCTCTCCCACAACTCTGATAGAGTCCATCTCTCCCACAACTCTGATAGAGTCCATCTCTCCCACAACTCTGATAGAGTCCATCTCTCCCACAACTCTGAAAGAGTTTATCTCTCCCACAACTTTGATAGAGTTTATCTCTCCCACAACTCTGATAGAGCCCATCTCTCCCACAACTCTGATAGAGTCCATCTCTCCCACAACTTTGATAGAGTCCATCTCTCCCACAACTCTGATAGAGTTCATCTCTCCCACAACTTTGATAGAGTCCATCTCTCCCACAACTCTGATAGAGTCCATCTCTCCCACAACTCTGATAGAGTTCATCTCTCCCACAACTTTGATAGAGTCCAACTCTCCCACAACTCTGATAGAGTTCATGTCTCCCACAACTTTGATAGAGTTCATGTCTCCCACAACTTTGATAGAGATCATGTCTCCCACAACTTTGATAGAGTCCAACTCTCCCACAACTCTGATAGAGTTCATGTCTCCCACAACTTTGATAGAGATCATGTCTCCCACAACTCTGATAGAGTTCATGTCTCCCACAACTCTGATAGAGATCATGTCTCCCACAACTCTGATAGAGTTCATGTCTCCCACAACTCTGATAGAGATCATGTCTCCCACAACTCTAATAGAGTTCATGTCTCCCACAACTCTGATAGAGATCATGTCTCCCACAACTCTGATAGAGATCATGTCTCCCACAACTCTGATAGAGATCATGTCTCCCACAACTCTGATAGAGTTCATGTCTCCCACAACTCTGATAGAGATCATGTCTCCCACAACTCTGATAGAGATCATGTCTCCCACAACTCTGATAGAGTTCATGTCTCCCACAACTCTGATAGAGTTCATGTCTCCCACAACTCTGATAGAGATCATGTCTCCCACAACTCTGATAGAGATCATGTCTCCCACAACTCTGATAGAGTTCATGTCTCCCACAACTCTGATAGAGTTCATGTCTCCCACAACTCTGATAGAGTTCATGTCTCCCACAACTCTGATAGAGTTCATGTCTCCCACAACTCTGATAGAGATCATGTCTCCCACAACTCCCTCTGATGTTATCTCTCTGACAGTCGCTTGTCGTCTTCTAAACTAAACTGCAAATATCTTCTAACACTCGGATGTTGTCTCTCTGACGGTTGCTGTTCGTCTACTAAATTAACTACAATTAACTTCCCTCACCTTGATGTTATCTCTCTGACAGTCGTCTCTTAAAATAAATTACACATATCTTCTCTCACTCTGATTTTATCTCTCTGACGGTCGCTGGTCGTCTCCTAAACTAAACTACAATTATCTTCTCTCACTCTGATGTTATCTCTCTGACGGTCGCTGGTCGTCTCCTAAACTAAACTACAATTATCTTCTCTCACTCTGATGTTATCTCTCTGACGGTCGCTGGTCGTCTCCTAAACTAAACTACAATTATCTTCTCTCAATCTGATTTTATCTCTCTGACGGTCGCTGGCCGTCTCCTAAACTAAACCACAATTATCTTCTCTCATTCTGATGTTATCTCTCTAACTGTCGTCTCCTTAACTAAACCACAATTATCTTCACTCATTCTGATGTTATCTCTCTGACAGTCGTATCCTAGACTAAACTACAATTATCTTCTCTCACACTGATGTTATCTCTCTGACAGTCGTATCCTAGACTAAACTACAATTATCTTCTCTCACTCTGATGTTATCTCTCTGACGGTCGCTGGTCGTCTCCTAAACTAAACTACAATTATCTTCTCTCACTCTGATGTTATCTCTCTGACGGTCGCTGGTCGTCTCCTAAACTAAACTACAATTATCTTCTCTCACTCTGATGTTATCTCTCTAACGGTCGTCTCCTAAGCTAAACTACAATTATCTTCTCTCACTCTGATGTTATCTCTCTGACGATCGTCTCCTAAACTAAACTACAATTATCTTCTCTCACTCTGATGTTATCTCTCTAACGGTCGTCTCCTAAGCTAAACTACAATTATCTTCTCTCACTCTGATGTTATCTCTCTGATAGTCGTCTCCTAAATTAAGCTACAATTATCTTCTCTCACTCTGATGTTATCTCTCTGACGGTCGTCTCCTAAACTAAACTACAATTATCTTCTCTCACTCTGATGTTATCTCTCTAACGGTCGTCTCCTAAACTAAACTACAATTATCTTCTCTCACTCTGATGTTATCTCTCTGACGGTCGTCTCCTAAACTAAACTACAATTATCTTCTCTCACTCTGATGTTATCTCTCTGACGGTCGCTGGTCGTCTCCTAAACTAAACTACAATTATCTTCTCTCACTCTGATGTTATCTCTCTGACGGTCGTCTCCTAAACTAAACTACAATTATCTTCTCTCACTCTGATGTTATCTCTCTGACGATCGTCTCCTAAACTAAACTACAATTATCTTCTCTCACTCTGATGTTATCTCTATGACGATCGTCTCCTAAACTAAACTACAATTATCTTCTCTCACTCTGATGTTATCTCTATGACGATCGTCTCCTAAACTAAACTACAATTATCTTCTCTCCCTCTGATGTTATCTCTCTGACGATCGTCTCCTAAACTAAACTACAATTATCTTCTCTCACTCTGATGTTATCTCTCTGACGATCGTCTCCTAAACTAAACTACAATTATCTTCTCTCACTCTGATGTTATCTCTCTAACGGTCGTCTCCTAAACTAAACTACAATTATCTTCTCTCACTCTGATGTTATCTCTCTAACGGTCGTCTCCTAAACTAAACTACAATTATCTTCTCTCAGTCTGATGTTATCTCTCTAACGGTCGTCTCCTAAACTAAACAACAATTATCTTCTCTCACTCTGATGTTATCTCTCTGACGGTCGCTGGTCGTCTCCTAAACTAAACTACAATTATCTTCTCTCACTCTGATGTTATCTCTCTGACGGTCGCTGGTCGTCTCCTAAACTAAACTACAATTATCTTCTCTCACTCTGATGTTATCTCTCTGACGATCGTCTCCTAAACTAAACTACAATTATCTTCTCTCACTCTGATGTTATCTCTCTGACGATCGTCTCCTAAACTAAACTACAATTATCTTCTCTCACTCTGATGTTATCTCTCTAACGGTCGTCTCCTAAACTAAACTACAATTATCTTCTCTCACTCTGATGTTATCTCTGTAACGGTCGTCTCCTAAACTAAACTACAATTATCTTCTCTCACTCTGATGTTATCTCTCTAACGGTCGTCTCCTAAACTAAACTACAATTATCTTCTCTCACTCTGATGTTATCTCTCTGACGGTCGTCTCCTAAACTAAACTACAATTATCTTCTCTCACTCTGATGTTATCTCTCTAACGGTCGTCTCCTAAACTAAACTACAATTAACTTCTCTCACTCTGATGTTATCTCTCTGACGGTCGTCTCCTAAACTAAACTACAATTATCTTCTCTCACTCTGATGTTATCTCTCTAACGGTCGTCTCCTAAACTAAACTACAATTAACTTCTCTCACTCTGATGTTATCACTATGATGGTCGTCTCCTAAACTAAACCACAATTATCTTCTCTCACTCTGATGTTATCTCTCTGACGGTCGTCTCCTAAACTAAACTACAATTAACTTCTCTCACTCTGATGTTATCTCTCTGACGGTCGTCTCCTAAACTAAACTACAATTAACTTCTCTCACTCTGATGTTATCACTATGATGGTCGTCTCCTAAACTAAACCACAATTATCTTCTCTCACTCTAGTCACACTAGCCTTGCCCGTCCTACACGCCCGCTCAAACATTTATTTATGAAACATGCTTGTCTCAATGTACCCGGGTAGGGCAGCTGCCATTTCTAGTCGATCACTGAAGTGGAGATAACTCACAGTATCGCTAACTAATTCATTAATTCCCTCCTTTTGTTTAAATCGTACAAAAATTTGTTTCCTACACGTTACTTGTGGACATGCGTAATGAAACATGACATTCATATTTCTACATTTCAACCTTTGTTACATTTTTGTAGTGACTGATTTCTTTGTCTGAATATTTACACAGTTGCAGACTTTGGGATGTCATCTTAGACTGATATGTTTAAATAAACAAACACAAGATAACACAGTACACTTGTAATGATAGCAAATTGAACACAATTCTATAAACCTGTTCTATCAGACGAGAAAGTCGTAGCACATTAGACATTTGAAGCTCTGGTGTACATCCATTACACTGGATATTACATTTATCAAATGATGGCTCTATTTGCATATATCAAATGATTATAGTTACATATATATCAAATGATGATTATAATTACATATATCAAATGATGATTATATTTACATATATCAAATGATTATAGTTACATATATATCAAATGATGATTATAATTACAAATATCAAATGATGATTATATTTACAGATATCAAATAATGATTATATTTACATATATCAATTGATGATTATATTTACATATATCAAATAGTGATTATAATTACATATATCAAATGATGATTATATTTACATATATCAAAAATAACTATGTATACGGTACAAAAGCATATGACTATAATTACATGCATGAAATGATGACTATATTTACATATATCAAATGATATTTACGAACGATGGAAACCAGGATGTTTGGGGAAGTTGTGATTGATCTTTGGTAAATAGCAAAACCAAGACGGGCTGTAAATGTTGAAGACCTGAACTCTGTAAGGAGTTGAAGGGGAGAAGATGAAAATGGTTCACAGTTTTGTTTTACCTCGTTACCATGACAACGTTGAAGTATTGTTTGATGTGGTTACCACAACAACTGTGTAGTATTGTTGTTTTCATGTTCTGTTTAAAGATTGGCAAGATAGCTAAAGGGAGATCATTTCCAACAATCACGTTCAACAATTCATGTCAATTAATGGATTAGTCAGTAGCTCTATACAACACAACAACAAACATGTCTTTTCTAAAGGATAAGTTTACAGCAACTCTGACATTCCTTCGTGATAACCTAACGCTCTAATACACTAAATATATGATATGTTTTATATACGTCAGTTACGAGTGGCTCAATGACTTTAGCCATAAAAGAAAAATACCATTTTAAAATCTTATTAGTCCCTTTAATGAGAGCTCCCGAACTGAGCTCATCACATCAGCCACGTCACGAGATTTGTTCCTTGCTCTTCTAGCCCTGTTCATGGATGCTTGTCTTTATGGATCCAGGAATTAATGGATGTTAAGGGTTGAAAAAACGTAGAGGAGAACCAACTAGCTAGAATAAGATCAATGATAACAGGGTCTTCATCTGTAGGGAAGTTGGTGACGGTGTGAGAACTGGGGTCATCTGTGGAGAGGTTGGTGTCGGTGTGAGAACTGGGGTCATCTGTGGAGAAGTTGGTGTTGGTGTGAGAACTGGGGTCATCTGTGGAGAAGTTGGTGTTGGTGTGAGAACTGGGGTCATCTGTGGAGAAGTTGGTGTCGGTGTGAGAACTGGGGTCATCTGTGGAGAAGTTGGTGTTGGTGTGAGAACTGGGGTCATCTGTGGAGAGGTTGGTGTTGGTGTGAGAACTGGGGTCATCTGTGGAGAAGTTGGTGTTGGTGTGAGAACTGGGGTCATCTGTAGAGAGGTTGGTGTCGGTGTGAGAACTGGGGTCATCTGTGGAGAGGTTGGTGTCGGTGTGAGAACTGGGGTCATCTGTGGAGAGGTTGGTGTTGGTGTGAGAACTGGGGTCATCTGTAGAGAGGTTGGTGTCGGTGTGAGAACTGGGGTCATCTGTAGAGAGGTTGGTGTCGGTGTGAGAACTGGGCTCATCTGTAGAGAGGTTGGTGTTGGTGTGAGAACTGGGCCCATCTGTAGAGAGGTTGGTGTTGGTGTGAGAACTGGGCTCATCTGTAGAGAGGTTGGTGTTGGTGTGAGAACTGGGCTCATCTGTAGAGAGGTTGGTGTTGGTGTGAGAACTGGACCCATCTGTAGAGAGTTTGGTGTCGGTGTGAGAACTGGGCCCATCTGTAGAAAGGATATAAATAATAATACATAAATATTATTATATAGGGAACTTCCGTGGCGAACAACACAAGTATTCAGCCCTACTGGGAGATACTTGCATTAATAGGAAAGTACAGAAATACAAGTTATTTCCGATCTGTGATCGTGACTCTATGCTATAGTCATGGGAACGCCTTCGTGTAAGACACTGCTCACAATAGCTAATTTTTTAGTTAGTTGCGTGTCAGTGTACCAAGCGTTCGGCTTCTCGTGGCAAGGCGCAGTGCCATGGAGTACGGGTTCGAATCCTACTTCGGACTATATATTGTTCTCTGTTTTTTTCTGGTGTTGTTTGTCTGTCATTTTTTCCGAGTGCTAACACATACTCCTTTGTTCTATTATTCCTCATCTGTAGAAAGGTTGGTGTCGGTGTGAGAACTGGGTTCATCTGAGAGAATTCGCACTCACATTTAGGAGCAGAAATGTGGATGCTGTTGATAGCGCTAATTAACTGAAATTGTGCTGCAGTCATTTTCTTCTCTGTAATTCACGAAAATCTCTGACATCCTGTCTCTGTCTCTGTCTCTCTCTCTCTCTCTCTCTCGTTCTCATCCTCGAAAGTAAAATAATCATACTCCCAACATCGATGTAGCAATTACCATCCGGAAATTTCTGTCTCTTATTTACACAGACGACGATTGTCCATTCCTCGGCTCAAGCTGCCATAAACCATTGTAGGTGCAAGATTAACGGCAAAGCAATTCTTTGTGGTTGGCATCCAGGGAGTGTCGATCACCGCGTATAGTGTGCTGGGTTAAAGCTAAGACAATTAAGTATACGACTAGTGAGCGACCATAGATTCGACCAGAAGTGTTGCATAGGAGAAGTGTAGTTAGTTATTTTGTTCTGAATATATATTGTAAGTTTTAGAGTTCAATGAAGCAGGAGGTTGACGCCTGGAAGTCATGACCCAGCTGGGCCGATCTCCTTTAAAGTGTTAAGAATCTAAAGGACCGAAACACTTGCTCGACGAGGGTCTACTTATGATGATCAGATGCCTCCTACGGTGAAGCTCTATATGTAGAGTTTCCTATAACTGTATTACAAATTTGGTGTTAATACCATTTGGTACTCTAACAACATATGTTGCTAGATCATGTATTTGTCTAATAACATAAGGTGACAATTACATTTACCATTTATACCTCCGGACTGTTAAAATCATAAAGTTTCACTGATATCTTCTCATATGCTCAAAACCTCACATCTTCTATTTCAGCTTGAGTTTTATGGAAAAAAGGTAAACGTTAAATCCGCACATGAATAAGGAATGTTTAAATTGATGTGCTCCAAACATATCATGAGTTTGTTTTATGATTCCACGAATTTATGTCATAAAAGTGGGACTTCTGTTTCTAAGATGGCGGATCTTGTCCACGTTCTCTCGATCGCTGCAGAAAGTGCATTCGATGTCTGATTAATTTCGGTTCTCCATTGCACTCCTAAGCGTTAAAGTCAGGAAGATGATCTACTTATTATATCTGCGCTGATAAAACAATGTCGAACACCGGCAATGTACCATTTTCGACAAATCAAGAGTTGTGAATGCGACCTTTCATCGTCTAGGTTTGTTCTGCGCTTTACGTCACATTGGTGCTTTAATGACCGTTGATGGATTTGCTTTACGCAAGTTATTTCCATGTTATTCATTAATGTGAAATGCTTCGTCAGCCGCAGTTTATTCTCTTTGGGGAATTTGCACCGTGTTCTGTTCGTTGTGGGCTACATTCACTAGAATAATCAGGTTCTAAAGGGTGCGCCATTACAGTGCGTCCGACATTATTATGTGTACTACGTCAACGTAATTGCGCATCGTATATACCTAGACCGGTCGTACGCTAATCTTACGGTCTGTTGTTTGATGTACGACGGGGATAATCTGACGACTAACTGTGTGTCTATATGTTAGAAATTGGAGTCAACAACAATGGCCCAGCATCATCAAGCGCTATACATTTTAAAATAAATATGACGATCATCACTTTCGGGAGGACGTGAACTTCCGGTATATGGTGGATAGGCGGCAGGAACCATTGCAGGCTATGCATGAAAAGTGTTCCTTGTTGCAGTTTCCTCATATTCCAAGTCCATGGGGGACTGGTTGGTCTCGAGGCAAGACGCCGGCCTCGGGACAGAGAGGTTGTGGGTTCAAATCTCGGCTACACCGGTTGGGATTTTTATTTATGATTTCTCTCTGCGTCAACCACCCCTGGTCTCAGCAGCGAGGACCGGCTTGAAGCGTCAGTTACTCATTGACGGAAAAAACATGAGTACCTCCGAAGTCGGAGTTATCGGCCTGTGCGGCGAGGGCCCTCTTTACACATACCTGCTAGGGAAAAATGAATTAACACGCAAAATTCAGTTCCTAGTCTCTAGGGACTTCGTCAGAGTTGAAAGCTGGTGAACACAACAACAACAACAACAACATCAATATCATAAAAGTATATATATATATATATATATATATATATATATATAATATACCATACAGGATACATACCAAATGAACTAAAAACATCAACTTTTATAGCATTGCCTATAAAGAATGGTGCAGTTGAATGCAGCGATTTTAGAACAATAAGCCTAATGAGCCAGGTAACCAAAATTTTACTAAAAGTTATGCAAGGAAAGATTCAGAATAAAATTAATAATGAAATAGATGAGCAGCAATTCGGATTCAAGAAAAACAGTGGGACAAAAGAAGCCATATTCAGCATGAGGACATTGATTGAAAAGTACATAGAAGTAAACAAACCAATATATGCCTGCATCATAGACTACACCAAAGCATTTGATAGAATACACCATAATCAACTTATAGACTGCCTGAAAGATATAAATCTGGATGACACAGACATACGACTGATATGTAACTTGTACTGGGAGCAAACAGCAATAATAAAATATAACAAGCAGAACTCTACACCCATTGATATAAAAAGAGGAGTAAGACAAGGATGCATCCTATCACCAAGGTTGTTCAATTTATACACTGAGCAAATCTTTAAGAACATCACTGAGGCCTAAACATTAATGGGAAGATAATCAATAACCTAAGATATGCTGATGATACTGTTCTACTAGCAGAAAATCCTAAAGATCTACAACAATTACTTAATGTAATAAAAATGACAAGCAAAAAATATGGACTAGATATGAATATCAAAAAGACTAAAACTATGATCATAAACAAAGGAAATTCTCAAGACCTACAATTAAATATCAAAGTTGAAGGAATACATCTGGAGACAGTTCAGAACTACAACTACCTGGGACACACTATAACCAATGATAGAAAATGTACAACTGAAATAAATAAAAGAATAGGTTTGGCAAAAATTAAATTTTGCCATGAAAAATATACTAACATCAAAACAAATAACATCAGGGCTAAAATTAAGAATAGCAAAATGTTACATCTTCTCAATATTCCTATATGGTGCAGAAACATGGACATTAGACAAGAAAACAGAACAGAAAATTGAAGCCTTTGAAATGTGGATTTATAGAAGAATAGGTAGAATTGGATGGAAAGAAAAGAAAACAAATGATGAAGTTTTAAAATAACTAAAAATGAAAAGAGAACCACTAAATACAATTAAGACAAGACAAATGCGATTTTTGGGGCATGTTAAAAGACACAACAGCCTACTAAAAGTAATCTTGGAGGGGAGAATACAAGGTAAAAGAGGCAGCGGCAGACCAAGACTAACATGGACGAGTAACATCAAAAGATGCACAAGTCAGCCTATGACAATCTGCACCATCAAAGCAAGACATAGAGTGGAATGGCGCTCCATGGTATCCAACCTTCGATGCGGAGACGGTACTCAATGATAATGTCATGAAAGTGTATCAAACATTCCTTCATGTCTATATCTGGTAAGTGACTGTAAAGAAACGAATCTTCTTTTTTTCTGTGGCTAAGCGAACGTTCAAATACTACACGACTCGCACGTCAACTGATCTGTTGTTTAATATCAAGGGAGGTAAACAGTGACTAATGACTGTATTATCCTATTTGTCAAAGAGAGACCATGAATGTAATGACAGGAACAAGATCTCACCTGAAGCTGGTGTTATGTTCTCCGCCCTCTAGTGACCACTTCTGTGATATGTCAGAGTTTGTTGCTTGTGTCGAGCAGGATCTGGCTGGATAAAGATCTCAAATGTTGTTTGCTTGTCCACGATCCACTTCTAAGCGTCAGACATATTCTACTATAAACTCCCCAACAATTACTTCCCTTTCTTTCAAAGCTAAAGATCGGTTCTATAGAATCGTGCAAGGAAATGTTAAAGTGATAGGACAAATTAGGACACAGCTGGTAGGACTTGTACTCGCTTAGTTAGGAATCATGATGTGCCACACCGGTTAGCGAAGGCGGTAATGTCCTTCCACAATTCTCTGCTCACAGTGCATCGTATCAATTCTGGTATTGATTGTTTCATGTACTGGTAATATAATTGTTAACAATACAAATATGTATAATAATAATGTAATTGTGTTTACAATTGTATCTTGATGTTTTCTTAAACTAAATGTTCACAACTTGGCAGATCACCGTTTTGACGAGTGGGCTAAGTGCAGTGAGTAACGTGACCTAGATAATCTTTGTGTTGTTAAACAATAGTGTAAACTGGCTTGTTGCAGGAGCTACTGAGTTATGTGCTCTATGCACACTGTGAGCTGTGCGTTTAATCTGTTTTGATCGTGTTTCGATATTCCGATTGTTTACGATGAATGATGATATCGTATAATGGAGAACAGATGGCTGTGTTCACTTTCTATGCGGTTTCGCCTTATGCCTTTTGGCGTGTGCTGAGACTGCTATGATGGGGACTACAGCTAGCTTTCTTTATTTGGGACATAAGGTAGTAATTCGGAGGATTCCACTGGCAAGAGCGGTTAAGCAATTATGGATTTTAATTCGTTTGCAGTGATACCAGGGACTTCCATAACCATAACCCTAACCATAATGTTGTAAAATTTGCGTCAGTCGTATGTTACTATTGAGTTATACTAAGAAGAAAGGTAAAATAATAGATACAACATAACAATAACAGGTAAAGTGATAAGTGTAGCATAGCTTGTAAGGATGTACAATCAAAGCTTGAGGTTAACATTGTTACATGTGAGATCAAAACAAAAAGAAGAGAATAACAACAGTCAGAGACTAAATTAAGACATCGTTTAATGACTTAATGGGAACATTAACAGGTGGTAGAGTTCCAGAATTTGGGGTGAACTATTGTGTTTATTCAACCTTTGTGTCCGTCCAACCATTGTGTCCGTCCAACCATTGTGTCCGTCCAACCATTGTGTCCGTCCAACTATTGTGTCCGTCCAACCATTGTGTCCGTCCAACCATTGTGTCCGTCCAACTATTGTGTCCGTCCAACTATTGTGTCCGTCCAACTATTGTGTCCGTCCAACCATTGTGTCCGTTCAACCATTGTGTCCGTCCAACCATTGTGTAAATCCAACGATTGTGTACATTCAACCATTGTGTACATCCAACCATTGTGTTTATCCAACTATTGTGTTCATCAAACGATTGTGTACATCCAACCATTGTGTACATCCAACAATTATGTCCATCTTTTTATGTTATTAGTACACTTTAGTCTGGGTCTGCCTCTGCCTCCTCTCTTTCGTGCCTTCCGTTCCAAGATGACCTTCAGTCGGTTATTGTGTCTCTTTTCACGTCCCACAAAATGTAAATTGATTCGTTCCAAATGTGTTCAGCTGCTCTTTTTCACGTCTGACACAGAGCGTCACTGTTTTTCTTCTTTCTCTTCCATTCAAATCTCCTATTTATTCTACACTGGAATGTTCCACACAGACATTAACATTAAACGACAGAACTGATACGATGCACTGTGGATGGAAGATTGTGGAGGGACATGATCACCTACGCCAACCGGTATGGCACATGATGATTTATTCTACACTGGAATGTGTAACATTCCACACAGACATTAACATTAAACGACAGAACTGATATGATGCACTGTGGATAGAAGATTGTGGAGGGACATGATCACCTACGCCAACCGGTATGGCACATGATGATTTATTCTACAGACATATCATCAACTACCTTTATAATTGCCCTGTCCGATGACTTGGACAGAGAAAGAACATCAAATGGCCGGACGGAGCAAACAACTCTGATGTCGGTCAGTGACCTAGGACTCCATTCTTTATAACAACAGCCAAGAGTCGGAGATTAAGATGACGGGGACTTGAGTGAAAATGGACAACAAATGTACCACGAAGGTTGTCTTGTTTGGGGAGTTGATGGATGGGAAATGGTTTGTGGGTAGACTAAAACAGAGAAGTGATCTGTGGGTAGACTGAAACAGAGAAGTGGTTTGTGGGTAGACTAAAACAGAGAAGTGATCTGTGGGTAGACTGAAACAGAGAAGTGGTTTGTGGGTAGACTGAAACAGAGAAGTGGTTTGTGGGTAGACTAAAACAGAGAAGTGGTCTGTGAATAGACTAAAACAGAGAAGTGGTTTGTGGGTAGACTGAAACAGAGAAGTGGTTTGTGGGTAGACTGAAACAGAGAAGTGGTTTGTGGGTAGACTGAAACAGAGAAGTGGTTTGTGGGTAGACTAAAACAGAGAAGTGATCTGTGAATAGACTAACGCAGAGATGTGGTCTGTGGGTAGACTAAAACAGAGATGTGGTCTGTGGGTAGACTAAAACACAGATGTAGTCTGTGGGTAGACTAAAACAGAGATGTAGTCTGTGGGTAGACTAAAACACAGATGTAGTCTGTGGGTAGACTAAAACAGAGATGTGGTCTGTGGGTAGACTAAAACACAGATGTAGTCTGTGGGTAGACTAAAACAGAGATGTGGTCTGTGGGTAGACTAAAACAGAGATGTGGTCTGTTGGTAGACTAAAACACAGATGTAGTCTGTGGGTAGACTAAAACAGAGAAGTGGTTTGTGGGTAGACTAAACAGAGATGTGGTCTGTGGGTAGACTAAAACAGAGATGTGGTCTGTGGGTAGACTAAAACAGAGAAGTGGTTTGTGGGTAGACTAAAACAGAGATGTGGTCTGTGGGTAGACTAAAACAGAGATGTGGTCTGTTGGTAGACTAAAACACAGATGTAGTCTGTGGGTAGACTAAAACAGAGAAGTGGTTTGTGGGTAGACTAAACAGAGATGTGGTCTGTGGGTAGACTAAAACAGAGATGTGGTCTGTGGGTAGACTAAAACAGAGAAGTGGTTTGTGCGTAGACTAAAACAGAGAAGTGGTTTGTGGGTAGACTAAAACAGAGATGTGGTCTGTGGGTAGACTAAAACAGAGATGTGGTCTGTGGGTAGACTAAAACAGAGATGTGGTCTGTGGGTAGACTAAAACACAGATGTAGTCTGTGGGTAGACTAAAACAGAGATGTGGTCTGTGGGTAGACTAAAACAGAGATGTGGTCTGTGGGTAGACTAAAACAGAGAAGTGGTTTGTGGGTAGACTAACACAGAGATGTGGTCTGTGAATAGACTAAAGCAGAGAAGTGGTTTGTGGGTAGACTAAAACAGAGATGTGGTCTGTGAATAGACTAAAGCAGAGAAGTGGTTTGTGGGTAGACTGAAACACAGATGTGGTCTGTGAATAGACTAAAGCAGAGAAGTGGTTTGTGGGTAGACTGAAACACAGATGTGGTCTGTGAATAGACTAAAGCAGAGAAGTGGTTTGTGGGTAGACTAAAACACAGATGTGGTCTGTGAATAGACTAAAGCAGAGAAGTGGTTTGTGGGTAGACTGAAACAGAGATGTGGTCTGTGAATAGACTAAAGCAGAGAAGTGGTTTGTGGGTAGACTAAAACAGTGATGTGGTCTGTGGGTAGACTAAAACAGAGATGTGGTCTGTGGGTAGACTAAAACAGAGATGTGGTCTGTGGGTAGACTAAAACACAGATGTGGTCTGTGGGTAGACTAAAGCAGAGAAGTGGTTTGTGGGTAGACTAAAACAGAGATGTGGTCTGTGGGTAGACTAAAACAGAGATGTGGTCTGTGGGTAGACTAAAACACAGATGTGGTCTGTGGGTAGACTAAAGCAGAGAAGTGGTTTGTGGGTAGACTAAAACAGAGATGTGGTCTGTGGGTAGACTAAAACAGAGATGTGGTCTGTGGGTAGACTAAAACAGAGATGTGGTCTGTGGGTAGACTATAACAGAGATGTGGTCTGTGGGTAGACTAAAACAGAGATGTGGTCTGTGGGTAGACTAAAACACAGATGTGGTCTGTGGGTAGACTAAAACAGAGATGTGGTCTGTGGGTAGACTAAAACAGAGATGTGGTTTGTGGGTAGACTAAAACACAGATGTGGTCTGTGGGTAGACTGAAACAGAGATGTGGTCGGTGAATAGACTAAAGCAGAGAAGTGGTTTGTGGGTAGACTAAAACAGAGAAGTGGTTTGTGTGTAGACTAAAACAGAGAAGTGGTTTGTGTGTAGACTACAACAGAGAAGTGGTTTGTGTGTAGACTAAAACAGAGAAGTGGTTTGTGTGTAGACTAAAACAGAGAAGTGGTCAGTGAGTAGACTAAAACAGTGAAGAGGTCAGTGAGTAGACTAAAACAGAGAAGTGGTCAGTGAGTAGACTAAAACAGAGAAGAGGTCAGTGAGTAGACTAAAACAGAGAAGTGGTCTGTGAGTAGACTAAAACAGAGAAATGGTCTGTGGGTAGATTAAAACAGAGAAGTAGTCTGTGAGTAGACTAAAACAGAGAAGTGGTTTGTGTGTAGACTAAAACAGAGAAGTGGTTTGTGTGTAGACTAAAACAGAGAAGTGATTTGTGTGTAGACTAAAACAGAGAAGTGGTTTGTGTGTAGACTGTTGTTGTTGTTGTTATGGATCCAGTAACCTTTGAGCTGATGCCCTTCGGCCAATGCCATGTAATAATATCTGCAGGTATTTTTTAAGTTCTGCTGTTGTTCCGTACAGAGTATTCCATTTGGAGGGTCTTTGAGGAAGTATTGTTGTTCTAATGTCAGTGAGCTCTGGACATTGAAACAGGTGATGTTCTACAGTTTCTTGTGGGTGATTACAGAGTGGACATACTGGGGTATGGTTTTGTTGTATTCTATTAATGTGGTTATTTAGCATAACATGTCCTGTTCTCAGTCTGAAGATGGTGGTTTGGTCCCTTCTTGTTAGGTTGTTGATGTTGTCTTGTGGATTTGGTCTTGCCATATATTTAAAAAGCTCTCTCCCTGTTTCCCTAAGGCCCATCCATTCAGCCACTCCTCCTTACTGTTGGATTTTATGACTTGTTTGGCTGTGTCCAGTGTGATGGATGTATGTATCTGTGTCTGTTTGGATCCTCTCTTAGCTAATGTATCTGCCTTATCATTTCCTGGTATATTTGAGTGTCCTGGGATCCATTGCATTACCAATCTTATGTTATGTGTTTCAATGAGTTTGTCTGTGTCTATGATAAGCTGTGTGAGTTCTGTTTTGTTCGTGTTGTTTTCCAGTGCTTGCAGAGCCGATTTGGAATCCGTAAATATAACTGTGTTTTTCTTTGATGGTGTGGTATCGAAAATCGTATTTAAATGATAAATTGCTGTTTCAATAGCTGTTATTTCTGCTTCATAATTGTTACAGACTTCACCACAAGGGCCACAAATTTCTTCTGCTGTTCCATCTGGATAATGTATTAGTATTCCATATCCAGCTTTTGAAGTAGTGTTAGTGGCTGCACCATCTGCGTATATATGTATCCAGTCATCTGGATAAGTGTCTATTGTTTTCCTTGCTGCTAGTGTTACTGATACTGGGTCTGCTTTTTTTACCTGTTCTGTTACATATCTCTACATTTATTTCAGGTTTTTTATAATTCGTACTTGGTGGCATTTCTTTGATGACTCTTGATGTTTGTAGTCGTTTTTCAGGTAGATGGAATTTCTTTTGTATATTTCTAACATGTTGTAATACTGACACCTGTTTAATTCTTTGTTTTGGAGTCCATGTATCTACTAATTTTCTGTTAGGGTGGTCCTTCTCCATTCTTTTTTGTCTTTCATAGAGAACCATAGCGGCTTTGTTTCTCCTCAACTCTAAAGGTTCCACATTGCAGTGGATTTCGCAGGCTGCAACTGGAGTGGACCTCATTGCACCGCTGATGAGTCGTAATGCATTATTTTGTATCTTGTCCAGTGCCATGTTAGTTGTTTTGCTGCATGTCACTAGGAGCGAGCTACCATGATCCAAAACAGAGCGAACATATCCCAGATAGAGATTTCTAAGAGTTTCTTTATCTGCTCCCCATAAGGTGCTGGAAAGCCTTTTCATTAGTTGAAGTCTTTGTGTTGCTTTCTTAGCGAGATTCTCTACGTGTTTCTTCAGGTTCAGTTGCCGGTCTAGTTGTATTCCTAAGTATGTAGGGTGTACCTCTTTTTGAAGACTATTGTGTTGGAGATTGAGTTTGATGTTTGCCTTAGCTATTTTGTTACTTCTAGTAAATACTGTATGTACTGTTTTCTGTACATTTATTTTTATTTTCCAGGTATTACAGTATTCTTCTAGGTGTCTCAGGTCTTTGTTTAGTTGTGCTTCAGCTGTTCTAATATTTTCGTTAGTACTCCACATGACCAGATCGTCCGCATATAGAGCTTTTTATTTATCAAGGTTTGGTCAGATCATTGATATATATCAAAAAAAGGGTACAACTGAGTGGTGATCCCTGTGGTAATCCTTCTTCTAGCACCTCTTTGTCTGAAATGGATTCATTTAATTTAGTTTGTATTGTTCTGTCAACTAGGAAATATTTGACCCATTTGTACAGTTTCCCATGTATTCCGGCATCTCTCATCTTCAATAAAAGCCCCTTAGGCCAGACTCTATCATAAGCCTGCTGCAGGTCTACTAGGATGGCTAGAGTATGTTGTCTCTTCTGAAATCCATCTTGGACCTGTTGTATTAACCTGAGGATTTGGTCTTCTATGTTATTGCCTGCCCTGAAACCAGCTTGTTCGTAGCACAGAGTATTAGAGGTTTCCAGATACCAGTATAGTCTGCTATTGACCATACTCTCAGCTATTTTACCTATGCATGATGTTAGGGATAGGGGACGATAGCTTCTGGGGTCATCTGGAGGCTTGTTCTTTTTGAGCAATGGCACTATATATGCATTTCTCCATATCTTGGGAATTTTGCTTTCTTTCCATGACTTGTTGATCAGTCTGAGTAATGTTTCTTTCCTTGACTTGCCGAGATGCTTTATCATCTCATTGTGTACCTTGTCAGGGCCTGGAGATTTTCTACATTTTAATTTTCTTAATGCCTGTTCTAGTTCCCTCATGTTAAAATCTTCTTCAAATATTGCAGCATTTGTTGTTGGGGCTCTTTCAATTAATTTTAAATTATGTAGCTGAATTTTATCGCTATCTGTAAGTTTGTTCGCTCTGTTGACTGAAGCAAAGTAACTATTAAATTTTTTACTATATTTTTTTTAGAGTTGATGATTTCATTATTAAATTTGATTGGTTTAGGATTTGGTTCTCTTTTATCACCAGACAAATGTTGCATAAGTCTCCAGGCTTTATTTCCTTCATGTCGCAAATCGAGTTTACTGCATGTTTCTTGCCATTTCTCTTTCTTTGCTTTTTAATAACTAGTTTGACCTTAGCACTAGCCTTGTTATAGCTTATTTTATTATTCAAAGTTGGGTTCTGCTCAAGTATTGTTCTGGCTTTCTTTCTTTCTGATACTGCTGTCTCCAGTTCTGTGTTCCAAAATGGTCGATATTGTGTTCTACATCCTTTAGGTATAGTTTGTTCTGCAGTGTTGAGTATTATTTGTGTGAACATCTCGTTTAATTTTTCTACGCTGTTGTCTGTCAGATTGTTCAGGAGTTGGTCGGATTTTTCTTGATATAGCTTCCAGTCAGCTTTCTTGAAATTCCATCTCGTTCTCTGTTTTGTTTGGATTTTTGTTGTTTTTGTGTCTACTATGGTGACTATGGGTCTGTGATCACTGCCTATGTCATCAATAACTTCAATGTGGCAGTAGCTTATGAGATCAGCAGAGCAAATGGTCAGATCAGGTCTACTAAGGGAGAGATGAGCTCTATGTAGGAGAGTTGGTGTTGATTCTGTGTCCTGCATGATTGTAAGATTAGTTGATTGGCAAAGATCTTCTATGTATTTTCCTGTGGGATTTGAGTTAGAATATCCCCATTGTGTTGAATGTCCATTAAAATCTCCAGCCAAGATAGTTCTATGGTAGTTGACTTGATCAAGTTCTGTTATGTTACAATTTGTGCCTGGTGGGTTGTAAACATTATAAATATTATATTTGCTGGATGCAAACCAAATTGTGGCTTTCTGAACATCTGTTAGTTCTGCATTATTTAGTGGAACTACATCTCCCTGTATATTGTTTTTGATGTAGGTGATTATACCCCTGCAGTTGTTGGTGCACTTACATGGATAGCTGGTGTAACCTGTTATATGTGTGTCTATGTTCTTGTGTAGTGTTTCCTGCAGTAGGACAATATGGATCTGGTATTTGTACATGATTTTGGTTAGTTCTGTTTTCTTGTTTTTGAGGCCTGAAATATTAAGTTGTAGTATGTTTAATTTATTTGTTTTTTCTCTCTGACCAATCTTCATGCTCTTTCTTCCATTAAAATATTTATATATTGAACTTTGTTGGATCCGAGGTTTCTGGTTATTATATGAGTTGTTTGTGTTTCTTCCAGTAGCTAATTTATCGCACAGTCCAGCTGGTCGCTCACTGTCTGGCGCGGACCTTGTTGACCGAGGCGGCGTCCGAGCTCGTATTGATTTATATTCGTGTTGTACATGGCATTGTTAAAACTGGGGGACCTGTGGGCTATCTTCCTACCCCAGGGTGAAGGTTTTGCAAATCCTCGCCTCACTTCCATCCATGGCATGTATTGTGTCTCTGTCTCTGCTGACATATCATCCATCCATTTGTTCACTTTCTAGGCCCTGTATTCAAGCAGGATTCACAACAGCCCATTCCCCGCCACCTACTGTCACTGGCACTTACTCCGTTCATTCAGGCGTATCTCAAGGGGGCCAAATGTATCGACAGAGGATCGTCACGTCCTGGGTCACTTGTGTCTGTGCGATGTACTACAGGACTGTTGAAGGGAACATGATGGACTCCTAGTCAGTACTAGAGTCATTTGTCTTCAAGTATGTCAGTAGATTGTCTCCTAGTCAGTGCTAGAATCATTTGTCTTCAAGTATGTCAGTAGATGGACTCCTAGTCAGTACTAGAGTCATTTGTCTTCAAGTATGTCAGTAGATGGTCTCCTAGTCTGTACTAGAGTCATTTGTCTTCAAGTATGTCAGTAGATGGTCTCCTAGTCTGTACTAGAGTCATTTGTCTTCAAGTATGTCAGTAGATGGTCTCCTAGTCTGTACTAGAGTCATTTGTCTTCAAGTATGTCAGTAGATGGTCTCCTAGTCTGTACTAGAGTCATTTGTCTTCAAGTATGTCAGTAGATGGTCTCCTAGTCTGTACTAGAGTCATTTGTCTTCAAGTATGTCAGTAGATGGTCTTCTAGTCTGTACTAGAGTCATTTGTCTTCAAGTATGTCAGTAGATGGTCTCCTAGTCAGTACTAGAGTCATTTGTCTTCAAGTATGTCAGTAGATGGTCTCCTAGTCAGTACTAGAGTCATTTGTCTTCAAGTATGTCAGTAGATGGTCTCCTAGTCAGTACTAGAGTCATTTGTCTTCAAGTATGTCAGTAGATGGTCTCCTAGTCAGTACTAGAGTCACGTGTCTTCAAGTATGTCAGTAGATGGTCTCCTAGTCTGTACTAGAGTCACGTGTCTTCAAGTATGTCAGTAGATGCTCTCCTAGTCTGTACTAGAGTCATTTGTCTTCAAGTATGTCAGTAGATGGTCTCCTAGTCTGTACTAGAGTCATTTGTCTTCAAGTATGTCAGTAGATGGTCTCCTAGTCAGTACTAGAGTCATCTGTCTTCAAGTATGTCAGTAGATGGTCTCCTAGTCTGTACTGGAGTCATTTGTCTTCAAGTATGTCAGTAGATGGTCTCCTAGTCAGTACTAGAGTCATCTGTCTTCATGTATGTCAGTAGATGGTCTCCTAGTCTGTACTAGAGTCATTTGTCTTCAAGTATGCCAGTAGATGGTCTCCTAGTCTGTACTAGAGTCATTTGTCTTCAAGTATGTCAGTAGATGGTCTCCTAGTCTGTACTAGAGTCATTTGTCTTCAAGTATGTCAGTAGATGGTCTCCTAGTCTGTACTAGAATCATTTGTCTTCAAGTATGTCAGTAGATGGTCTCCTAGTCTGTACTAGAGTCATTTGTCTTCAAGTATGTCAGTAGATGGTCTCCTAGTCTGTACTAGAGTCATTTGTCTTCAAGTATGTCAGTAGATGGTCTCCTAGTCTGTACTAGAGTCATTTGTCTTCAAGTATGCCAGTAGATGGTCTCCTAGTCAGTACTAGAGTCATTTGTCTTCAAGTATGTCAGTAGATGGTCTCCTAGTCTGTACTAGAGTCATTTGTCTTCAAGTATGTCAGTAGATGGTCTCCTAGTCTGTACTAGAGTCATTTGTCTTCAAGTATGTCAGTAGATGGTCTCCTAGTCTGTACTAGAGTCATTTGTCTTCAAGTATGTCAGTAGATGGTCTCCTAGTCTGTACTAGAGTCATTTGTCTTCAAGTATGTCAGTAGATGGTCTCCTAGTCTGTACTAGAGTCATTTGTCTTCAAGTATGTCAGTAGATGGTCTCCTAGTCTGTACTAGAGTCATTTGTCTTCAAGTATGTCAGTAGATGGTCTCCTAGTCTGTACTAGAGTCATTTGTCTTCAAGTATGTCAGTAGATGGTCTCCTAGTCTGTACTAGAGTCATTTGTCTTCAAGTATGCCAGTAGATGGTCTCCTAGTCAGTACTAGAGTCATTTGTCTTCAAGTATGTCAGTAGATGGTCTCCTAGTCTGTACTAGAGTCATTTGTCTTCAAGTATGTCAGTAGATGGTCTCGAGGCGGTTTCGCTGAAGCTCTCACCCTGTCCACAGGGGGTTCCTATAGAAATAGTAATAAGATAGAAGACAAGACACTCACTCAAGGGAGAGTGAGGGTGATTAGATGAGGGCAATGGCGTATACCACATGTTGGTTGGCTCTAGCCCTGCATCTATAGGGGCTCACCTCCTCCCGACCCAGTTATACCACTGGGAACTCGGTCGCGCCCAAGACCAACTTTGCGATAACAGAGGGACCACGTGTAGGTGTGGCCTTGGGCACAGTGGCCCAGTGGAGTTGAATTTAGTCCATCAAAACCAGAGATGATTTTGTCAAAACAGAGAGTTTTGTCATCCGACATCCACTGAGCCTGGCAAATGAGAGGCTATGAACGCTTCAAATACCTTTTGGTGATGTCAAGTGCGGACATCACACACCCCCCGTGTGTAGACTAAAACAGAGAAGTGGTTTGTGTGTAGACTAAAACAGAGAAGTGGTTTGTGTGTAGACTAAAACAGAGAAGTGGTTTGTGTGTAGACTAAAACAGAGATGTGGTCAGTGAGTAGACTAAAACAGAGAAGTAGTCTGTGAGTAGACTAAAACAGAGAAGTGGTTTGTGTGTAGACTAAAACAGAGAAGTGGTTTGTGTGTAGGCTAAAACAGAGAAGTGGTTTGTGTGTAGACTAAAAAAGAGAAGTGGTTTGTGTGTAGACTAAAACAGAGAAGTGGTTTGTGTGTAGACTAAAACCGAGAAGTGGTCAGTGAGTAGACTAAACAGGGAAGTGGTCTGTGAGTAGATTAAAACGGAGAAGTGGTCTGTGGGTAGACTAAAACAGAAAAATGGTTTGTGGGTAGACTAAAACAGAGAAGTGGTCTGTGGGTAGACTAAAACAGAGAAGTGGTCTGTGGGTAGACTAAAACAGAGAAGTGGTTTGTGGGTAGACTAAAACAGAGAAGTGGTTTGTGTGTAGACTAAAACAGAGAAATGGTCTGCGAGTAGACTAAAACAGAAAAATTATTTGTGGGTAGACTAAAACAGAGAAATGGTTTGTGGGAGGACTAAAACAGAGAAGTGGTCTGTGGGTAGATTGAAACAGAGAAATGGTCTGCAAGTAGACTAAAACAGAAAAATGTTTTGTGGGTAGACTAAAACAGAGAAATGGTTTGTGGGAGGACTAAAACAGAGAAGTGGTCTGTGGGTAGATTGAAACAGAAATGTGGTTTGTGGGTAGATTAAGACAGAGAACTGGTCTGTGGGTAGACTAAAACAGAGATGTGGTCTGTGGGTAGATTGAAACAGAGATGTGGTCTGTTGGTAGATTGAAACAGAAATGTGGTTTGTGGGTAGATTAAAACAGAGAAGTGGTCTGTGGGTAGACTAAAACAGAGATGTGGTCTGTGGGTAGATTGAAACAGAGATGTTATCTGTGGGTAGATAAAAACAGAGAAGTGATATGTGGGTAGACTAAAACAGAGATGTGGTCTTTGGGTAGACTAAAACAGAGATGTTGTCTGTGGGTAGACTAGAACAGAGAAGTGGTTTGTGGGTAAACTAAAACAGAGATGTGGTCTGTTAGTAGATTAACAACAACTTAAATGGTTCGGCCACCTGGTCAGAATGAATCCTCACCAATCGCCATCAAGGGCATTCTTCTCGAGAATGCATGGACAAAGACCAAGAGAAAGACCTAAAAGAAGATGAATAGATGCAGTGACAGAGACATGTAACAACAAAGGAAAATCACTAATTCAGACAGTTCGAGCAGCACAAGAACGACAAATGATATAACGACAACATCTTTTCGGTATTAGTGAGAAAGATAAAAAAAAAAGATGGGTAGCAAAGACATTTATATAAAGATCACAATATACTTATATATAGGTAGTAAAGACACTCATATATAGATCGCAAATATACCTACATATAGTTAATAAAGACACATATATGGATCGCAAAAATACATATATATATATATAGGTAGTAAAGACACTTATATATAGATCGCAAATATACCTATATATAGGTAGTAAAGACACTTATATATAGATCGCAAAAATACCTATATATAGGTAGTAAAGACACTTATATATAGATCGCAAATATACCTATATATAGGTAGTAAAGACACATATATAGATCGCAAATATACCTATATATAGGTAGTAAAAACACATATATAGATCTCAAATATACCTATATATAGGTAGTAAAGACACTTATATATAGATCGCAAATATACTTATATATAGGTAGTAAAACACATATATAGATCTCAAATATACCTATATATAGGTAGTAAAGACACTTATATATAGATCGCAAAAATACCTATATATAGGTAGTAAAAACACATATATAGATCGCAAATATACTTATATATAGGTAGTAAAACACATATATAGATCGCAAATATACTTATATATATATAGGTAGAAAAGACACTTATATATAGATAGCAAAGACGACTCAATAAAGTGTCAAATATACTTCTAGAGATGTCCCATCATCATCATCATCATTGAGTGCCGTCACCGCAACGAAGGTTGACTACCATGGAGCGCCATTGTTATCTGTCTCTTGCTTTGATGGTGCAGGTTGTCATAGGCTGATTTGTTCATCTTTTGGTGTTACTCGTCCATGTTAGTCTTGGTCTGTCTCTGCCTCTTTTATCTTGTATTTTCTCCTCCAAGATTACTTTTAGTAGGCTGTTGTGTCTTTTAACATGCCCCCAAAATTGCATTTGTCTTGTTTGAATTGTGTTTTTTATTTCGCATTTCATTTTTAGTTGTTTTAAATTGTCATCATTTGTTTTCTTTTCCTTTCATTCAATTCTACCTATTCTTCTATATATCCACATTTCAAAGGCTTCAATTCTCTGTTCTGTTTTCTTGTCTAATGTCCATGTTTCAGCCCCATATAGGAATGTTGAGAAGACATAACATTTTGCTATTCTTAGTTTTAGCTCTGGTGTTATTTGTTTTGATGTTAGCATGTTCTTCATGACATTAAAATTACTTTTTGCCATTCCTATTCTTGTGTTTATTTTAGTTTTACATTTTCCATCACTGGTTATAATATATCCAAGGTAGTTGTTGTTCTGAATTGTCTCCAGGTCTATTCCTTTAATTTTTATATCTGCTTGTGAGTTTTGAGCATTTTCATTGTTTATGATCATAGTTTTAATCTTTTTGATATTCATATCTAGTCCATATTTCTAGCTTGTCATGTTATTTCATTAAGTAATTGTTGTAGGTCTTTAGGATTTTCTGTTAGTTGTACAGGATTGTCAGCATATCTTAGGTTATTGATTATCTTTCCTTTAATGTTTAGGCCTGGCATCTCTAAGATGTTTTTAGAGATTTGCTCAGTGTATAGATTGAACAAGCTTGGTGATAAGATGCATTTCTGTTTTACTCCTCCTTTATATCAATGCGTGAAGAGTTCTCCTTGTTATATTGTATTATTGCTATTTGCTCCCAGTACAAATTTCATATTAGCCGTATGTCTGTGTCGTCTAGATTTATATATTTGAGACAGTCTATAAGTTGATTATGGTGTATTCTATCAAAAGTTTTGGTGTGGTCTATATTAGTTTATTTATTTATATGTATATTTCAATCAATGTCCTCATGCTGAATATGGTTTCTTTTGTCCCACTGTTTTTCCTGAATCCAAATTGTTATTCCTCGAATTCAGTATTAATTTTATTCTGAATCCTTCCCTGTATAACTTTTAGTAAAATGTTTATTACCTGGCTCACGAGGCTTTTTGTTCTAAAATATCTGCATTCAACTGCACCATTCCTTTTAGACAATGCAATGAATGTTGATGCATTTATTTCATTTGGTATGTATCATGTATGGTATATGTCATTGCGTATGTGATCACTTCAATGCTAAAATCCTCTAGTGCCTTTTTCATCTCTATATGTATGTTGTCAGGTCCTGCTGCTTTTCTATTTTTCATTGTTTTTATAGCTTTTCCACTTCAGATTTTAAGATTTTATAGCTTGACATACATTTTATAGATATTTTTGCTGTCCCTTTCGTCATGAAATAATTCTGTTATATATTCCTGCCATCTATCGGTTATATCTTTGTTGTCTGTTAGCATTATTCCTTCTTTGTTTGCAATACATCCGTTTCTTGAAGCTATTTGTTATTAGTCATTCTCTTTATTTGTGGGTGCATCCCTCTTAAATTGTGTTTACTTTCCATAGTTTCAATTTTACACATTTTTGGTGGAGCCAGTCTTCTTTTACCTTTTTGCACATTTTGCGTATTTCATTATCAATTTCCTTGTATCTGGCACTGTTATTCGCTTGTCTCCTTTCTTCTATTTTGTCTTTGATAGTGTTATCCATTTATGTTTTTTGTTCCTTTCAGATGAGAGATCTAGCTAAGACCACTTTATTTTGGATATTAAAACACATCTAGATAAAGAACAAAGACACTTATATAGGTAGCAAAGACACTTCTATATCGGTAGCAAAGACACTTCTATATCGTTACTAAAGACACCACTATTTTTGTAGCAAATACAAGTCTTCTTGGGAAGCAAAGACCCAACTGTATATATTTCTAAAGACACGTCGCTATTTGTCTTAACTACAGTTATATATGGTAATCAAAGAAACTCTCATATGGGTACCAAAGCCAATTCTGTATGGGTCTGAAATATACTGCTACACATCTAGCAGAAACACTCACTTAAAGGCAACAAATAAACCTTGTATACGTAGTATAGACACTTCTCTATAATAGAACATCTCTCTCTCTCTCTCTCTGCGTTCAGGACTCAATCAGAGTAAGGATTCCAGACTCTCATATGAAGTCAGCTGTCAGGCTAAGTGTGTTGATCGCCCCCACAGACAGAACATCACAATTATAGTCTGTCAGATCCACTCTGACTGAACACCCGTTAATACGTTGCACTGTGTTCTGCGCCAGTGGCCCAGTGCATCCGGTTTCAGCCAGCATTTTATTCAGGTTTGCTTTCCCTAGCCTTTTATTGTCCCCAATCTTCCTGCAAGGCAGCAGATGATCTTTTCTGTAGGGGGATTCTGCCCTTAGATGGTCGGCCCTCCCAGGTTTACGAGCACCATCTGTCCGAGTCACTAGAGGTGACTAACACAGACATGCACACACAAAGATATGAGATGTGACTAACACATACACGGACACACAAAGATGTGAGATGTGACTAACACAGACATACACACACAAAGATGTGAGATGTGACTAACACAGACATGCACACACAAAGATATGAGATGTGACTAATACAGACATGCACACACAGGGATACGAGGCATGACTAACACTGACACACATCAAGATATATGACACATGACTAACATAAACATGCACATAAAGATATGAGATATAACTCACATTGACATGCACACACAAAGATATGACACATGCCTAACATAGACATGCCCACAAAGATAAGATATATGACTAACATAGATATGCACACACAAAGATATGAGATGTGACTAACACATACACGGACACACAAAGATGTGAGATGTGACTAACACAGACATACACACACAAAGATGTGAGATGTGACTAACACAGACATGCACACACAAAGATATGAGATGTGACTAATACAGACATGCACACAGCGATACGAGGCATGACTAACACTGACACACATCAAGGTATATGACACATGACTAACATAAACATGCACATAAAGATATGAGATATAACTGACATTGACATGCACACACAAAGATATGACACATGCCTAACATAGACATGCCCACAAAGATAAGATATATGACTAACATAGATATGCACACACAAAGATATGAGGTAGGACTAACATAGCCATGCACACACAAGCATATGAGATGTGACAAACACAGACATGCACACACAAAGATATGAGATATCACTAACCCAGACATGCACACACAAAGATATGACATATGACTAACACTGGTATACACTAAGATATGAGATATGACTAAACACAGACATAAAGATATGAGACATGATTAACACGGACACACCGAGATATGAGATATGACTAACATGACACACACCAAGATATGAGCCATGGCCAGCACACACAAGCTAAGATATGAGCCATGGCTATAACAGAAACACAGCAAGATGCTTCACTAAAAAACACCAAAAAATGAACCATGTCTAGCACAGAAACACATTAAAGTGCCCATATGCTTGGGCTTGTTGTAGTCGGCAGACTCTTCTGAACGTGGGAATCACAGGTTTCGTTAAACAGTTGTCCGGAGATTTGAGAGTGCAGTCTGACCCATAGAACGTTCTCTTGCATTTACAGATTCCCGATCGACTGTTGACAGGTGTCGTTGAAACAGTTGTCCGGACATTTGAGAGTACATATGATGTCACAGCCATCAGAACACATCTGTTCGCACTGTAGCCCAAAATTACCATCTGGACAAGTGTCATTACAGGTATAGCCAAGATGTTTACATTGTAAGCATTTTCCAGATTTTTCCTCAAATAAAGGACAGACACTGAGACAAGACCCGGAACAGTCGTGTCCATAGATCCCATGTGAACAGTAGCCGTGACGAGTACCGATGATGACATTGCAGCCTTTACTACACCCACTACACACTGCACAAAACGACCAAGAATGCTCGTCCAGACAATAGGTGTCTGTAAATGTTTGCACCTCACATACCGTCAGTGCACTGTCGGCCTGCGAAATGGTCGGTGAGAACTCAATCTTAATGTGTGCCATTGACGTTTGTGTTTTGACTACAATAGTGTTCACAGATAAATTAGGGTAGGATATATCATTATACTGGAACACTACTCCGCCACTGTCAGAGAAAGCCCTTAGAGTGGCATTCTTTACCCGAATCATAGTGCTAGCTCGATGATAGATTCGAATGATGTGAGTCTTCTGGGCGTTGCAAAGTTCAGATACCAGTAAACAGAATTGGCTCCACTTCTCCATTGTGTGTGTTTGCAGCCATTGTCATAGAGATTGGTCTTTGTTTTGCTATTAACTGCGGCCTTTGGTCCATATCCGTCCCCTGTATAACAAGCATCAAATGTTTTGTGCATTAAATCGGTCTGGTTTGTGTTCTGTTTGAGAGCCAGTTTCCGACCCCCGCCAATGCAGTTGGAGCAGATATTTGCAACTATCACCCTTTCATTCCGTAACTTGTTGATCAGACCAGCCCCAGTGCAGAAGGCATCAATCTCGTGCGGACTAACTACAAACCTTGATACATTGTTACATGAGGCAGAACCATTCAGTTTTACCGTGAAACTGTCCGGATAGTTTAAGTTATTCGCATACATCCTAAACCAGGAGAACGGCAAAGATTGATTGAGAGTTGCCTCGACTGATGTAGAATCTGTGTCCGGATTACATGAGGTGTCGTTGCCATCAAACAGGAAAGTAGGTTAAGATTTTTGGGCATATTTGCATCTGAAAACAGACATAAGAGTACAATAAACAAGTCAATCCACATAATTGCCAAATGTAATAATCTATCTTGTTGGGTATTTGCTCCACAGCGAGTTGAAGTGATAATTAAAAAAATTATTTTGTAATCAAAATTATACATCTAACCTTCTAGGAAGAAAAACTGTTGTTGGTAAGTTATAGGCTGTACTTAGAAAATGTGATCTGGTAAGTTACACGCTGTAGTTAGAGATTGTGATCTGGTAAGTTATAGGCTGTAGTTAGAGATTGTGATCTGGTAAGTTATACGCTGTAGTTAGATATTGTGATCTGGTAAGTTATACGCTGTAGTTAGAGATTGTGATCTGGTAAGTTATACGCTGTAGTTAGAGATTGTGATCTGGTAAGTTATAGGCTGTAGTTAGAGATTGTGATCCGGTAAGTTATACGCTGTAGTTAGAGATTGTGATCTGGTAAGTTATAGGCTGTAGTTAGATATTGTGATGTGGTAAGTTATACGCTGTAGTTAGAGATTGTGATCTGGTAAGTTATACGCTGTAGTTAGAGATTGTGATCTGGTAAGTTATAGGCTGTAGTTAGAGATTGTGATCTGGTAAGTTATACGCTGTAGTTAGATATTGTGATCTGGTAAGTTATACGCTGTAGTTAGAGATTGTGATCTGGTAAGTTATACGCTGTAGTTAGAGATTGTGATCTGGTAAGTTATAGGCTGTAGTTAGAGATTGTGATCTGGTAAGTTATACGCTGTAGTTAGAGATTGTGATCTGGTAAGTTATAGGCTGTAGTTAGATATTGTGATGTGGTAAGTTATACGCTGTAGTTAGAGATTGTGATCTGGTAAGTTATACGCTGTAGTTAGAGATTGTGATCTGGTAAGTTATAGGCTGTAGTTAGAGATTGTGATCTGGTAAGTTATACGCTGCAGTTAGAGATTGTGATCTGGTAAGTTATAGGCTGTAGTTAGAGACTGTGATCTGGTAAGTTATAGGCTGTAGTTAGAGATTGTGATCTGGTAAGTTATACGCTGTAGTTAGAGATTGTGATCTGGTAAGTTATAGGCTGTAGTTAGAGATTGTGATCTGGTAAGTTATACGTTGTAGTTAGAGATTGTGATCTGGTAAGTTATAGGCTGTAGTTAAAGACTGTGGTCTGGTAAGTTATAGGCTGTAGTTAGAGACTGTGATCGGGTAAGTTATAGGCTGTAGTTAGAGACTTTGATCTCGTAAGTTATACGCTGTAGTTGAAGACTGTGATCTGGTATGTTATACGCTGTAGTTGAAGACTGTGATCTGGTATGTTATACGCTGTAGTTGGAGACTGTGATCTGGTATGTTATATGCTGTAGTTAGAGACTGTGATCTGGTAAGTTATATGCTGTAGTTGGAGATTGTGATCTTGTATGGATCGTACTGACACTCTATATGTGAACCATTAGGGAAGTGTTCCCTTGTTAAGTTCAACTGTGAAAGCTACAAACGACACGTTTGCTACAATTTTAAAAGTAAAAAATCTATCCCGTGAAAATAATTAAATTAATCGACTAGAAATATTGAAGTAAATCATGGACAATTGGACAACAGAGAAAAAATGTTGTGGAGGTAACAGAAGAAAATGCATAGTTCAAATGTGATCAAATAAAGTTGGAATGTTGTAAGACTAGAGTCAGTGCTCTCTTCGTGGCTTTACCCTTCCCTGTTCCATGTGTAGTGGGATCTGATAGTCATAGGTCGCTTACTCTTGACCTCACTGTGTTGTTGATGTTTTGTGTCAGTTGATGTTGTGTGTCAGTTGATGTTGTGTGTCGGTTGATGGTGTGTGTCAGTGGATGTTGTGTGTCAGTTGATGTTGTGTGTCAGTGAATGTTGTGTGTCGGTTGATGTTGTGTGTCAGTTGATGTTGTGTGTCAGTGGATGTTGTGTGTCGGTTGATGTTTTTTTGTCCGTTGATATTGTGTGTCGGTTGATATAGTGTATCAGTGGATGTTGTGTGTCAGTGGATGTTGTGTGTCGGTTGATGTTTTTTTGTCAGTTGATATTGTGTGTCGGTTGATATTGTGTATCAGTGAATGTTTTGTGTCAGTGGATGTTGTGTGTCGGTGGATGTTGTGTGTCAGTTGATATTATGTGTCGGTTGATGTTGTGTGTCGGTGGATATTGTGTGTCGGTTGATATTGTGTGTCGGTGGATATTGTGTGTCGGTTGATATTGTGTGTCGGTTGATATTGTGTGTCGGTTGATGTTGTGTGTCAGTTGATGTTGTGTGTCAGTTGATGGTGTGTGTCAGTTGATGGTGTGTGTCAGTTGATGTTGTGTGTCAGTTGATGTTGTGTGTCAGTTGATGTTGTGTGTCAGTTGATGTTGTGTGTCAGTTGATGTTGTGTGACAGTTGATGTTGTGTGTCAGTTGATGTTGTGTGTCAGTTGATGGTGTGTGTCAGTTGATGTTTTGTGTCAGTTGATGTTGTGTGTCAGTTGATGGTGTGTGTCAGTTGATGTTGTGTGTCAGTTGATGGTGTGTGTCAGCTGATGTTGTGTGTCAATTGATGTTGTGTGTCAGTTGATATTGTGTGTTATTTGATGTTATGCGTCAGCTGATGTTGTGTGTCTGTGGATGTTGTGTGTCAGTGGATGTTGTGTGTCAGCTGATGTTATGTGTCAATTGATGTTGTGTGTCAGGTGATAGTGTGTGTTATTTGATGTTGTGAGTCAATTGATGTTGTGTGTCAGTGGATGTTGTGTGTCAGTTGATATTGTGTGTTATTTGATTTTGTGAGTCAGTTGATGTTGTGTGTCAGTGGATGTTATGTGTCAATTGATGTTGTGTGTCAGTGGATGTTGTGTGTCAGTGGATGTTATGTGTCAGTGGATGTTGTTTGTCAGTTGGTGTTGCTAGTCAGTGGATGTTGTCAGTCAGTGGATGTTGTGTGTCAGTTGATAATGTGTGTCAATTTGATGTTGTCAGTCAATGGATTTTGTGTGCCAGTTGATGTTGTGTGTCATAGGGGATGTTGTGTGTCACTTGATGTTGTAAGTCATGGATGTTGTGCCACATTGTGGGTGTTGTGTTTCATAGTGGATGTTTTGTGTCATTTTCTATGTTGTGTGACATAGTGTATGTTGTGTGTCTGTGTCTCTCCGGACTGTGATCTGCTCGCTTGTGATTCTCAACATGTCCAACTATTTGGGTCTGCGGGCTGAGTGGGAATTCCTGGAAAACGAACATCTAGTTTGACTTCATCTTTGCAAGTTAGGGGAGCTTGTGGGTAGAGTGTGGTCGGACGCCTGTATTTCCTATACTTGAACACGTCACGCTAGTTGGTATGTTTTCTGGTTTTATTTCTGCTAGCGTGCCTTAGTAAATCTATAGTTGTCTGTGTTTTCACAGTGTGGGTGTTGAATAAAGCTGGAGATAATGGTGGGTCCTGTGGTAGATCAGGCGTTAACATCAACAGTCGCTGAAAACGGGCAGCAAATAATGACAAGCTGACCAGGGGACGATGGTATTGACCTGAAGATCAAGTGGTCGCAAGTTATGTACACCCCAACAAGGTATGATGACAGCTGTACAAAAATAAGAACACAAAACAATACTGACGTTTCGGCTTACATGCCACCTTCTTCAGAACACGAAAACATTACAGACGGGCAACGGAATAAAGAAAATTATTGATCTGTCACTGGTATCCACTAAACTCACATCAGCAATCGAGTGGGGTGTCCCATGGCAGTGCTAATCTCCCCTGCTGTAGAGAACTGCTAAGGAAGGGCAAACAATTGAAAACAAGTCACGTAAAGTCAGGCTTGACGTCACAGGATAGGTCTTTGTGAATAAGATAACGTAAGATAAGAGATGACGTCACTACGCTCGGAGAAATAACGGGATAAGCTACCTGGTGGGATCATTGTTTGGAGAATGTGATGGTTTGTAAATACATAGTTGAGCTGACATTTCCGGTCTGACCATGTCCTGCGTTAGCAGCAAAACATGGATGTGATGGTTTGTAAATACATAGTTGAGCTGACATTTCCGGTCTGACCATGTCCTGCGTTAGCAGCAAAACATGGATGTGATGGTTTGTAAATACATAGTTGAGCTGACATTTCCGGTCTGACCATGTCCTGCGTTAGCAGCAAAACATGGATGTGATGGTTTGTAAGTACATAGTTGAGCTGACATTTCCGGTCTGACCATGTCCTGCGTTAGCAGCAAAACATGGATGTGAAGGTATGTAAATACATAGTTGAGCTGACATTTCCGGTCTGACCATGTCCTGCGTTAGCAGCAAAACATGGATGTGAAGGTATGTAAATACATAGTTGAGCTGACATTTCCGGTCTGACCACGTCCTGCGTTAGCAGCAAAACATGGATGTGAAGGTTTGTAAATACATAGTTGAGCTGACATTTCCGGTCTGACCACGTCCTGCGTTAGCAGCAAAACAAGGATGTGAAGGTTTGTAAATACATAGTTGAGCTGACATTTCCGGTCTGACCACGTCCTGCGTTAGCAGCAAAACATGGATGTGAAGGTTTGTAAATACATAGTTGAGCTGGACATTTCCGGTCTGACCACGTCCTGCGTTAGCAGCAAAACATGGATGTGAAGGTTTGTAAATACATAGTTGAGCTGGACATTTCCGGTCTGGCCATGTCCTGCGTTAGCAGCAAAACATGGATGTGAAGCTACTTAAAACACTGGTCAGGGAAGACAGCAAGGTGAAATGAACAGAGTTATATGAGAGGGTCACCGGACAACTGTTTGAACGAAACCTGTGAACAGTTCATCGAAGCCTGCGTCTCGTATGTCGATGATTCCAACGTTAAGAAGAGTCTGCAGACTACAACAAACCCAAGCATATGGATACCACAATGTGTTTATGTGCTAGACTTGGTTCATTTCTTGGTGTTTTGTCCGTGAAGCAATGGCTCATATCTAAATGTGTTTCAGTGCTAGTCATGGCTCATATCTTGGTGTGTTTCTGTGTTAGCCATGGCTCAAATCTTAGCCTGTGTGTGTGTGTGCTAGCCATGGCTCATATCTAGGTGTGTATCATGTTAATCATGTCTCATATCTTTATGTGCGTCTGAGTTTAGTACTATCTCATATCTTAATGTGTATCTGTGTTGGTCATGTGTCATATCTTTGTGTGTGCATGTCTGGGTTAGGGATATCTCATATCGTTGTGTGCATGTTTATGTTGGTCTTATCTCATATCTTTGTGTGTGCATGTCTGTGTTTGTCACTTTTCATATCCTTGTGTGTGCCTAGCTATGTTAGTCACATCTCATATCTTTGTGTGTGCATGTCTGTGTTTGTCACTTCTCATATCCTTGTGTGTGCCTAGCTATGTTAGTCACATCTCATATCTTTGTGTGTGCATGTTTGTGTTTGTCACTTCTCATATCCTTGTGTGTGCCTAGCTATGTTAGTCACATCTCATATCTTTGTGTGTGCATGTCTGTGTTTGTCACTTCTCATATCCTTGTGTGTGCCTAGCTATGTTAGTCACATCTCATATCTTTGTGTGTGCATGTCTGTGTTTGTCACTTCTCATATCCTTGTGTGTGCATGTCTATGTTAGGTATGTGTCATATCTTTGTATGTGCATGTCTATGTTAGTCATATCTCATATCTTTATGCGCATGTTTATGTTAGTCATGTGTCATATATCTTGATATGTGTCAGTGTTAGTCATGCCTCGTATCGCTATGTACATGTCTGTGTTAGTCACATCTCATATCTTTGTGTGTGCATGTCTGTGTTAGTCACCTCTAGTGACTCGGGCAGATGGTGCTCGTAAACCTGGAAGGGCAGATCATCTAAGGGCAGAATCCCCCTACAGAAAAGATCATCTGCTGCCTTGCAGGACGATTGGGGACAAACCAAGGCTAAGGAAAGCAAACCTGAATAAAATGCTGGCTGAAATCGGATGCACTGGGCCACTGGCGCAGAACACAGTGCAACGTTTTAACGGGTGTTCAATCAGAGTGGATCTGGCAGACTCTAAATGTGTTGTCCTGTCTGTGGGGGCGATCATCACACTTAACCTGACTGCATGTGGGAGTCTGGAATCCTACTCTGATTGAGTCCTAATCGCAGGGAGACAGAGACAGAGAGAGGGAGGGATATGAGAGGGTGAGAATCTCATGGACAGGCACAAAGTGTAGTGATGACTTTCATACAAATGTTAAGGGAAAAGGGGAGAAATTAACAAAATTAGCATCAAAAATAAAGTGAGATTTACCAAAATCAGTGAAGAAGGTAAGAAGTATAACATGACAATTGTGAACATGAACAGAGAGATTGATCAAATACAGAGCAGAGACAAACAAGTAGAAACATCAAACGGGTAATGTCAACAGAAATCAAGAGACAGCGTACAGCGAATAAGGACAACTTTCAGAAACACATGGAAGACTATATATGACTTTTTACGGTTGATTAACATAAGTAAAAAAAAAAGTAAAGAGCCCCCGTCCCACCAAGTGGCGTATAGGGAATATGCTGTTAGTGATCATATATTTTACAGACCTTCATCACACAATTTTTTGGTTCAATGCGGTTGATATTACGCCCGTGCCACTTTACTTTTCCAGAAAAAAAATCCCGTACCCATTTAAGGCTGGGTGAACCCGGAAACCGTCGGATGGGATCAAACCCTAGCTCTGGTTGATTAGAATAAGAAAAAATAATTTAATAAATTAAAGATAAATACCACAGATGAAATGGAGAAACAGGGATTAAACACATGAAAAGTAACAAAAGAAGCCTGTCTAAGCCAGAAGTGCAGAGAGAGAGAGAGAGAGAGAGAGAGAGAGAGAGAGAGAGAGCGAGAGAGAGAGAAGAGAGAGTTATGCAACTCAAGTCACGGACATATTCACACTTGAACATAAACAAAAACACAACCAAAGAATGTTTAAACTCAAAGGAATGCGGAGTGTGGATCAAACAAGAAAATATAAGGAAAAGATGGACAGATTCAATCAAAGATCCCAATAGTAAAGAAGAACGAAACATTCAAAACATTGGGAGATAACCAACAATACTTGAAGATGGAAGGTGTCAGTTGTCGTACACAACATGAAAGTAGATAAGATCAGATAGTATAGTCAAGGGGACATGGAAGCATTGAGAGGATATACAACAGAAATATAGAAAAACTGCCGGTAGATACCACCCGATTTACTGAAACTTAAATTGATAGTTGTACCACAGAAGTGACATGTTAAACGATGTCCTCTACTGGTCGATGAGGGGAGAATTAAATAACAACTTTGAGAAATGTGCTTAGGATTTACAAATCCATGTTCTTTTTTCTTTCAGAAAGCTTTTTTTCTACAGAACGTAAGTAATTTGTTGTTGACCTGATTCGATTTCTTCCCCTAAATCTGGTTCCTTCAAACCAAACTAATTTGTTGTTGACCTGATTCGATTTCTTCCCCTAAATCTGGTTCCTTCAAACCAAACTAATTTGTTGTTGACCTGATTCGATTTCTTCCTCTAAATCTGGTTCCTTCAAACCAAACTAATTTGTTGTTGACTTTGATTTCATTTCTTCCTCTAAATCTGGCTCCTTCAAACCAAACTAATTTGTTGTTGACTTTGATTTCATTTCTTCCCCTAAATCTGGCTCCTTCAAACCAAACTAATTTGTTGTTGACTTTGATTTCATTTCTTCCCCTAAATCTGGTTCCTTCAAACCAAACTAATTTGTTGTTGACTTTGATTTCATTTCTTCCCCTAAATCTGGCTCCTTCAAACCAAACTAATTTGTTGTTGACTTTGATTTCATTTCTTCCCCTAAATCTGGTTCCTTCAAACCAAACTAATTTGTTGTTGACTTTGATTTCATTTCTTCCCCTAAATCTGGTTCCTTCAAACCAAACTAATTTGTTGTTGACTTTGATTTCATTTCTTTCCCCTAAATCTGGCTTCTTCAAACCAAACTAATTTGTTGTTGACTTTGATTTCATTTCTTCCCCTAAATCTGGTTCCTTCAAACCAAACTAATTTGTTGTTGACTTTGATTTTATTTCTTCCCCTAAATCTGGTTCCTTCAACCAAACTAATTTGTTGTTGACTTTGATTTCATTTCTTCCCCTAAATCTGGTTCCTTCAAACCAAACTAATTTGTTGTTGACTTTGATTTAATTTCTTTCCCTAAATCTGGTTCCTTCAAACCAAACTAATTTGTTGTTGACTTTGATTTCATTTCTTCCTCTAAATCTGGCTCCTTCAAACCAAACTAATTTGTTGTTGACTTTGATTTCATTTCTTCCTCTAATCTGGTTCCTTCAAACCAAACTAATTTGTTGTTGACTTTGATTTCATTTCTTCCTCTAAATCTGGTTCCTTCAAACCAAACTAATTTGTTGTTGACTTTGATTTCATTTCTTCCTCTAAATCTGGTTCCTTCAAACCAAACTAATTTGTTGTTGACTTTGATTTCATTTCTTCCTCTAAATCTGGTTCCTTCAAACCAAACTAATTTGTTGTTGACTTTGATTTCATTTCTTCCCCTAAATCTGGTTCCTTCAAACCAAACTAATTTGTTGTTGACTTTGATTTCATTTCTTCCTCTAAATCTGGCTCCTTCAAACCAAACTAATTTGTTGTTGACTTTGATTTCATTTCTTCCCCTAAATCTGGCTCCTTCAAACCAAACTAATTTGTTGTTGACTTTGATTTCATTTCTTCCCCTAAATCTGGCTCCTTCAAACCAAACTAATTTGTTGTTGACTTTGATTTCATTTCTTCCCCTAAATCTGGCTCCTTCAAACCAAACTAATTTGTTTTGTGTTTTGACGATCATCATCAATGTACTCAGGGACCTTTAGTCTCCTTGATGACGTCACAGACAGATATAAGCACGAGTTCCGTATTACCCGCGATGATCTATGTGGTAGATTGAGAAATAGTTGCAGGTCACGTTTTTACATCTACCAAGTACCAGGATTTGCCGGTGCGCTGCCGGGCCCAAAAGGGGAGTAAAGAATAGTGGCGCTGTTCCCTACCAGGCATGTTTGTAAGAGACGACTAAGGAGAGTTAAACATGGGACTGGCTTTCCCATTCTGTAAGAAAAATATAAGCCGAAAAACTTCACAAACATGGACAAGTAAAAGAAAAGTAAATTCGCCATCAGGGAAAGATAAATGCTTTCTGTCTAAGAGATGTATGGCGCGATCCAGAGAAAGCTGTAAGGAGTCCGGGTTGCTGACTCACCTTTTGTCTACCAGGAAATCCTCCAGAATCGTCACCTGGAATGTACGTACCTTAAATGATCAAAAATCTAAATGATCCGCACAGGTAGCAGATTTTTTGAGAAATTACAAAATAAATATTCTGGGAATGTGCAAAACAAGGTGGTTGGGAACAGAACGGATAAAACTAAATACAGGAGAAATTATTTTGTCACCAGGGCAACAGGAACCTGGAGCACAACATAGTGAATTGGTAGCTATAATGTTATCAAGGGAAGAATAGAAAACACTGACAGAATGGGAAGCAGTAGGGCCAAGACTAATGAGAGCAACATTTAAAACAACCAAAACAAAATAAAAATACACATTATCCAATGCTACGCACCAACCAATGATAAGGAAGATTTAGTTAAAAATGAATTCTATAAACAGTTACAATGTCAGGATTCTATAAACAGTTACAATGTCAGGATTCTATAAACAGCTACAATGTCAGGATTCTATAAACAGCTACAATGTCAGGATTCTATAAACAGCTACAATGTCAGGATTCTATAAACAGCTACAATGTCAGGATTCTATAAATAGCTACAATGTCAGGATTCTATAAACAGCTACAATGTCAGGATTCTATAAACAGCTACAATGTCAGGATTCTATAAACAGCTACAATGTCAGGATTCTATAAACAGCTACAATGTCAGGATTCTATAAACAGCAACAATGTCAGGATTCTATAAACAGCTACAATGTCAGGATTCTATAAACAGCTACATGTCAGGATTCTATAAACAGCTACAATGTCAGGATTCTATAAACAGCTACAATGTCAGGATTCTATAAACAGCTACAATGTCAGGATTTTATAAACAGTTACAATGTCAGGTGGATGAAAGACGAGCTAAGGATGTTATAATCTTGATGGGGGATCTAAATGCAAAAGTAGGATCGGACAACAGAGGCTTCGAAGAGATTATGGGATAACATGGACTTGGAGATATAAACGAGAATGGTGAGATATTCGTGAATTTCTGCGCCCTTAATCAAGTGAGCCTAGGAGGAGCAATATTCCAACATAAAAAATACATAACGCTACATGGGTGTCACCAGATCATAGAACGGAAAATCAAATTGACCACATATGTATTAATAATAAGTTTAAGTCATCCTTACAGAATGTAAAAGTATATAGAGGGGCAGATGTGGCTTCAGATCATCATCTTCTGCTAGACAAACTTAAACTTAAACTGAAAAAAATGCACTATAACACATACAGATTGACAGTATTTCAATGTAGGGTTTCTTAAACAGCAAAGAATTAAAGATACTTTTGCAGTCACAGTATCAAACAAATACCAAGTTCTCCAACAACTAGAAAATACAATAAATATAGAAGATCATTGGAAACAGGTACAATATATATGGAAAGAAATATGCGAAGAAACGCTGGGGAAAAGTGTACGCCATACTAATGCATGGATGGCAGCAGAGACCCTGGATACAATTAAAGAAAGAAAGAATAAGCGAGCAGACATAAATAAAAGCAAAACGAGAAGTAATAAAGCCAAGACACAGGAATTTTACACATAGGTGAACAAAGAAGTGAGAAGATGCATTAAAAGGGATAAGAGGAATATATAGATGAACTAGCTAAAGAGCAGAAGAAGCAGCAAATAAAGGGAATTTGAAAGAACTGTGCAACAGCAATACATAAATTAAGTGGAAAATACAAACAGATCAACGCCTTTATCAAAGATAAGAAAGGAAATCTGCTTAGTAATATAAGGGAACAATGGAAAGATGGAAAGAGCACTTTGAAGAACTTTTGAACAGACCCGGCTCAAATAATCCTCCAGATATACTACCAGCAGAAGAAGAGTTACACGTTAACTGTGGAAAACCAAGCAAAGAAGAAATAATGAAAGCCATCAAACTATTAAAAGATGGTAAAGCCACAGGACCAGATGAAATTCCTTCGAAAGCCATCAAAGCAGATATTAACATCTCTACCAAGATGCTACATAATCTATTAGATAAAATTTGGGAGAGGGAAGAACTACCTAAAGACTGGAAAGAAGGTTATATGATCAAACTACCAAAGAAAGGAAGTTTACAGGAGTGCACAAATTATAGGGGAATTATGCTACTATCAGTGCCAGGAAAAATATTAAGCAGAATCACTCCGTAGAGACTAAAAGAGGCCATAGAGAGACATTTGAGAGATGAACAAGCAGGTTTTAGGAAGAACAGATCATGTACTGATCAAATACCTACTCTACGTATAAAAGTTGAACAAAGTTTAGAACTACAGTCCCCACTTTATATTCGATTCATAGATTACGTAAAGGCAGATGTTTACACAATAGGCTCTTTTTGGAATCCCCGTGGAAAAGACAAAGAGGAAGACCAATGCATTTTTGGAGAAGACAGATGATAGCAGATATAAAGAAGACGGGTAAGCCTTTAAATGATCTTAAAAGAATGGCAAGAAACAGAACTTCTTGGAAAGTGTATGCAACCTATGCTCCACATGGAACTGAAAGGTAGAAGAGATGAAGAAGGAGAAGTACCAGTTTTGATGGTGTCGGTGGTCATGTCGTTCCAGAACTTTCTATCTCTACAGTTCCACAACTGCCATGTTACCATGTCATCCTACTTCCATTTAATTTTTCTTAGTGTTTTCCTCTACCTCTTCATTCTTCTGATTTCCAGTTGCCACTGAATGTTCTAGCAGTCTCCGCTACATGGTCAACAAGTGATCGTTGTTGCCTCTTGAAAATAAGTCTCTCTTTGTTTCTTTGATCACTTATCACTTTGATAGCTGTCTATGTGACTGTCTGCGGGCTGTCAATAGGTATGTCTATTGGGTTATTTATGGAATTGTGTATAGGGCTGTCTAATTGGCCTTAAATTGGGCAGTCTATGAGGTTGTACATAATTCTGTTCATCTGGTTGTCTATGGACTTGTTCATGGGATTGTTCGCGGGGCTGTCAATGGGGCTGTCCATGGGAATGTCATGGTTTTTTCTTGGGGCTGTCATTGTGGTTGTTCATGGACTATCCATGGGACTGTCATTGTGGCTGTTCATGGAGCTGTCCATGGGTCTGTCATTGTGGTTGTTCATGGGGCTGTCCATGGAGCTGTCTCCATATTGGGTTGTCCATGGGACTGTCATTGTGGCTGTTCATGTGGCTGTCCATGGGGCTGTCATTGTGGCTGTTCATGGGGCTGTCATTGTGGTTGTTCATGGAGCTGTCCATGGGTCTGTAATTGTGGCTGTTCATGGAGCTGTCCATGGGTCTGTCATTGTGGCTTTCATGGCGCTGTCCATAGGGCTGTCTCCATATGGGGTTGTCCATGGGACTGTCATTGTGGTTGTTCATGGGGCTGTCCATAGGGCTGTCTCCATATGGGGCTGTCCATGGAGCTGTCCATGGGACTGGCATAGTGGTTTTTCATGGGGATATCCATGGGAATGTCATTGTGGTTGTTCATGGGGATATCCATGGGAATGTCATTGTGGTTGTTCACGGGGATATCCATGGGAATGTCATTGTGGTTGTTCATGGGACTGTCCATGGTACTGTCAATGTGTTTGTTCATGAGACTGCCAATTAGACAGTTGTTGTAGTTGTTCATGAGGCTGTCCATGGGGCTGTCATTGTGGTTGTTCTTGGGGCTGTCATTGTGGTTGTTCTTGGGGCTGTCATTGTGGTTGTCCATGGCACTGTCCATTGTCCGTTATAGTGCATGTCCATTGGTTCTGTGTATAGCAGTGTCATTGTAGCTGTCCTTGGGGGTGTCTATGGGGCTCTTTATGAGACTGTCAAGGGGCCGCCTATGGGACTTTTCATGGAGCTGCCTATGACACCATCTATTGGTCTGTCTATGGAGCTATAAGGCTATCGAATGCACTATTTTTGGGGCCATATTTTTTATTAACTGTGTTGCCTATTATGTTATGCATGGAGCTATCTACGGGGAAATAGGGTTACCAGTTTGGTTGTCGTGTGGGCTGTCCATGACTTTGTCTATAGGGTAATGTGTGGGGTTAGCTAAGGGCTGTCCATGACTTTGTCTATAGGTAATGTGTGGGGTTAGCTAAGGGCTGTCCATGACTTTGTCTATAGGGTAATTTGTGGGGTTAGCTAAGGGCTGTCCATGACTTTGTCTATAGGGTAATGTGTGGGGTTAGCTAAGGGCTGTCCATGACTTTGTCTATAGGGTAATGTGTGGGGTTAGCTAAGGGCTGTGTATGGGGTTCTAAACAGTTTTTTTTCTCAAATACCAAAACTCCTTGGGCATTCAAAGTTGTTCTTGTTAGTTTTCCACTTGTCCATGATTCATTTTTAGGTAACAAAACTGATTGATATAACACTTCATTGTAACTACTGCACTGGCCATTGGTTTATTGATTTCGACATCAATAGCATGATTATTGTTGCTGTAGGAACCATGATACACAAAACTGTACCTCACTGTGAGATCAAACGGTTTTCTCAGATCTATGAATGTTATCTACAGCGGTAGACATTGCTGGTAGCATTTCTTCTTTCAATCTGACTTAGTGAGATCAGCATCAAGATGGTGGTTGGTGCAGCAAGAAAACTGTGACCTTTGGGTAGACTTGCTCTAACAATCTCATCAATCTATTTAAGGCTACTCGGATGACGTTTATCAGCAAGATCCTATATCAGTTATCGCAGTCCCCAACGTTATGATACTCACGTGCAGGATATGCTGTAGCCTTGAACTCCCGCTCTAACAGCGACACAGTAGCTCATGGAGACACTTAATGAATGTTTTAGAATATTTGATTTGGGGGCTGGGAGATCTATCGTCATTACCAGGAGCTTCCTCACTGGCAAGTGAGTCTCCATGTCATTACTGGCTTCTGTTGCTACAGCGTGTCTCACTCGCTACCAAACTCGACATCGCCTCAGTAATTATAACACCATTGAAGGTATTGTAACTTTCTTTATGTGGGTAATGGGAAGGTATTGTAACTTTCATTATGTGGGTAATGGGAAGGTATTGTAACGTTCATTATGTGGGTAATGGGGAGATATTGTAAAGTTCATTATCTGGGTAATGGAGAGATACTGTAACGTTCATTATATGGGTAATGGGGAGATATTGTAACGTTCTTTATGTGGGTAATGGGAAGGTATTGTAACATTCTTTATGTAGGTAATGGGAAGGTATTGTAACATTCTTTATGTGGTAATGGGAGATATTGTAACGTTCATTATGTGGGTAATGGGGAGATATTGTAACGCTCATTATGTGTGTAATAGGGAGATATTGTAACGCTCATTATGTGGGTAATGGGGAGATATTGTAACGTTCATTATGTGGGTAATGGGGAGATATTGTAACGTTCATTATGTGGGTAATGGGGAGATATTGTAACGTTCATTATGTGGGTAATAGGGAGATATTGTAACGTTCATTATGTGAGTAATGGGGAGATACTGTAACGTTCATTATGTGGGTAATGGGGAGATATTGTAACGTTCATTATGTGGGTAATGGCGAGATATTGTAACGTTCATTATGTGGGTAATGGGGAGATATTGTAACGTTCATTATGTGGGTAATGCGGAGTTATTGTAACGTTCATTATGTGGGTAATGGGGAGATATTGCAACGTTCTTTATGTGAGTAATAGAGACATATTGTCAACTGTGTGTTTCTGCCGTAACATTGATGTCACCGGCCTGCCTGACATGCCTCTCGGCCTATCTCTTTCATTTGACTGAGGGTGCCGAAAACAATACGGTTATTGTTCGTGAGTACCAGTCAGGACTGACGTCTGTGATGGAATTCGGGAAACTATTTTATTTTGATTCGTTGATGTTGTTGTGATTCTGTTGACGTTCTGACGTGCCTCGTACATGTCCAGCTGTTATGTCAGCTGTTCTCTCGTGACAACAACCGCCTTCGCTCCCCTGTCGTTTTCTGTTAGCGTGACATTCACTGGAATGCTGCTGCTCGTGATAACCCTCAGGCCCACACGTGTCTGGGCTCACTGGACGCTAGTCTTAGCCGTGACCTTGTCTTTCCCTGTCGTACTTCTGGTTCGTGTTAGGATGAATGTTTCACGTTGTGTTTCCGCGACAGCTTGATTTGTTAGGATGGTTCGTCCCTGAGGGTTGACGCTAGGCTAGATATCTACAACTGTATAATATAGAGAAGCCCCGTGTGTTACCTGGGCCTCATTAAGAGGGAGGTAAAGAATAATGACACTGTGACCTTCCAGGCATGTCGTAAGAGGCGACTAAGGAGGTTGATCGATGGCTTGACAAGCTGTCATTGTAAAAAGTATTGTTATGGAAACAGCGCCATATATTTTAGAGCAGTGATCTCTGCAATATGTGCCATTTTGGCACGCAAGGTTTCTGTTTTTGAGATTGTGGTTCTGCCATATGTGCCGTCTTCGGATCGAAAGGACAATAGATAGATAGATAGAATATAGACAAACGCTTGAATATAAGTTTTAGTCTGACTTTTAATTCCGTCACCATGGACTATGGTTATACACAATATACTGCAGCTTACACACTTAGAGTGCACTCTTCACGTTCTCCATTCTATGGCCCTAACACCTCGTCCTTGGGCTCCACACGCATTCATACTGGTATCTAACTATATGTGGACCGTCCCCATTGACGGCCTACCCCTAAAGCTATTTCTATCTGTCTGGCGGTCTCCGATCCAGCGCTGTTAACTGTCTCTTAATCGTGCTACTTACTATCTGTTCGCCTATCAGTTCTCCTCTAGTTTCTGCATCTCCTAACTATCGCGTGTCCCTTGCTCTTCTAAAAGTCCATTATCCTGGCTTGATGTTTTGACTCTACGATTCCTTCTCTACGAGGGTCTCGCTCTCAAGGCTTTCCTCAAGTGCCTCTCTCAAGTTGTTTTCAATGGGATCGATCCCGGGTCGTCCGCTCCTAACGAGCCCGTGTGCTCCTGCCGATAACATTTCTCCAAGTGTCCGCTCTCAAGTGCTACTCTCGAAAAGTTCCCTAATGTTTTGTGTCTATCTCTTAAATTTGGTTCGTGTCAGCCAATCAGGACACGACCTCCCACGCGTCTGTTCGCCCCCTCATTTCTCCACATGGTCTTAATGTTGTGTATTTTGACTCCTTCTACACCTACGCGTCTGTCTGTCCATTCTTGGACCTCGCCTTCATATCTTGCAAGTGCATTGTGACCCATCCTCTACTTATTTTTCTCATGAATTCGTCTTAATGTGTTTTTCCTTTTTCCTCCTTGACCTAAATCTTTCGTCTCGCCTATCTGCCCCCTCACTTCTAGATTGTTCTCTCGTGGTTGTTTCCTCCTCTACTCTCTCACTCTTCCCACTTCTACATTTCAACTCTTCCCACTTTTACATAGCCAAACTAAGAGATAAGTTCACTTACATCCACAACACTCGACAAGGCAAAGTCATTCAAGGTTTAGGGACTTTTATATCAAAACTATACAAGTCAAGAACTGTAGACCCCCTTCTCTGTGTAAGAACGTTTAGGGTCTCTATAAAATCCTGCTATCAACACAGGCTACCAGCAGCTTCCTAATCTAGCAGCTTCCTTTACATCATCGATATCACATATGAACATCTTTATCGAACTAGGACCCATATTTGTATGACATTAGACGTTGTATTTATTTAAATTTTGTGTAATTCTAAATTTCACAGTTTGGGAATGAAAAACAACAATGGTCAGCGGTAGGTATATAAACTATAATATTAGAGCAACAATATAAGAAAGACAAAATGTTATCAGCTGTGGACAAACTGTAATTGTTTTCATTCTGTTGTTTACTCTCGTTACTGTGACAACGGTGAGATAGTTCCCAATAGACGAGAACAAAAGTTAAAATGACCAACATGTTGATATCCCGCTTTATTACCATTGATCTTAACATTTACTATACATTAATATTTATATGTGACATATCTTTTTCTTCTTTTTTTCCTTCTCTTTTGCATTTCAGCGTCGAGGGCAGATATAATTTGCAGTCTTTTGCTCTTCTGTTCGCCTCTGCTGCCGTTATATTTCCTTGTGCTTCTAATATTCCATCGATCCATCTTTTTCGTGGTCGACTTTCAGGTCTTGTATTCTCACAACGTTTATTGAAGACTCGTTGTGTTGTGTTTTGATCTTTCTGCTTTGTCACGTAGCCAAACCATTTTATCTGCTGTTTCTTTATATATTCTATGGCGGGGATATTCCTAACTTTTTTTCTCAGTTCTTCATTTCTGATCTTATCTCTCAGACTGTTTCCTGTCATTCATCTAACACATTTCATCTCTGTAGAGGTTATTTTTCTTATTGTTCTTGCATCTAGGGTCCAGGTCTGTCATTGGTAGCACAACGCTAGGATGAAGATTGTATTGTATAGTGCTCGTTTTGTCTCCAGAGTTATTTCCTTGTTGGACAATAGTGGTGATAACTGTCCGATGATTTGACAAGCTTTGTTGCATCTTGATTCTATCTCTGCTGTTTGAGAATTATCGTTTGTCATTAGACTTCCTAGGTATTTGAATTCTTCTACTTGTTTTAGTTGTCTGCCTTCTATAGTTATGTTGATGTTCTGTTTATATTTGGCGACATTAATGACTTATGTTTTGTTGATGTTGATTTTCATGTATTTTGTGCCTATGCTTTTGTGTTAATTTAAGTGTTCTTGCAGGTGTTTTATTTTTCTGTGTTTTAGTGCCTGATTGTCTGCAAATAAAAGCTCGTTGATCTCCTCTGTCTCTGATGGGTTGGCTAGCTTGCATATATGGTATATATATAGTCCATGTATGTAATAAACAATAGGGGAGATAGTGCGCACTCCTGTCTTACACCTGATCTAACTTCGAAGTGGTCTGTGTAGCTGCTGCTGTTCTGACTGTGCAACTGCTGTTGATGTAGAGACTTTTAACTAGGTTGGTTAGATGTTGACTTACTCCGTATATTGTAGTATCTCACATATTTGTTCTCTGTTTACACTGTCGAATGCTTTTTCCTGGTCAATGAAGGCTATGTATAAATTTTGATTGTGTTCTGTCGTTTTATCTGCAAGCTGTTTTAATGTGAACAGAGCGTCCGTACATTCTTTGTTTTTTTTTTTCCGGAACCCCAGTTGAGAATCGCTTAACTGTAGTTCTATTATTGGTTTCAGCCTTTTTTCCAAGTTTTTGGCGTATAGCTTTCCTATTTGTCTGAGAAGAGATATATTTCTACATTGATTGCAGTCTCTTTTGCTACCTTTCTTTTTTCATATTGGTATGATGATTGCCTGTTGCAATCAGTATATATATGCATATGTGTATATTAAATATACCATGGACAAACATTGGACAAAGTAGACTATTTAATATCTTGGCTCATCGATAACAAAGAACGCGGAACGATTTTATTTGTGTATTTATTCTCAAATTAGCTGTGAAACATGGACAGTTCACAGATCTGCTCAGAATATATACAGCAATAGAAGGGACCATCCAAGGATTGAACATTTATAAGCAACAAGATATAACCACAAACTTATAAAGTAAATGAAGACGTCATGATTTTTCTGAGATTCTTCCGGACTTTTTGGAATCGGTCAGGACAAGAATTTGCCCCAAAACTGGTCGATTATCGAAACTGTGTCCAGGATTTCTTGTGTCTCTACTGTTGAGTGTTATAACGTTTATTTTATTTACTTGACAAAGACATAAACACAAATGTTTTGTTCTAATTTCAATAATTATTACAATAATATTAGGAAAATAAAATTATTGAGTTCTCTTAAAAGATAAAGACATTTAAAGTGAAATTAGTAAATATTTGAAAAAAAATGTCACTGATAGGAAAGGTAAATTCTAATAACCATGTTCTGGATTAGGGTAGGCTCACAATATAAGTCAATATAAATGTTGACATAACTATGGTCAGCTCACAATATAAGTAAATATAAATGTTGACATAACTATGGTCACCTCACAATATAAGTAAATATAAATGTTGACATAACTATGGTCACCTCACAATATAAGTAAATATAAATGTTGACATAACTATGGTCACCTCACAATATAAGTAAATATAAATGTTGACATAACTATGGTTACCTCACAATATAAGTAAATATAAATGTTGACATAACTATGGTCACCTCACAATATAAGTCAATATAAATGTTGACATAACTATGGTCAGCTCACAATATAAGTAAATATAAATGTTGACATAACTATGGTCACCTCACAATATAAGTCAATATAAATGTTGACATAACTATGGTTACCTCACAATATAAGTAAATATAAATGTTGACATAACTATGGTCACCTCACAATATAAGTCAATATAAATGTTGACATAACTATGGTCAGCTCACAATATAAGTAAATATAAATGTTGACATAACTATGGTCACCTCACAATATAAGTCAATATAATGTTGACATAACTATGGTCACCTCACAATATAGTAAATATAAATGTTGACATAACTATGGTCACCTCACAATATAAGTAAATATAAATGTTGACATAACTATGGTCACCTCACAATATAAGTAAATATAAATGTTGACATAACTATGGTCACCTCACAATATAAGTAAATATAAATGTTGACATAACTATGGTCACCTCACAATATCTCTCTCTGCGATCAAGACTCAATCAGAGTAGTATTCCAGACTCTCTCATGAAGTCAGCTGTCTGTTTAAGTGAGTCGATTGCCCCATATAGTTTTTCTTCCAGGGAGGTGGGCATGGACCACATTGCTCTTCTCAGGTCTGTGTACTGGGGGCAATCCTGTAGAACATGTTTTGTAGTCATATTGTCCAGTGTACAGTGGCATAAGCTGGTAGTACCTATATTTGGTGAACATGTGATTTCTCATTCTACTGTGGCCAGTGCGTAGTTGAGGTATGATGACTTGATCCCTCCTTGACAGTTGCTGGTATCCGTCACTCTCGTTATGCTTTGGGTGTTCTCGTTTCCATTTTTCATGGAACTGACCCCTGAGGATGGATTTGGCTTCATCATAACTGAGCGGATGGTTCTCTTGTGGTAATCTCCCTCCTCTTTAGCTAATTTGTCTGCGCGTTCGTTCCCGAGTATATTACAGTGTGAAGGTATCCACTGAATGACTACTCTCTGGAAGTTATTGCATAGTTGGTCCAGGGTAGTTCTCAAGTCATCTAGTTCATTGTTCTTGGGGCTTTTTAGAGTACCTCACAATATAAGTAAATATAATGTTGACATACCTATGGTCAGCTTATAATATAAGTAAATATAAATGTTGATATATGGGAGGTCACTGAGAGTTTGTATTTTCCGCATGTCAGTATGTGACGAGAAGAACATGATTTTACAGACGAGCTGGGATTAACTGTTTAAAACGCTGGACATCTCACACGGGACAGTGAATAGTTTAGAGTAGCTGTCAAGGAGATAAGTTACAACAAGACTAAGCAGCTAGATAATGATGATGAATTATCCCAGATGAGGCGCGTATATTCATTAGTTGACAGGGAGATAGATAACCGTGTTGAGAACAGTGTTTCCATCTTTATGTTGAGAACAGTGTTTTCATCTTTATGTTGAATACGGTGTTTCCATCTCTGTGTTGAGAACTGTGTTGAGAACAATGTTTTAATCTCTGTGTTGAGTACAGTGTCTACATCTCTGTGTTGAGTACAGTGTCTACATCTCTGTGTTGAAAACAGTTTTTTTTCATCGTTGTGTTGAGAATATAATTTCCATCTTTGTGTTGAGAACAGTGTTACTATCCCTATGTTAAGAACATTGTTTCTATCACTGTGTCGAGAACAGTTTTTCCATCTATCTGTCGAGAACAGTGTTTCCATCTATGTGTTAAGAACAGTGTTTCCATCTCTGTATTGTGAAAAGTGTTTCCATCTCTGTATTGTGAACAGTGTTTACATCTCTATGTTGATAACAGTGTTTTTATCTCTGTGTTGAGAACAGGTGTTTTAATCTCTGTGTTGAGAACAGTGTTATAATCACTATGTTGAGAACAGTGTTTCCATCTCTGTGTTGAGACCAGTGTTTTAATCACTGTGTTGAATACAGTTTTTCATCTCTGAGCTGAGAGCGGTGTTTCTAACTCTGTGTTGAGGACAGTGTTTCCATCTCTGTGTTGAGGACAGTGTTTCCATCTCTGTGTTGAGGACAGTGTTTCCATCTCTGTGTTGAGGACAGTGTTTCCATCTCTGTGTTGAGAACAGTGTTTCCATCTCTGTGTTGAGGACAGTGTTTCCATCTCTGTGTTGAGGACAGTGTTTCCATCTCTGTGTTGAGGACAGTGTTTCCATCTCTGTGTTGAGAACAATGTTTCCATGTATACCTGGACAACACTTATTCCCAAACTAAAATATAAAGTTTTGAACTTCAGGTTAAAGAAATGGCTAAAAATGTAAGTACATCCGTAGGTACTATATAATTGCAAATAGAAAATGATACAACTTATGTGCACAGTAAATATTTCATGATTTGTTTCATGATTACACGACTTTTCTCAATACTGTCTGTCAGGCATTAATCAGATTCTATATCTCTCTCTATATATAATTTTTTTCTATACCTGGTACGAGTCGCTGATGAAACAAACATACGATCTGCTGGTCGTGAAGCAAACCATCGATCTCTACGTTAATCTGCTCACTGGTGGATGTGTCGATGTTTACCGCTAAAAGGGGAAGTGATTTTTCTAAACGTTGTCTCGTGAGACTTTGATGTTAGTGTCCCAGAGATGATCATGGGAGTCGCGGTTGTTGTTTGCTTTGTGCTCGTCTACTGTCTGTTTGTTGTTGTTTACTTTGTGCTCGTCTACTGTCTGTTTGTTGTTGTTTACTTTGTGCTCGTCTACTGTCTGTTTGTTGTTGCTTACTTTGTGCTCGTCTACTGTCTGTTTGTTGTTGTTTACTTTGTGCTCGTCTAAAGTCTGTTTGTTGTTGTTTACTTTGTGCTCGTCTACAGTCTGTTTGTTGTTGTTTACTTTGTGCTCGTCTACTGTCTATTTGTTGTTTTTTATTTTGTGCTCGTCTAAAGTCTGTTTGTTGTTGTTTACTTTGTGCGCGTCTACTATCTTTTGTTGTTGTTTACTTTGTGCGCGTCTACAGTCTGTTTGTTGTTCTTTACTTTGTGCGCGTCTACTGTCTGTTTGTTGTTGTTTACTTTGTGCGCGTCTACAGTCTGTTTGTTGTTGTTTACTTTGTGCGCGTCTACAGTCTGTTTGTTGTTGTTTACTTTGTGCGCGTCTACTGTCTGTTTGTTGTTGTTTACTTTGTGCGCGTCTACTGTCTGTTTGTTGTTGTTTACTTTGTGCGCGTCTACAGTCTGTTTGTTGTTGTTTACTTTGTGCGCGTCTACAGTCTGTTTGTTGTTGTTTACTTTGTGCTCGTCTACTGTCTGTTTGTTGTTGTTTACTTTGTGCTCGTCTACTGTCTGTTTGTTTCTGTTTACTTTGAGCTCGTCTACAGTCTGTTTGTTGTTGTTTACTTTGTGCTCGTCTACTGTCTGTCTGTTGTTGTTTACTTTGAGCTCGTCTACAGTCTGTTTGTTTCTGTTTACTTTGTGCTCGTCTAAAGTCTGTTTGTTGTCTAAGGTAGAATAACGTCCCCTTATTGCTGTTGGTACAGTGTTTTACTCAATCCTACCACGGTAACGTTAATCGGGGACATCTGTAGGTGAAATGTGCGTAGATCGAGAACTTTGTTGCTAGTCACTTTGTCTTCACAGGACTTGATGTAGGCGCCCTAGGCTGGGATATGTTCATTCATTTCCTAGACCACGGTAACGTTAATCGGGGATATCCTGTAGGTGAAATGTGCGTAGATCGAGAACTTTGTTGCAGTCACTTTGTCTTCACAGGACTTGATGTAGGCGCCCTAGGCTGGAATATGTTCATTCATTTCCTTGACCACGGTAAAACCCACGACTCGTTGCCACAGTCTCAATAGACGAGCTTGTGTAGAGGGTAGAGCTGAGACCGTCTATTCCCGTTAGCAGGCATGAGTCCAATGGGAAACACCTGTAATGCTGAATTCATGAGATATATATAAGTTTTCATTTCATCCAGTCTTAAACTACAGTTATTTTTGTCTTGACCAGGTATTTTCAAAACTTTGACTTAGAAAAGTTAATTATAGGGACTTAGACAAGTCCAGGAGATAGCACTTGTCCATGGGGAAATATGGAATCGATATGGCAGTAACATTCGTCCAGCTGATAATCAGAAAATTGTATTCATTATAGTGAAAGTGGAAGGAACAGTTCCAGTGTCACCAGCCCGCTGTGTGGCTTTTGTCGTGGCATAGGATTTTTTAAATAATCTATTCTGGAGGTACTGATCACCAAAGGGGAGTAGGTATCATCGTGGATGCAGAAAGAGCAAGAACAGTGAAAGGCTTTTACCCAATACCTGACAGAGTACTTCTAGTGAAATTGAATGGAAAGCCAATAGATATAAATCTTATACAAGTTTATGCACCGACAGAAGACAGTCAGAGGAAACAATTGAGACATTTTACAACGAGTTAAATAAGGCACTTCGTGAATGCAAACCACATGAAAATACCATAGTTCTAGAGGTTTTTAGCGCTAAAGTAGGAAAGGAAAGAGTTGAGGAAGTAGGTGGTCATTATGGCTTAGGCGAGAGGAATGAAAGAGGTGAGAAACTTATTGACTGGGCAAGAACACACAACATGATGATAGGAAACACCTGGTTTAAGCAACATCCAAGACGTCTGTGGACATGGATAAGACCAGGAGACAACACACGTAATCAAATTGATTACATAATGATAAGCAATAGATTTAGAAACAGTCTGGTGTGTGTGGAAACTAGACCAGGGGCAGATTGCAATAGTGATCATGTACCAGTTGTAGGAAAGCTTAGAGTAAAATTGAAAGCAACAAAACGAGCATCAGTTAACATCAAGTTAAATTTAGATTTATTCAAATCAGACAAAAAGTTGCAAGACAAATATAAAATCACAATTCAGAACCGGTACAATGCAATGGAGAAGATACAAGCATTGATGAGGATACATAAGTAGTGGGAAATGCTAAAAGAATCAATGCAACAAACATCAAAAGTGTTCATACCACCAGCGAGAATAAATTCAAGAAAGAAATGGATGACATATGACATTTTGCAGCTAATGGATACAAGAAGAAGAAACAAAGAAAATAAAGATGAGTATAAGAGATTAAATAAAGAAATTGTAAAAAAAATGCAATGAAGCAAAAGAAGCATGGCTAAAAGAGAGATGGAAAGAGACTGAAATGCAACAAAAAGAAGATGCTAAAGCTGTATACAAAAAAGTGAAGAATTAACAGGGAGAAAAACGCAATCGAAAACTGGATGTTTAAGATCAAATGAAGGAAAATTGTTGATGGAACAAGAAAGCAGAAGGGAACAATGGACAGACTGCATTAAAGATCTTTATAATGATGAACGAACAGAGGTAAATATTAAAGATAATGAGAAGGACCAGAAATACTCAAAGAAGAAGTGGAAGACGCTTTGCGCAATATGAACGCAGAAAGCTCCTGGACCAGATAATATAACTAAAGAAGAGATTGAAGCCATCGGTGATTTTTCAATAGAAATAATAACAAAATTATTGAATGATATCTACAACAGCGGATATATACCAGACGGCATGCTCAAATCAATATTCATAGCCCAACCAAGAAATCGGGTGCGATTGAATGCGATGATCATCGCACAATAAGTCTATTGAGTCACATGACTAAAATATTACTAAGAAACATCATGCGAAGAGTCGGAAACAAAATCAGTCCAGAAATTAGCGATGAACAGTGTGGTTTTGTTAGAGATAAAGGAACAAGCAATGCCATTTATATCATAAGATCTTTAGTAGAAAGAGCCATAGAGATGAGAACAGATCTTTACCTATGTTTCATAGATTATACCAAAGCATTTGATAAAGCAAAGCACCAAGAAATTATCAAAATTTTAGAAAGCATAAACGTAGACAGCAAAGATCTAAGAATAATAAAGAACATGTACTGGCAACAAACAGCGGTCATAAGAACTGGAAACCAATTGGGAATGTTTCAACAAATAAAACAGGGTGTTAGGCAAGGTTGTGTGCTGTCAGCAGATTTGTTTAATATTTATAGTGAGATTATTTTAAGATCCATAAGGGACATGCCTGGAATAACAATTGGGGGTAATAATATAAATAATCTAAGGTATGCTGATGATACAGTCTTAATCTCTAAGAGTGAAAATGAGTTACTAGAATTGTTAGATATTATAGTGAAGGAAAGCAAATAAGAAATGACTCAGCCTTAATAGCAAAAAGACAGATGTAATGGTAACAACAAAGAAAAAGACATTACCTCAGTGCAAAATAAATACAAGTGGAACAATATTAAAGCAGTAAATGAATTTAAATATTTGGAAACTTTGTTAACCTCGAGCCCCGATAGCTCAGTGGTTAGTGAACTGGACTACAAAGGACAAGGGGTAGGGTTCGATCCCAACCGACGGCTTCCGGGTTCACGCAGCCTTAAATGAGTACCGGATTTTTTTCTGGGAAAGTAAAGCAGAACGGGCGTAATACCGACTACATTAGCTCAAAAATCATGTGCTGAAGGTCTGTAAAATGTAGGGTCACTAATACCATATTTCCCTACGCGCCACATGGCGTGACGGGGTACTTTACTTTTTTTTACTTTGTTAACCTCAGACGGAAGATAAACGAAAGAGATGAGATGCAGAATGGCTCAGGCAAAAGCAGCTTTCCAAAAAATAAGGAAGATACTATTTAATCCATTTTTGACAATAGAAACAAGAAAAAGAGTGCTTAAATGTTATGTAGATTCGGTCTTATATATGGATGTGAATCATGGGCAACATGATAACAAACAAGAAAATCACTGGAGTCTGTAGAAATGTGGTTTTACAGAAGATTGTTGAAAACACTATGGACAGCTAAAAAGAGTAATGGAAACGTTCTGAAAGAGGCCAAAGCAAAAAGAGAGCTAATTTCCAATATTAGGAAGAAACAATCATCAATTTTTGGTCATGTAATGTGAAGTATACAGCTGGAATATATTGTAACAACTGTGAAAATTGAGGGACGTATAGATAGAGGAAGCAAAGAGAAAAGATACCTGACAGCTTAAAAGAATGGCTTGGCAGAAGGTGAACAACAGAAATGAGAAATAACTGTTGAGATCGAAAATTGTGGAGAGACATGATCACCAACGCCAGCAGGCCCGGTACTTGATGATAGGATTTACAGTTTCCTCTGTAGGATGGTGTTGATAAGCCAGTTGTGTTTCATGTTTACATCCTTTAATGTCTCTTATTGACTACCTACCAAATCGTTTTCTGTGTTCGCTCTCTTCTCTCTATTGCCCTCTAATTCTGTTCGTTCAACTTCTCCTATGGTATCAAATGTTTCTCAGGTTCCACTAACTGTAAAAACCACTTGTTCACTCGTGTGGGTTCTGATCAAGATATCTGCCTTGGTAGGAGAAGAAAGGTTGCTGTCGCTTCTCAGTGATTAGACCGGAGTTGTAGGCCATCCACGGTGACTCAAAGCTGACTGTTTGCGTCAGTGAAAATAATCCTAATTGATACCTCAGTGGCGGTCCCAAAACCGATCTGGGAATACTTATTAGGAATTTTAAAATGAAGGCAAATCCTAAACTAAAAAAGCTGAAGTCATGTGTCTGACCGACAGAAATAAAACCTATAAGTAAGAGCCGATACAAAGCAACAATTTGATGTCAGCCAAGAAGATAAGTATTCGTCACCAACTTTGTTCCTCCAGTTATCCGCTTTCGTCCTTCAACTTGACATGCATGCTGTTTACACAGAATTAAGTCCCTTTCTTACACTATTTTGAAAATTATTAAATTGTCTCCATTGGTAAATATTGTGAAATCCGTCGACAGAACACAGCCTTGTCTGACTTCTTGTTTTATATATTGGAACTGTACTGTTTAGTGGCTAATTCGTATAGCTGATGTTTGTTGCCAAGACATGTTCTTTATGATTCGCAGATCCTTGTCATCAATGTTTAATTTCTCCAGCATTTGGATTATATCTACATGCTTTACTTTGTCAAATGCTTTCGTGAAGTCTATAAACCACATATATAGATTTTTTTTTTAACTTTATAACTCTTTCTGTCAATGTTCTCAAATTGTATATTGCATTATTGGTGCCATTTCTGTCCACAAATCCACACTGTTTCTCACTTATTTCTGGTTTTATTTTGTTCCTTACAAAAAAATCTGATGATTGTTAGTAATATTTTTGTCAAATGGCTTATGAGACTTAACAGTGCGATGGTCTTCACAATCATGGAGCCTGACTTCTTCGGTGTGGCTACAAAACAGAACTCACTTAGAGCACCACGACATTCGCCAGGGGTTGCTGACTTGCAAACATGGAGCCTGACTTCTTCGGTGTGGCTACAAAAACAGAACTCACTTAGAGCACTACGACATTCGCCAGGGGTTGTGACTTGCAAACATGGTCTCTATACCTGGGGCATAACAGAGGTGAGCTACACACCCCTGACTCATGTCGTGATGGTAAACACCTTTGATTGTCCAACATCGGTTCTAGCTTTGACTTCGCTGTTTTGGTACAGGTTTTTACACACGTTGATTAGACGGACGTTGAGTCCATATTGTTGCCATATTTATGTTCTAGTAATAGCTAGAACTTGTGTAGATCTCTCGACACTTGAAGGCGTACACGAGAAAGTTAAAAATAAAAGGTTTATTTCGAAATGCGTTTTTTTAAACAATCAAATTTTTGTTATTATATTATTGTATATATATATATATATATATATATATATATATATATATATATATATATAATAGTTTATATTTATCTCAATGTCTTCTCAGATTTTTGTTTTTATGAAAAGCAAATATTATGTAAGTGATACATTCTAGATATGACATGAACAATAACCGTTTCTTTGAGATATGATTTATGACTTTGTAAAGCTTAGCCTCGATCAGTGTCAGTGATTTGTCATTTACAGAGCTGAGGAGAAATATGATCATTTGATACGAGTTTTTGACAAAATTATTTTCTCTCTTTCTCTCTCTCTCTCTCTCTCTCTGCGATCAAGACTCAATCACAGTAGGATTCCAGACTCTCTCATGAAGTCAGCTATCTGGTTTAGCGATTCGATTGCCTTATATAGTTTCTCTTCCAGGAGGTGGGCGTGGACCACATTGCTCTTCTCAGGTCTGTGTACTGGGAGCAATCCTGTAGAACATGTTTTGTAGTCATATTGTCCAGTGTACAGTGGCATAGGCTGGTTGTACCTATTTTGAATTTGGTGAACATGTGATTTCTCATTCTATTGTGGCCAGTGCGTAGTCGAAGTATGATGACTTGATCCTCCTTGATAGTTGGTGGTATCCGTCACTCTCGTTATGCTTTGGGTGTTCTCGATTGCATTTTTCATGGATTTGACCCTTGAGGATGGATTTGGCTTCATCATAACTGAGCGGATGTTTCTCTTGTGGTAATCTCCCTCCCTCTTTAGCTAATTTGTCTGCGCGTTCGTTCCCGTGTATATTACAGTGTGATGGTATCCACTAAAAATCTATTCTCTGAAAGTTATTGCATAGTTGGTCCAGGGTTGTTCTCAAAATTGTTTTGAGATGTTTGGTTCGTGAACTGAGCAAGTAACAACTCTGACCTGTCATAACCTGGTGACAAGTTAGACGATGTAAATAGGTAGGGGTTTTTAAACATCAAGAGCTAGCTTAAAACATCAAGGAATTTTTTCTTAAACATCAAAAGATTGGGTTTAAGATATAAAAGGATTTGGTTTAAACCATCAATTGATGAGGTTAGAAAGTCTGTCAGAATGAACCATTAAAGTAGCAGCGGGTTGACATTGTTGCATGTTAGGTCAAAGGTTGAAGAAATAAACAACGGGAGCCAATCAGAATAAAGCTCTAAGGCGAGACAACTGTTGACAAGATGGACGAATAACGCGATATCGGAATGCACAATCAAGACACAAGAATGATATCGCCATCAGAGATTGGAAAGCTTAATGAGCTGAAGAAATAGCGGTCATACAAATATTGTTGTCTCTGTTGTCTGTGACATTTAAGTCTGTTTGACAATGTCGTTTATAGTTATCATATTTTTTAGTTTTCTATTTTCAGCATATTTGTAATTTGATTGAAGGAAATCACACGAATAATGTCGTTACTAACTGGAGGTCCTCATAATCATTTCTTGCATCTCTTGATTTTTTATTCTGGTCTCAAGTTTCCTATATATCGGGATTTTTCATATACACGTATTTGAAATCTGTTTCTTGTTTCAGATCTTGTTATTGTTCCCTTGTTTCAACTCGTTATGTTTCTTAACTCTTGTTATCTTTCCCTTGTTTCAACTCGTTATGTTTTCTTAACTCTTGTTATTTTTCCCTTGTTTCAACTCGTTATGTTTTCTTAACTCTTGTTATCTTCCCTTCTTTCAACTCGTTATGTTCTCTTAACTCTTGTTATCATTTCCTTTGTTCCAGCTTTTTCTTATAAAAAGGTATTATGCATAGGTTGCTCATTTCTGTCTTCTAATTATGACCACTGCCTTTGCTGTATTGGTCTTCATTTGATATTTTCTGGAGGCCTCTTTCACTTTGTTATGTTGTAATTCATTTTGTGAATGTGTTACTATAGCCTCCTGTCGTCATCAAAGAGGAACTCACTTAGAAAACGACAACATTCTCCAGAGATTGCAGACTTGGAAACATGACCTCTATAATAACAGATTAGGAGCTACACATTTCGTCTGATAAAGATCTTTTTTGGGATCTGATGTAGCTTTTCGTGCAACCATTCGAAGCCGGTCCACATATTTAAAAAAAAGGGAAATGTCAACACTAAACAGACACCAAAATTGTCGTTATATTCTAGCAAGGCTATTTCATGTATTTGTTGTACGTGGTAACAGGGAATATGTTGGTAGAGAAAGATAACCCAACAGTTTGTTAATCTGGTGAACCTCGGTAAGGTCCACCAATAGGGTCATGATTTTATTTTTATTGTAAGCAAGAACAGAATGTATTGAAAGACAAAAGGTTTGCGACGTCTTCACAGATGGAAAGACCTTCACATTCTTCCACTCACTAAACTTCTAGGAACGATCTTTACATTCTTCCACTCACTAAACTTCCAGGAGCGATCTTCACATTCTTCCACTCACTAAACTTCTAGGAACGATCTTTACATTCTTCCACTCACTAAACTTCCAGGAACGATCTTTACATTCTTCCACTCACTAAACTTCCAGGAACGATCTTTACATTCTTCCACTCACTAAACTTCTAGGAACGATCTTCACATTCTTCCACTCACTAAACTTCCAGGAACGATCTTTACATTCTTCCACTCACTAAACTTCTAGGACGATCTTTACATTCTTCCACTCACTAAACTTCTAGGAACGATCTTTACATTCTTCCACTCACTAAACTTCTAGGAACGATCTTCACATTCTTCCACTCACTAAACTTCCAGGAACGATCTTTACATTCTTCCACTCACTAAACTTCTAGGAACGATTTCACATTCTTCCACTCACTAAACTTCTAGGAACGATCTTACATTCTTCCACTCACTAAACTTCCAGGAGCGATTTTCACATTCTTCCACTCACTAAACTTCTAGGAACGATCTTTACATTCTTCCACTCACTAAACTTCTAGGAACGATCTTCACATTCTTCCACTCACTAAACTTCTAGGAACGATCTTCACATTCTTCCACTCACTAAACTTCTAGAACGATCTTCACATTCTTCCACTCACTAAACTTCTAGGAACGATCTTCACATTCTTCCACTCACTAAACTTCTAGGAACGATCTTCACATTCTTCCACTCACTAAACTTCTAGAACGATCTTCACATTCTTCCACTCACTAAACTTCTAGAAACGATCTTCACATTCTTTCACTCACTAAACTTCCAGGAACGATCTTCACATTCTTCCACTCACTAAACTTCCAGGAACGATCTTCACATTCTTCCACTCACTAAACTTCTAGGAACGATCTTCACATTCTTCCACTCACTAAACTTCCAGGAACGATCTTCACATTCTTCCACTCACTAAACTTCCAGGAACGATCTTTACATTCTTCCACTCACTAAACTTCTAGGAACGATCTTCACATTCTTCCACTCACTAAACTTCCAGGAACGATCTTCACATTCTTCCACTCACTAAACTTCCAGGAACGATCTTCACATTCTTCCACTAACTAAACTTCCAGGAACGATCTTCACATTCTTCCACTCACTAAACTTCAAGGAACGATCTTCACATTCTTCCACTCACTAAACTTCCAGAACGATCTTCACATTCTTCCACTCACTAAACTTCCAGGAGCGATCTTCACATTCTTCCACTCACTAAACTTCCAGGAACGATCTTTACATTCTTCCACTCACTAAACTTCTAGGAACGATCTTTACATTCTTCCACTTACTAAACTTCCGGGAACGATCTTCACATTTTTCCACTCACTAAACTTCCAGGAGCGATCTTCACATTCTTCCACTCACTAAACTTCCAGGAACGACTTCACATTTTTTCACTCACTAAACTTCCACGAACGACCTTCACATTCTTCCACTCACTAAACTCCAGAAACGATCTTTACATTCTTTCACTCACTAAACTTCCAGGAGCGATCTTCACATTCTTCCACTCACTAAACTTCGAGGAGCGATCTTCACATTCTTTCACTACTAAACTTCGAGGAGCGATCTTCACATTCTTCCACTCACTAAACTTCCAGGAGCGATCTTCACATTCTTCCACTCACTAAACTTCTAGGAACGATCTTCACATTCTTCCACTCACTAAACTTCTAGGAACGACTTTCACATTCTTCCACTTACTAAACTTCTAGGAACGATCTTCACATTCTTCCACTTACTAAACTTCTAGGAACGATCTTCACATTCTTCCACTCACTAAACTTCCAGGAACGATCTTCACATTCTTCCACTCACTAAACTTCTAGGAACGATCTTCACATTCTTCCACTCACTAAACTTCCAGGACCGATCTTCACATTCTTCGACTCACTAAACTTCCAGGAACGATCTTTACATTCTTCTACTCACTAAACTTCTAGGAACGATCTTCACATTCTTCCACTCACTAAACTTCCAGGAACGATCTTCACATTCTTCCACTCACTAAACTTCCAGGAACGATCTTCACATTCTTCCACTCACTAAACTTCCAGGAACGATCTTCACATTCTTCCACTCACTAAACTTCAAGGAACGATCTTCACATTCTTCCACTCACTAAACTTCCAGGAACGATCTTCACATTCTTCCACTCACTAAACTTCCAGGAGCGATCTTCACATTCTTCCACTCACTAAACTTCTAGGAACGATCTTTACATTCTTCCACTCACTAAACTTCTAGGAACGATCTTTACATTCTTCCACTCACTAAACTTCAGGAACGATCTTCACATTCTTCCACTCACTAAACTTCCAGGACGATTTTCACATTCTTCCACTCACTAAACTTCTAGGAACGATCTTCACATTTTTCACTCACTAAACTTCCACGAACGATCTTCACATTCTTTCACTCACTAAACTTCCAGAAACGATCTTCACATTCTTTCACTCACTAAACTTCCAGGAACGATCTTCACATTCTTCCACTCACTAAACTTCCAGGAACGATCTTTACATTCTTCCACTCACTAAACTTCCAGGAACGATCTTCACATTCTTTCACTCACTAAACTTCCAGGAACGATCTTCACATTCTTCCACTCACTAAACTTCAGGAACGATCTTCACATTCTTTCACTCACTAAACTTCGAGGAACGATCTTCACATTCTTCCACTCACTAAACTTCCAGGAGCGATCTTCACATTCTTCCACTCACTAAACTTCTAGGAACGATCTTCACATTCTTCCACTTACTAAACTCCTAGGAACGATCTTCACATTCTTCCACTCACTAAACTTCTAGGAACGATCTTCACATTCTTCCACTTACTAAACTTCTAGAACGATCTTCACATTCTTCCACTCACTAAACTTCTAGGAGCGATCTTCACATTCTTCCACTCACTAAACTTCTAGGAACGATCTTCACATTCTTCCACTCACTAAACTTCTAGGAACGATCTTCACATTCTTCCACTCACTAAACTTCTAGGAACGATCTTTACATTCTTCCACTCACTAAACTTCTAGGAACGATCTTCACATTCTTCCACTCACTAAACTTCCAGGAACGATCTTCACATTCTTCCACTCACTAAACTTCTAGGAACGATCTTCACATTCTTCCACTCACTAAACTTCTAGGAACGATCTTTACATTCTTCCACTCACTAAACTTCTAGGAACGATCTTCACATTCTTCCACTCACTAAACTTCCAGGAACGATCTTTACATTCTTCCACTCACTAAACTTCTAGGAACGATCTTTACATTCTTCCACTCACTAAACTTCTAGAACGATCTTCACATTCTTCACTCACTAAACTTCCAGGAGCGATTTTCACATTCTTCCACTCACTAAACTTCTAGGAACGATCTTCACATTCTTCCTTACTAAACTTCCAGGAACGATCTTCACATTCTTCACTCACTAAACTTCTAGGAACGATCTTCACATTCTTCCACTCACTAAACTTCTAGGAACGATCTTTACATTCTTCCACTCACTAAACTTCTAGGAACGATCTTCACATTCTTCCACTCACTAAACTTCTAGGAACGATCTTCACATTCTTCCACTCACTAAACTTCCAGAACGATCTTCACATTCTTTCACTCACTAAACTTCTAGAAACGATCTTCACATTCTTCCACTCACTAAACTTCCAGGAACGATCTTCACATTCTTCCACTCACTAAACTTCCAGGAACGATCTTCACATTCTTCCACTCACTAAACTTCTAGGAACGATCTTCACATTCTTCCACTCACTAAACTTCCAGGAACGATCTTCACATTCTTCCACTCACTAAACTTCCAGGAACGATCTTTACATTCTTCCACTCACTAAACTTCTAGGAACGATCTTCACATTCTCCACTCACTAAACTTCCAGGAACGATCTTCACATTCTTCCACTCACTAAACTTCCAGGAACGATCTTCACATTCTTCCACTCACTAAACTTCCAGGAACGATCTTCACATTCTTCCACTCACTAAACTTCAAGGAACGATCTTCACATTCTTCCACTCACTAAACTTCCAGGAGCGATCTTCACATTCTTCCACTCACTAAACTTCCAGGAGCGATCTTCACATTCTTCCACTCACTAAACTTCCAGGAACGATCTTCACATTCTTCCACTCACTAAACTTCTAGGAACGATCTTACATTCTTCCACTCACTAAACTTCCGGAACGATCTTCACATTCTTCCACTCACTAAACTTCCAGGAGCGATCTTCACATTCTTCCACTCACTAAACTTCCAGGAACGATCTTCACATTCTTCACTCACTAAACTTCTAGGAACGATCTTCACATTTTTCACTCACTAAACTTCCAGGAACGATCTTCACATTCTTTCACTCACTAAACTCCAGGAACGATCTTCACATTCTTTCACTCACTAAACTTCCAGGAGCGATCTTCACATTCTTCCACTCACTAAACTTCCAGGAACGATCTTACATTCTTCCACTCACTAAACTTCCAGGAACGATCTTCACATTCTTTCACTCACTAAACTTCCAGGAACGATCTTCACATTCTTCCACTCACTAAACTTCGAGGAGCGATCTTCACATTCTTCCACTCACTAAACTTCGAGGAGCGATCTTCACATTCTTCCACTCACTAAACTTCAGGAGCGATCTTCACATTCTTCCACTCACTAAACTTCTAGGAACGATCTTCACATTCTTCCACTTACTAAACTTCTAGGAACGATCTTCACATTCTTCCACTTACTAAACTTCTAGGAACGATCTTCACATTCTTCCACTTACTAAACTTCTAGGAACGATCTTCACATTCTTCCACTCACTAAACTTCTAGGAACGATCTTCACATTCTTCCACTCACTAAACTTCCAGGAACGATCTTCACATTCTTCCACTCACTAAACTTCCAGGAACGATCTTCACATTCTTCCACTCACTAAACTTCTAGGAACGATCTTCACATTCTTCCACTCACTAAACTTCAGGAACGATCTTCACATTCTTCCACTCACTAAACTTCCAGGAACGATCTTCACATTCTTCCACTCACTAAACTTCAGGAACGATCTTCACATTCTTCCACTCACTAAACTTCCAGGAACGATCTTCACATTCTTTCACTCACTAAACTTCCAGGAACGATCTTCACATTCTTTCACTCACTAAACTTCCAGGAACGATCTTCACATTCTTCCACTCACTAAACTTCTAGGAACGATCTTCACATTCTTCCACTCACTAAACTTCCAGGAACGATCTTCACATTCTTCCACTCACTAAACTTCCAGGAACGATCTTCACATTTTTCACTCACTAAACTTCCAGGAACGATCTTCACATTCTTTCACTCACTAAACTCCAGGAACGATCTTCACATTCTTCCACTCACTAAACTTCCAGGACGATCTTCACATTCTTCCACTCACTAAACTTCGAGGAACGATCTTCACATTCTTTCACTCACTAAACTTCCGGGCGATCTTCACATTCTTCCACTCACTAAACTTCCAGGAGCGATCTTCACATTCTTCCACTCACTAAACTTCTAGGAACGATCTTCACATTCTTCCACTCACTAAACTTCTAGGAACGATCTTCACATTCTTCCACTTACTAAACTTCTAGGAACGATCTTCACATTCTTCCACTTACTAAACTTCTAGAACGATCTTCACATTCTTCCACTCACTAAACTTCCAGGAACGATCTTCACATTCTTCCACTCACTAAACTTCTAGGAACGATCTTCACATTCTTCCACTTACTAAACTTCCAGGAACGATCTTCACATTCTTCGACTCACTAAACTTCCAGGAACGATCTTCACATTCTTCCACTCACTAAACTTCTAGGAACGATCTTCACATTCTTCCACTCACTAAACTTCCAGGAACGATCTTCACATTCTTCCACTCACTAAACTTCCAGGAACGATCTTCACATTCTTCCACTCACTAAACTTCCAGGAACGATCTTCACATTCTTCCACTCACTAAACTTCAAGGAACGATCTTCACATTCTTCCACTCACTAAACTTCCAGGAACGATCTTCACATTCTTCCACTCACTAAACTTCCAGGAGCGATCTTCACATTCTTCCACTCACTAAACTTCTAGGAACGATCTTTACATTCTTCCACTCACTAAACTTCTAGGAAGATCTTTACATTCTTCCATTTACTAAACTTCAGGAACGATCTTCACATTCTTCCACTCACTAAACTTCCAGGAACGATTTCACATTCTTCCACTCACTAAACTTCTAGGAACGACCTTCACATTTTTTCACTCACTAAACTTCCAGGAACGATCTTCACATTCTTTCACTCACTAAACTTCCAGGAACGATCTTCACATTCTTTCACTCACTAAACTTCCAGGAGCGATCTTCACATTCTTCCACTCACTAAACTTCCAGGAACGATCTTTACATTCTTCACTCACTAAACTTCCAGGAACGATCTTCACATTCTTTCACTCACTAAACTTCCAGGAACGATCTTCACATTCTTCCACTCACTAAACTTCGAGGAGCGATCTTCACATTCTTTCACTCACTAAACTTCGAGGAGCGATCTTCACATTCTTCCACTCACTAAACTTCCAGGAGCGATCTTCACATTCTTCCACTCACTAAACTTCTAGGAACGATCTTCACATTCTTCCACTTACTAAACTCTAGGAACGATCTTCACATTCTTCCACTTACTAAACTTCTAGGAACGATCTTCACATTCTTCCACTTACTAAACTTCTAGGAACGATCTTCACATTCTTCCACTCACTAAACTTCTAGGAACGATCTTCACATTCTTCCACTCACTAAACTTCCAGGAACGATCTTCACATTCTTCTACTCACTAAACTTCTAGGAACGATCTTCACATTCTTCCACTCACTAAACTTCCAGGAACGATCTTCACATTCTTCCACTCACTAAACTTCCAGGAACGATCTTCACATTCTTCCACTCACTAAACTTCAGGAACGATCTTCACATTTTTTCACTCACTAAACTTCCAGGAACGATCTTCACATTCTTTCACTCACTAAACTTCCAGAACGATCTTCACATTCTTTCACTCACTAAACTTCTAGGAACGATCTTCACATTCTTCCACTCACTAAACTTCTAGGAACGATCTTCACATTCTTCCACTCACTAAACTTCCAGGAACGATCTTCACATTCTTCCACTCACTAAACTTCCAGGAACGATCTTCACATTCTTCCACTCACTAAACTTCTAGGAACGATCTTCACATTCTTCCACTCACTAAACTTCTAGGAACGATCTTCACATTCTTCCACTCACTAAACTTCTAGGAACGATCTTCACATTCTTCCACTCACTAAACTTCTAGGAACGATCTTCACATTCTTCCACTCACTAAACTTCCAGGAACGATCTTCACATTCTTCCACTCACTAAACTTCTAGGAACGATCTTCACATTCTTCCACTCACTAAACTTCCAGGAACGATCTTCACATTCTTCGACTCACTAAACTTCCAGGAACGATCTTTACATTCTTCCACTCACTAAACTTCTAGGAACGATCTTCACATTCTTCCACTCACTAAACTTCCAGGAACGATCTTCACATTCTTCCACTCACTAAACTTCCAGGAACGATCTTCACATTCTTCCACTCACTAAACTTCCAGGAACGATCTTCACATTCTTCCACTCACTAAACTTCTAGGAACGATCTTCACATTCTTCCACTCACTAAACTTCCAGGAACGATCTTCACATTCTTCCACTCACTAAACTTCCAGGAACGATCTTCACATTCTTCCACTCACTAAACTTCTAGGAACGATCTTCACATTCTTCCACTCACTAAACTTCTAGGAACGATCTTCACATTCTTCCACTCACTAAACTTCAGGAACGATCTTCACATTCTTCCACTCACTAAACTTCCAGGAGCGATCTTCACATTCTTCCACTCACTAAACTTCTAGGAACGATCTTCACATTTTTCCACTCACTAAACTTCCAGGAACGATCTTCACATTCTTCCACTCACTAAACTTCCAGGAACGATCTTCACATTCTTCCACTCACTAAACTTCAGGAACGATCTTCACATTCTTCCACTCACTAAACTTCTAGGAACGATCTTCACATTCTTCCACTCACTAAACTTCCAGGAGCGATCTTCACATTCTTCCACTCACTAAACTTCTAGGAACGATCTTCACATTCTTCACTCACTAAACTTCCAGGAACGATCTTCACATTCTTTCACTCACTAAACTTCCGAACGATCTTCACATTCTTTCACTCACTAAACTTCCAGGAACGATCTTCACATTCTTCCACTCACTAAACTTCCAGGAACGATCTTTACATTCTTCCACTCACTAAACTTCCAGGAGCGATCTTCACATTCTTCCACTCACTAAACTTCCAGGAACGATCTTCACATTCTTCCACTCACTAAACTTCTAGGAACGATCTTACATTCTTCCACTCACTAAACTTCTAGGAACGATCTTCACATTCTTCCACTTACTAAACTTCCAGGAACGATCTTCACATTCTTCCACTCACTAAACTTCTAGGAACGATCTTCACATTCTTCCACTCACTAAACTTCCAGGAACGATCTTCACATTCTTCCACTCACTAAACTTCTAGGAACGATCTTCACATTCTTCCACTCACTAAACTTCTAGGAACGATCTTCACATTCTTCACTCACTAAACTTCGAGGAACGATCTTCACATTCTTCCACTCACTAAACTTCCAGGAACGATCTTCACATTCTTCCACTCACTAAACTTCTAGGAACGATCTTCACATTCTTCCACTCACTAAACTTCCAGGAACGATCTTCACATTCTTCCACTCACTAAACTTCCAGGAACGATCTTCACATTCTTCCACTCACTAAACTTCCAGGAACGATCTTCACATTCTTCCACTCACTAAACTTCAAGGAACGATCTTCACATTCTTCCACTCACTAAACTTCCAGGAGCGATCTTCACATTCTTCCACTCACTAAACTTCCAGGAGCGATCTTCACATTCTTCCACTCACTAAACTTCTGGAACGATCTTTACATTCTTCCACTCACTAAACTTCTAGGAACGATCTTTACATTCTTCCACTTACTAAACTTCAGGAACGATCTTCACATTCTTCCACTCACTAAACTTCCAGGAGCGATCTTCACATTCTTCCACTCACTAAACTTCTAGGAACGATCTTCACATTTTTCCACTCACTAAACTTCCAGGAACGACCTTCACATTCTTTCACTCACTAAACTCCAGAAACGATCTTCACATTCTTTCACTCACTAAACTTCCAGGAGCGATCTTCACATTCTTCCACTCACTAAACTTCCAGGAACGATCTTTACATTCTTCCACTCACTAAACTTCCAGGAGCGATCTTCACATTCTTCCACTCACTAAACTTCCAGGAACGATCTTCACATTCTTCACTCACTAAACTTCTAGGAACGATCTTTACATTCTCCACTCACTAAACTTCTAGGAACGATCTTCACATTCTTCCACTCACTAAACTTCCAGGAACGATTTTCACATTCTTCCACTCACTAAACTTCTAGGAACGATCTTCACATTCTTCTACTCACTAAACTTCCAGGAACGATCTTCACATTCTTCGCACTCACTAAACTTCTAGGAACGATCTTTACATTCTTCCACTCACTAAACTTCGAGGAGCGATCTTCACATTCTTTCACTCACTAAACTTCGAGGAGCGATCTTCACATTCTTCCACTCACTAAACTTCCAGGAGCGATCTTCACATTCTTCCACTCACTAAACTTCTAGGAACGATCTTCACATTCTTCCACTCACTAAACTCCTAGGAACGACCTTCACATTCTTCCACTCACTAAACTTCTAGGAACGATCTTCACATTCTTCCACTCACTAAACTTCTAGGAACGATCTTCACATTCTTCCACTCACTAAACTTCTAGGAACGATCTTCACATTCTTCCACTCACTAAACTTCCAGGAACGATCTTCACATTCTTCCACTCACTAAACTTCCAGGAACGATCTTCACATTCTTCCACTCACTAAACTTCTAGGAACGATCTTCACATTCTTCCACTCACTAAACTTCCAGGAACGATCTTCACATTCTTCCACTCACTAAACTTCCAGGAACGATCTTCACATTCTTCCACTCACTAAACTTCAGGAACGATCTTCACATTCTTTCACTCACTAAACTTCCAGGAACGATCTTCACATTCTTTCACTCACTAAACTTCCAGAACGATCTTCACATTCTTTCACTCACTAAACTTCTAGGAACGATCTTCACATTCTTCCACTCACTAAACTTCCAGGAACGATCTTCACATTCTTCCACTCACTAAACTTCCAGGAACGATCTTCACATTCTTCCACTCACTAAACTTCCAGGAACGATCTTCACATTTTTTCACTCACTAAACTTCCAGGAACGATCTTCACATTCTTCCACTCACTAAACTTCCAGAACGATCTTCACATTCTTTCACTCACTAAACTTCCAGGAGCGATCTTCACATTCTTCCACTCACTAAACTTCGAGGAGCGATCTTCACATTCTTCCACTCACTAAACTTCCAGGAACGATCTTCACATTCTTCCACTCACTAAACTTCCAGGAGCGATCTTCACATTCTTCCACTCACTAAACTTCTAGGAACGATCTTCACATTCTTCCACTCACTAAACTTCTAGGAACGATCTTCACATTCTTCCACTCACTAAACTTCTAGGAACGATCTTCACATTCTTCACTTACTAAACTTCTAGGAACGATCTTCACATTCTTCCACTCACTAAACTTCCAGGAACGATCTTCACATTCTTCCACTCACTAAACTTCTAGGAACGCTTCACATTCTTCCACTCACTAAACTTCCAGGAACGATCTTCACATTCTTCCACTCACTAAACTTCCAGGAACGATCTTCACATTCTTCCACTCACTAAACTTCTAGGAACGATCTTCACATTCTTCCACTCACTAAACTTCCAGGAACGATCTTCACATTCTTCCACTTACTAAACTTCTAGGAACGATCTTCACATTCTTCCACTCACTAAACTTCCAGGAACGATCTTCACATTCTTCCACTCACTAAACTTCTAGGAACGATCTTCACATTCTTCCACTCACTAAACTTCCAGGAACGATCTTCACATTCTTCCACTCACTAAACTTCCAGGAACGATCTTCACATTCTTCCACTCACTAAACTTCTAGGAACGATCTTCACATTCTTCCACTCACTAAACTTCCAGGAACGATCTTCACATTCTTCCACTCACTAAACTTCCAGGAACGATCTTCACATTCTTCCACTCACTAAACTTCCAGGAACGATCTTCACATTCTTCCACTCACTAAACTTCCAGGAACGATCTTCACATTCTTCCACTCACTAAACTTCCAGGAGCGATCTTCACATTCTTCAACTCACTAAACTTCCAGGAACGATCTTCACATTCTTCCACTCACTAAACTTCTAGGAACGATCTTTACATTCTTCCACTCACTAAACTTCTAGGAACGATCTTTACATTCTTCCACTTACTAAACTTCAGGAACGATCTTCACATTTTTCCACTCACTAAACTTCCAGGAACGATCTTCACATTCTTCCACTCACTAAACTTCTAGGAACGATCTTCACATTCTTTCACTCACTAAACTTCCAGAACGACCTTCACATTCTTCACTCACTAAACTTCCCGAAACGATCTTCACATTCTTTCACTCACTAAACTTCCAGGAACGATCTTCACATTCTTCCACTCACTAAACTTCCAGGAACGATCTTCACATTCTTCCACTCACTAAACTTCCAGGAACGATCTTCACATTCTTCCACTCACTAAACTTCCAGGAACGATCTTCACATTCTTCCACTCACTAAACTTCTAGGAACGATCTTCACATTCTTCCACTCACTAAACTTCTAGGAACGATCTTCACATTCTTCCACTTACTAAACTTCCAGGAACGATTTCACATTCTTCCACTCACTAAACTTCTAGGAACGATCTTCACATTCTTCCACTCACTAAACTTCCAGGAACGATCTTCACATTCTTCCACTCACTAAACTTCTAGGAACGATCTTCACATTCTTCCACTCACTAAACTTCTAGGAGCGATCTTCACATTCTTTCACTCACTAAACTTCGAGGAGCGATCTTCACATTCTTCCACTCACTAAACTTCCAGGAGCGATCTTCACATTCTTCCACTCACTAAACTTCTAGGAACGATCTTCACATTCTTCCACTCACTAAACTTCCAGGAACGATCTTCACATTCTTCCACTCACTAAACTTCCAGGAACGATCTTCACATTCTTCACTCACTAAACTTCCAGGAACGATCTTCACATTCTTCCACTCACTAAACTTCCAGGAACGATCTTCACATTCTTCCACTCACTAAACTTCCAGGAACGATCTTCACATTCTTCCACTCACTAAACTTCCAGGAGCGATCTTCACATTCTTCCACTCACTAAACTTCTGGAACGATCTTTACATTCTTCACTCACTAAACTTCTAGGAACGATCTTTACATTCTTCCACTCACTAAACTTCAGGAACGATCTTCACATTCTTCCACTCACTAAACTTCCAGGAGCGATTTTCACATTCTTCCACTCACTAAACTTCTAGGAACGATCTTCACATTTTTAACTCACTAAACTTCCAGAACGATCTTCACATTCTTTCACTCACTAAACTCCAGGAACGATCTTCACATTCTTCCACTCACTAAACTTCCAGGAGCGATCTTCACATTCTTCCACTCACTAAACTTCCAGGAACGATCTTTACATTCTTCCACTCACTAAACTTCCAGGAGCGATCTTCACATTCTTCCACTCACTAAACTTCAGGAACGATCTTCACATTCTTCCACTCACTAAACTTCTAGGAACGATCTTCACATTCTTCCACTCACTAAACTTCTAGGAACGATCTTCACATTCTTCCACTTACTAAACTTCCAGGAACGATTTTCACATTCTTCCACTCACTAAACTTCTAGGAACGATCTTCACATTTTCCACTCACTAAACTTCCAGGAACGATCTTCACATTCTTCACTCACTAAACTTCTAGGAACGATCTTTACATTCTTCCACTCACTAAACTTCGAGGAGCGATCTTCACATTCTTTCACTCGCTAAACTTCGAGGAGCGATCTTCACATTCTTCCACTCACTAAACTTCCAGGAGCGATCTTCACATTCTTCCACTCACTAAACTTCTAGGAACGATCTTCACATTCTTCCACTTACTAAACTCCTAGGAACGATCTTCACATTCTTCCACTTACTAAACTTCTAGGAACGATCTTCACATTCTTCCACTTACTAAACTTCTAGGAACGATCTTCACATTCTTCCACTCACTAAACTTCTAGGAACGATCTTCACATTCTTCCACTCACTAAACTTCCAGGAACGATCTTCACATTCTTCCACTCACTAAACTTCCAGGAACGATCTTTACATTCTTCCACTCACTAAACTTCTAGGAACGATCTTCACATTCTTCCACTCACTAAACTTCCAGGAACGATCTTCACATTCTTCCACTCACTAAACTTCCAGGAACGATCTTCACATTCTTCCACTCACTAAACTTCCAGGAACGATCTTCACATTTTTTCACTCACTAAACTTCCAGGAACGATCTTCACATTCTTCCACTCACTAAACTTCCAGAACGATCTTCACATTCTTTCACTCACTAAACTTCTAGGAACGATCTTCACATTCTTCCACTCACTAAACTTCCAGGAACGATCTTCACATTCTTCCACTAACTAAACTTCCAGGAACGATCTTCACATTCTTCCACTCACTAAACTTCACGAACGATCTTCACATTTTTCACTCACTAAACTTCCAGGAACGATCTTCACATTCTTTCACTCACTAAACTCCAGAACGATCTTCACATTCTTTCACTCACTAAACTTCCAGGAGCGATCTTCACATTCTTCCACTCACTAAACTTCGAGGAAGCGATCTTCACATTCTTTCACTCACTAAACTTCGAGGAGCGATCTTCACATTCTTCCACTCACTAAACTTCCAGGAGCGATCTTCACATTCTTCCACTCACTAAACTTCTAGAACGATCTTCACATTCTTCCACTTACTAAACTTCTAGGAACGATCTTCACATTCTTCCACTTACTAAACTTCTAGGAACGATCTTCACATTCTTCACTCACTAAACTTCTAGGAACGATCTTCACATTCTTCCACTCACTAAACTTCCAGGAACGATCTTCACATTCTTCCACTCACTAAACTTCCAGGAACGATCTTTACATTCTTCCACTCACTAAACTTCTAGGAACGATCTTCACATTCTTCCACTCACTAAACTTCCAGGAACGATCTTCACATTCTTCCACTCACTAAACTTCCAGGAACGATCTTCACATTCTTCCACTCACTAAACTTCCAGGAACGATCTTCACATTCTTCCACTCACTAAACTTCAAGGAACGATCTTCACATTCTTCCACTCACTAAACTTCCAGGAGCGATCTTCACATTCTTCCACTCACTAAACTTCCAGGAGCGATCTTCACATTCGTCCACTCACTAAACTTCTGGGAACGATCTTTACATTCTTCCACTCACTAAACTTCTAGGAACGATCTTTACATTCTTCCATTTACTAAACTTCAGGAACGATCTTCACATTTTTCCACTCACTAAACTTCCAGGAGCGATTTTCACATTCTTCCACTCACTAAACTTCTAGGAACGATCTTCACATTTTTTCACTCACTAAACTTCCACGAACGATCTTCACATTCTTTCACTCACTAAACCTCCCGAAACGATCTTCACATTCTTTCACTCACTAAACTTCCAGGAGCGATCTTCACATTCTTCCACTCACTAAACTTCCAGGAACGATCTTTACATTCTTCCACTCACTAAACTTCCAGGCAGCGATCTTCACATTCTTCCACTCACTAAACTTCCAGGAACGATCTTCACATTCTTCGACTCACTAAACTTCTAGGAACGATCTTTACATTCTTCCACTCACTAAACTTCTAGGAACAATCTTCACATTCTTCCACTTACTAAACTTCAGGAACGATTTCACATTCTTCGACTCACTAAACTTCTAGGAACGATCTTCACATTCTTCCACTCACTAAACTTCCAGGAACGATCTTCACATTCTTCGACTCACTAAACTTCTAGGAACGATCTTTACATTCTTCCACTCACTAAACTTCGAGGAGCGATCTTCACATTCTTTCACTCGCTAAACTTCGAGGAGCGATCTTCACATTCTTCCACTCACTAAACTTCCAGGAGCGATCTTCACATTCTTCCACTCACTAAACTTCTAGGAACGATCTTCACATTCTTCCACTTACTAAACTCCTAGGAACGACCTTCACATTCTTCCACTTACTAAACTTCTAGGAACGATCTTCACATTCTTCCACTTACTAAACTTCTAGGAACGATCTTCACATTCTTCCACTCACTAAACTTCTAGGAACGATCTTCACATTCTTCCACTCACTAAACTTCCAGGAACGACCTTCACATTCTTCCACTCACTAAACTTCCAGGAACGATCTTTACATTCTTCTACTCACTAAACTTCTAGGAACGATCTTCACATTCTTCCACTCACTAAACTTCCAGGAACGATCTTCACATTCTTCCACTCACTAAACTTCCAGGAACGATCTTCACATTCTTCCACTCACTAAACTTCAGGAACGATCTTCACATTCTTCCACTCACTAAACTTCCAGGAGCGATCTTCACATTCTTCCACTCACTAAACTTCCAGAACGATCTTCACATTCTTCCACTCACTAAACTTCCAGAACGATCTTCACATTCTTCCACTCACTAAACTTCCAGGAACGATCTTCACATTCTTCACTCACTAACTAAACTTCTAGGAACGATCTTCACATTCTTCCACTCACTAAACTTCTAGGAACGATCTTCACATTCTTCCACTCACTAAACTTCTAGGAACGATCTTCACATTCTTCCACTCACTAAACTTCTAGGAACGATCTTCACATTCTTCCACTCACTAAACTTCCAGGAACGATCTTCACATTCTTTCACTCACTAAACTTCTAGAATGATCTTCACATTCTTCACTCCATAAACTTCCAGGAACGATCTTCACATTCTTCCACTCACTAAACTTCTAGGAACGATCTTCACATTCTTCCACTCACTAAACTTCCAGGAACGATCTTCACATTCTTCCACTCACTAAACTTCCAGGAACGATCTTCACATTCTTCCACTCACTAAACTTCTAGGAACGATCTTCACATTCTTCCACTCACTAAACTTCCAGAACGATCTTCACATTCTTCCACTCACTAAACTTCCAGGAACGATCTTCACATTCTTCCACTCACTAAACTTCCAGGAACGATCTTCACATTCTTCCACTCACTAAACTTCAGGAACGATCTTCACATTCTTCCACTCACTAAACTTCCAGGAACGATCTTCACATTCTTCCACTCACTAAACTTCCAGGAACGATCTTCACATTCTTCCACTCACTAAACTTCTAGGAACGATCTTTACATTCTTCCACTCACTAAACTTCTAGGAACGATCTTCACATTCTTCCACTCACTAAACTTCCGGGAACGATCTTCACATTCTTCACTCACTAAACTTCCAGGAGCGATCTTCACATTCTTCCACTCACTAAACTTCAGGAACGATCTTCACATTCTTTTCACTCACTAAACTTCCAGGAACGATCTTCACATTCTTTCACTCACTAAACTCCAGGAACGATCTTCACATTCTTCCACTCACTAAACTTCCAGGAACGATCTTCACATTCTTCCACTCACTAAACTTCTAGGAACGATCTTCACATTCTTCCACTTACTAAACTTCTAGGAGCGATCTTCACATTCTTCCACTCACTAAACTTCTAGGAACGATCTTCACATTCTTCCACTCACTAAACTTCTAGGAACGATCTTCACATTCTTCCACTCACTAAACTTCTAGGAACGATCTTCACATTCTTCCACTTACTAAACTTCTAGGAACGATCTTCACATTCTTCCACTCACTAAACTTCTAGGAACGATCTTCACATTCTTCCACTCACTAAACTCCAGGAACGATCTTCACATTCTTCCACTCACTAAACTTCTAGAACGATTTTCACATTCTTCCACTCACTAAACTTCCAGGAACGATCTTCACATTCTTCCACTCACTAAACTTCCAGGACGATCTTCACATTCTTCCACTCACTAAACTTCTAGGAACGATCTTCACATTCTTCCACTCACTAAACTTCAGGAACGATCTTCACATTCTTCACTCACTAAACTTCCAGGAACGATCTTCACATTCTTCCACTCACTAAACTTCCAGGAACGATCTTCACATTCTCCACTCACTAAACTTCTAGGAACGATCTTCACATTCTTCCACTCACTAAACTTCTAGGAACGATCTTCACATTCTTCACTCACTAAACTTCTAGGACGATCTTCACATTCTTCCACTCACTAAACTTCCAGGAACGATCTTCACATTCTTTCCACTCACTAAACTTCCAGGAACGATCTTCACATTCTTCCACTCACTAAACTTCTAGGAACGATCTTCACATTCTTCCACTCACTAAACTTCCAGGAACGATCTTCACATTCTTCCACTCACTAAACTTCCAGGAACGATCTTCACATTCTTCCACTCACTAAACTTCCAGGAACGATCTTCACATTCTTCCACTCACTAAACTTCAAGGAACGATCTTCACATTCTTCCACTCACTAAACTTCCAGGAACGATCTTCACATTCTTCACTCACTAAACTTCCAGGAACGATCTTCACATTCTTCCACTCACTAAACTTCTAGGAACGATCTTCACATTCTTCCTTCCACTCACTAACCTTTATTCTTACTAAACTTCTAGGAACGATCTTCACATTCTTCCACTCACTAAACTTCAGGAACGATCTTCACATTCTTCCACTCACTAAACTTCCAGGAACGATCTTCACATTCTTCCACTCACTAAACTTCTAGAACGATCTTCACATTCTTTCACTCACTAAACTTCCAGGAACGATCTTCACATTCTTTCACTCACTAAACTTCCGAACGATCTTCACATTCTTCCACTCACTAAACTTCCAGGAGCGATCTTCACATTCTTCCACTCACTAAACTTCCAGGAACGATCTTCACATTCTTCCACTCACTAAACTTCCAGGAGCGATCTTCACATTCTTCCACTCACTAAACTTCTAGGAACGATCTTCACATTCTTCCACTCACTAACTTCTAGGAACGATCTTCACATTCTTCCACTCACTAAACTTCTAGGAACGATCTTCACATTCTTCCACTTACTAAACTTCCAGGAACGATTTCACATTCTTCCACTCACTAAACTTCTAGGAACGATCTTCACATTCTTCCACTCACTAAACTTCCAGGAACGATCTTCACATTCTTCCACTCACTAAACTTCTAGGAACGATCTTCACATTCTTCCACTCACTAAACTTCGAGGAACGATCTTCACATTCTTTCACTCACTAAACTTCGAGGAGCGATCTTCACATTCTTCCACTCACTAAACTTCCAGGAGCGATCTTCACATTCTTCCACTCACTAAACTTCTAGGAACGATCTTCACATTCTTCCACTCACTAAACTCCTAGGACGACCTTCACATTCTTCCACTTACTAAACTTCTAGGAACGATCTTCACATTCTTCCACTTACTAAACTTCTAGGAACGATCTTCACATTCTTCCACTCACTAAACTTCTAGGAACGATCTTCACATTCTTCCACTCACTAAACTTCCAGGAACGATCTTCACATTCTTCCACTCACTAAACTTCCAGGAACGATCTTCACATTCTTCTACTCACTAAACTTCTAGGAACGATCTTCACATTCTTCCACTCACTAAACTTCCAGGAACGATCTTCACATTCTTCCACTCACTAAACTTCCAGGAACGATCTTCACATTCTTCCACTCACTAAACTTCAAGGAACGATCTTCACATTCTTCCACTCACTAAACTTCCAGGAACGATCTTCACATTCTTCCACTCACTAAACTTCCAGGAACGATCTTCACATTCTTCACTCACTAAACTTCCAGGAGCGATCTTCACATTCTTCCACTCACTAAACTTCCAGGAACGATCTTCACATTCTTCCACTCACTAAACTTCTAGGAACGATCTTCACATTCTTCCACTCACTAAACTTCTAGGACGATCTTCACATTCTTCCACTCACTAAACTTCTAGGAACGATCTTCACATTTCTTCCACTCACTAAACTTCTAGGAACGATCTTCACATTCTCCACTCACTAAACTTCCAGGAACGATCTTCACATTCTTTTCACTCACTAAACTTCTAGAACGATCTTCACATTCTTTCACTCACTAAACTTCCAGGAACGATCTTCACATTCTTCACTCACTACTTCTAGGAACGATCTTCACATTCTTCCACTCACTAAACTTCCAGGAACGATCTTCACATTCTTCACTCACTAAACTTCAGGAACGATCTTCACATTCTTCCACTCACTAAACTTCTAGGAACGATCTTCACATTCTTCCACTCACTAAACTTCCAGGAACGATCTTCACATTCTTCCACTCACTAAACTTCCAGGAAACGATCTTCACATTCTTCCACTCACTAAACTCCAGGAACGATCTTCACATTCTTCCACTCACTAACTTCTAGGAACGATCTTCACATTCTTCCACTCACTAAACTTCCAGGAACGATCTTCACATTCTTCCACTCACTAAACTTCCAGGAACGATCTTCACATTCTTCCACTCACTAAACTTCTAGGAACGATCTTCACATTCTTCCACTCACTAAACTTCTAGGAACGATCTTCACATTCTTCCACTCACTAAACTTCCAGGAACGATCTTCACATTCTTCCACTCACTAAACTTCCAGGAACGATCTTCACATTCTTCCACTCACTAAACTTCCAGGAACGATCTTCACATTCTTTCACTCACTAAACTTCAGGAACGATCTTCACATTCTTCACTCACTAAACTCCAGGAACGATCTTCACATTCTTCACTCACTAAACTTCCAGGAACGATCTTCACATTCTTCCACTCACTAAACTTCCAGGAACGATCTTCACATTCTTCCACTCACTAAACTTCCAGGAACGATCTTCACATTCTTCCACTCACTAAACTTCTAGGAACGATCTTCACATTCTTCCACTCACTAAACTTCTAGGAACGATCTTCACATTCTTCCACTCACTAAACTTCTAGGAACGATCTTCACATTCTTCTCCACTCACTAAACTTCCAGGACGATCTTCACATTCTTCCACTCACTAAACTTCTAGGAACGATCTTTACATTCTTCCACTCACTAAACTTCAGGAACGATCTTCACATTCTTCCACTCACTAAACTTCGGAACGATCTTCACATTCTTCCACTCACTAAACTTCTAGAACGATCTTCACATTCTTCCACTCACTAAACTTCCAGGAACGATCTTCACATTCTTCCACTCACTAAACTTCCAGAACGATCTTCACATTCTTCCACTCACTAAACTTCCGGAACGATCTTCACATTCTTCCACTCACTAAAAAACTTCTAGGAACGATCTTCACATTCTTCTCCACTCACTAAACTTCTAGGAACGATCTTCACATTCTTCACTCACTAAACTCTAGGAACGATCTTCACATTCTTCCACTCACTAAACTTCCAGGAACGATCTTCACATTCTTCCACTCACTAAACTTCAGGAACGATCTTCACATTCTTCCACTCACTAAACTTCCAGGAACGATCTTCACATTCTTCCACTCACTAAACTTCTAGGACGATCTTCACATTCTTTCCACTCACTAAACTTCAGGAACGATCTTCACATTCTTCCACTCACTAAACTTCCAGGAACGATCTTCACATTCTTCCACTCACTAAACTTCTAGGAACGATCTTCACATTCTTCCACTCACTAAACTTCCAGAACGATCTTCACATTCTTCCACTCACTAAACTTCCAGGAACGATCTTCACATTCTTTCACTCACTAAACTTCCAGGAACGATCTTCACATTCTTCCACTCACTAAACTTCCAGGAACGATCTTCACATTCTTCCACTCACTAAACTTCCAACGATCTTCACATTCTTCCACTCACTAAACTTCCAGGAACGATCTTCACATTCTTCCACTCACTAAACTTCTAGGACGATCTTCACATTCTTCCACTCACTAAACTTCTAGAACGATCTTCACATTCTTCCACTCACTAAACTTCCAGGAACGATCTTCACATTCTTCACTCACTAAACTTCTAGAACGATCTTCACATTCTTCCACTCACTAAACTTCCAGGAACGATCTTCACATTCTTCCACTCACTAAACTTCTAGGAACGATCTTCACATTCTTCCACTCACTAAACTTCTAGGAGCGATCTTCACATTCTTCCACTCACTAACTTCCAGGAGCGATCTTCACATTCTTCCACTCACTAAACTTCCAGGAACGATCTTCACATTCTTCACTCACTAAACTTCTAGGAACGATCTTCACATTCTTCCACTCACTAAACTCCTAGGAACGATCTTCACATTCTTCCACTCACTAAACTTCTAGAACGATCTTCACATTCTTCCACTCACTAAACTTCTAGAACGATCTTCACATTCTTCCACTCACTAAACTTCTAGGAACGATCTTTCACATTCTTCCACTCACTAAACTTCCAGGAACGATCTTCACATTCTTCACTCACTAAACTTCCGGAACGATCTTCACATTCTTCCACTCACTAAACTTCTAGGAACGATCTTCACATTCTTCCACTCACTAAACTTCCAGGAACGATCTTCACATTCTTCCACTCACTAAACTTCTAGGAACGATCTTCACATTCTTCCACTCACTAAACTTCCAGGAACGATCTTCACATTCTTCCACTCACTAAACTTCTAGGAACGATCTTCACATTCTCCACTCACTAAACTTCCAGGAACGATCTTCACATTCTTCACTCACTAAACTTCCAGGAACGATCTTCACATTCTTTCACTCACTAAACTTCCAGAAACGATCTTCACATTCTTCACTCACTAAACTTCTAGGAACGATCTTCACATTCTTCCACTCACTAAACTTCCAGGAACGATCTTCACATTCTTCCACTCACTAAACTTCCAGGAACGATCTTCACATTCTTCCACTCACTAAACTTCCAGGAACGATCTTCACATTCTTTCACTCACTAAACTTCCAGGAACGACCTTCACATTCTTTCACTCACTAAACTCCAGGAACGATCTTCACATTCTTCCACTCACTAAACTTCCAGGAACGATCTTCACATTCTTCCACTCACTAAACTTCTAGGAACGATCTTCACATTCTTTCACTCACTAAACTTCCAGGAACGATCTTCACATTCTTCCACTCACTAAACTTCCAGGAGCGATCTTCACATTCTTCCACTCACTAAACTTCCTAGGAACGATCTTCACATTCTTCCACTCACTAAACTTCCAGAACGACTTCACATTCTTCCACTCACTAAACTTCTAGGAACGATCTTCACATTCTTCCACTCACTAAACTTCCAGGAACGATCTTCACATTCTTCCACTCACTAAACTTCTAGGAACGATCTTCACATTCTTCCACTCACTAAACTTCCAGGAACGATCTTCACATTCTTCCACTCACTAAACTTCCAGGAACGATCTTCACATTCTTCCACTCACTAAACTTCTAGAACGATCTTCACATTCTTCACTTACTAAACTTCCAGGAACGATCTTCACATTCTTCCACTCACTAAACTTCCAGGAACGATCTTCACATTCTTCCACTCACTAAACTTCCAGGAACGATCTTCACATTCTTCCACTCACTAAACTTCAGGAACGATCTTCACATTCTTCCACTCACTAAACTTCCAGGAACGATCTTCACATTCTTCCACTCACTAAACTTCCAGGAACGATCTTCACATTCTTCCACTCACTAAACTTCTGGAACGATCTTACATTCTTCCACTCACTAAACTTCTAGGAACGATCTTTACATTCTTCCACTCACTAAACTTCAGGAACGATCTTCACATTTTTCCACTCACTAAACTTCCAGGAACGATCTTCACATTCTTCCACTCACTAAACTTCTAGGAACGATCTTCACATTCTTTCACTCACTAAACTTCCAGGAACGATCTTCACATTCTTCCACTCACTAAACTTCCAGAAACGATCTTCACATTCTTCCACTCACTAAACTTCCAGGAACGATCTTCACATTCTTCCACTCACTAAACTTCCAGGAACGATCTTCACATTCTTCCACTCACTAACTTCAGGAGCGATCTTCACATTCTTCACTCACTAAACTTCCAGGACGATCTTCACATTCTTCCACTCACTAAACTTCTAGGAACGATCTTTACATTCTTCCACTCACTAAACTTCTAGGAACGATCTTCACATTCTTCCACTCACTAAACTTCCAGGAACGATTTCACATTCTTCCACTCACTAAACTTCTAG